>JAODJU010000119.1:30468079-30489858 GCA_026776725.1 Gnathonemus echidnorhynchus | reverse complement strand
TAGGTGTGCTCGAAGAACCAAATTAGCCGCATCGTAATTAGCGCGATGATCTCATCTTAGATGTGTCAATTCATCTCAGATGTTTTAAGCAACGTACGAAGAACGAGCCCCTGGTGCTCTTTAAATCCATCAGATAAGCTGGGATGTTTGTCGGCGAGCTGCATTGCTAAGTTCAGCGTGTTTGCTCCCTGTATCTGTTATTTTAAATATCTTTTACACAAGCTTTGCGGTGCCTGTGGGTTTTCCCGGACTGTCAGCAACGTAAGGAAATTAATGCCATATTTTGCTTTGTCCTTCCACTTTTGTTGACAAGCTATGGACGGCTGGTGACAGCAGTTGTATTTGCAGCAATGGTTCTCCTGTAATGGCGTCACAGGGAACGAGTCCTTACAGTGATCTATTTTACAGTGATCCATTTAAAATGGGTCTTTGTTTTGCTATCTAAATATGTTCATGCTTGACCGGGGTGCAAAACATGTACTCTATGTTCTCTGTGGACTGATAACAGAGTGACTGGTATGAGTCTGCAGGCACTTGTCATGCCCTGTAGGGTGGGGGGGCTTGCATCGTTTACTTAGTAGTTGAATACTTGGGAGTGACAGTGATCTTTAATTTGAATGAACCTTTTGACTGTTCAGGCCCTGATCCTTTACATCAAAAAGAGCGTTGGCTTCCCTTTGAGACAATCTGCATTACATCGGATCCCAAAACTCATGGTTCAGATCATATCACAGTTTTTGACTTGCAGATTGGATCATTTTTCTGATCAGCAAAATAAAAGGAGAGACAACTAACTTTGCTTTTGATTTATTACTTAAAGAACGTAAAGAACTCAAACCAAGGAAGTGCTACACTTTTAACGTCCTGTTCATGTGAAATCACAACTGCTTTGTCTGTAACTTTTCACTGCAACTCTGCATTGTACAGAAGTCCATAGCGCACATCATCATTATCTTTGTCTTATTTTTCTTGTGATCTGTGGTTCACATGCATGCCAAACTGGGAGGGGAGTCCATACTGATCACAGGCCGATTACATCACTTCCTCTCAGACTCCTGTGTGGAGGACCTGGATTCAGAAACGACCTAAGGGAAACACTAAGCTTTTACCTAAGTTGCCCAGTTTTTCCCTTCCTAAAAACTAGGGCTGCAACTAATGAATACTTTCACATTTGAATATTTCCTTCTGGAAGCACTGCTAGGAGGACTGTCTTTGTGTACATTGCACATTTCAGTTATTTGAATGAATTTTTCTATTCAAATCATATTAGAATCTTTCAGATATCTCCAATATTTGTTGTACCACTGCTAAATTATTTGCTAAATGTGGCTCGTTCAATTATTGAATGGATAGATGATACATACAGACATATATATATATACACACACACACACACACATACATATACTTTATTAATCCTGATGGAAATTCAGCACCAAGTAACGTACTATTCTTATTTTCCTCTCCACAGCTTTGTTAGCTTAAAGTTGTGCCTCCTCATATCTGATTGTTTCTTTTGCATTGTGGCTCCAGCACTGCATTCATCCTGACTCCATGGTAACAGAACCATCTCAAATGTAGAGTGGATTTAGAGCCTCAGTAATTTCTTTGTCATCACAGAATTCAGGACCGTTAATATGAGATACTAGGAGCTGACTTGCTGGATTACTGTCACCTGCAGTGGTGTGAATGTAACTGCACATTACTGTATGAATGATGACTGTGTGTATCTAAGTCATGCCTCTGTCCCTCTCCTCCTTCCTACAGGAAGAGAAGCAGAAGAAGTCTCTGTCTGCTAAGCTGGAGTTGGCCAAATTTCTGCAGGAGACCATCGCTGAGATGGCCCGGAGGAACAAGGCCCAGGTTGGAGCTGAGACACAGAGGTTCTCCACCTACGTGCAGAAGGTCAGTTCCCATGGTCGTCCTGTTTCCCTGCTGCTCGTGTCAGTCCCAGAAAGGGGGTTAATTGGGGGTTAATTTTGGGGGTTAATTGACTTTCTCAATGGTACAGTAGTGGGATCGTCTTAGGAGTCGGAGTGGAACACTCCTTTGTAATCTCCATTGGTATACGCCATGCTCACCATTGCCGCTCAACCTGTGGATGCTATTGTGTGTTTGTAGCCCCAAGTCGGTGACTCGTGCTGTGAGAGCCGAAAGGACACACAAACAAAGCACTGTTCCTTTATCTAACCTCAGCTGCTCTTCTATTAATAGACTGTCTGGATTCCCAGTCATATGTGGCTATATTTAGGGGGCTGAGGTGTATGATCAGGGGTAGCATGATGCTGCAGTTGTTAGCACTGTTGCCTCACACCTCTGGGATCAGGGTTCAAGTCTCCGCTGTGGCTCCATGTGTGTGGAGTTTGCATGTTCTCCCCGTGTCATCATGGGGTTTCCTCCAAGTAATCCAGTTTCTCCCCACAGTCCAAAAATATGCTGTGGTTTATGGAGTTACCAAATTGCCTATAGGTGTGAGTGTGCGTGTGTGTAAGTGTGCATGCATGTGAGTGTGTGCGTGTGTGTGACTGTGCCCTCTGATAGGTTTGTGCCCCATCCTGGGTTGTTCCCTGACTTGCACCCATAGCATATTGAATAGGCTCTTGGCCGTCACGACCCTGGGAAGGTCAGGTGGTTACGGAAAATGGATGGATGCAACTCTTGCTCCTAAGTTAAAATTCAATTCAGTGATTTGTTGATATTTGCCTAGTGTTGCCCCCCCCCCCCATGCCTGGTTCCATCCCACACCCTTGGGATACCCCATACCCTGCCTGATTGAGATATTAGCTAAGATGGGCAAGCCGGTGAGGTATTTGTTGTTGATGTGCAGGTGCGCCACACGGGTGAGCAGCCCACCACCAAAGACATCGTGCAGTTCTCTAAGCTCTTTGAGGACGAGCTGACCCTGGAGCACCTGGAGCGCCCTCAGCTGGTGGCCCTCTGCAAGTTACTGGAGCTGCAACCCATCGGAACCAATAACTTGTTGCGCTTCCAGATGATGATGCAGCTGCGCACCATCAAGGCAGATGATGAGGTCAGTAGGTTGTAGAGTCACGTTCCCCCAGCTGGAGGGCGTGCGTGTGCCTGCCTGTGCTCAGCTCATTATCTCATGCATTACTGCTGTAATTTGCGCTTCACTGCACTGCAGATTTTCACTTTATGGATGTTATTCATTAAAAAAATAGACTGATGCTCTTCCTATCAAACTTGGCAACTGCCTTAATTTTAATAACCTAAGTCATCTGTCATGGTTTTTATATATTATGCATGAATTTATTTAAATATTTTTGGTTGTTATTATGGGAGATGCTAAACTTATCATTGACAATGCCATGCATTTAAATGTCATTGTTCTGACTGTAGGTGACAGTAGGTAAATGCGTTAAACTGTGCAGTAACCCAGCAGTTTTGTTCCCCAGTTCATCAGAGGCCCTTGCCATTTGTAATCCGTGGCGCTCTTTGCCGATGTGTACCCGTGTATAGCCGTGTGTACCCGTGTCCGCAGATGATTGCCAAGGAGGGCGTGGCCACCATGAGCGTGTCGGAGCTGCAGGCGGCGTGTCGCAGCCGGGGCATGCGCTCGCTGGGTCTGACCACCGATCAGCTCCGGCAGCAGCTGCAGCAGGTATCATGTGTTTAACAATCTGCTCATGCGAGTCTTACATACACAAAGATTGAAAAATGATTGGTTCAGAGTGAGAACCAGTCGGATTGTAAAGGAGGCAGGTCCAGGCAACTAGAGCAGGCAAAACCAAAACATCTGATTTGAATCGTCTGACATCTGACCAAGATCTGATTGGTTATCTCTCTGAACAAATCATTTTTCATTCTCCCCTCAGAACTTTTTTGTGTAAGTCAAACTGCCATGAGTCTAAAAATCCACCAACCATGCTTTTGTTTTCCTATTTTAAAAAAGCAGAGTGAGGTCGGTGTGGTGATTCACTGGGTGACGCTGTCTCCTTACACCTCCAGGGTTGGGGTTCGATTCCACATCTGCTGTATCTGTGGGTTTTCCATGTTCTCCCCACATTACTCTGGTTTCTTGTTTCAGTCCTAGGGTGTACAGTTATGCTAACCGGCATCTCTGAAATTTCCTTTCTTGTATGAATGTGTGCATCCCATCCAGGGTCCCCCCCCAACACGCTACCCTTGTGGGACCTGCGTCAGAGAGGCTGCATGCTCACATCCTGCCCCTCAGAGCTGCATGACCTGCCCTTTCTAACCATGTTCCTTCCCCAGTGGCTGGACCTGCACCTGAAGGAGAATGTGCCCCCGTCGCTGCTGCTCCTGTCCCGGGCCATGTACTTGACGGACCTCACCCCCAAAGCCCCCATCATCCCACCCGTGCCCAAGCTAGAGGTGAGGGGGGGGGGGGGTTTGAAATATCTGCTGTGGCTGTAGCATTTAGCATTTTCCTCCTTGGGTTTTTAAGTTCGCGTTTTTATTCTCCTCGTGTTGAATTACTCAACACAATGTTTCCCAGTCCCGTCCTTGGGGAGCCATAAATAGTCCATTTTTTTGCTCCTGGAGCTGAGAAGGAGCTAAAACATGGACCGACTCTGGGCCCCTGGGGACTGGATTGGGAAATGCTGACTTAATGTATGATAGGGTCTGATCTGTGTGAAAGAAAGGGGAGATTCAAACATGAACATGAACATGACATTTCATATGAGATAATCTAATTGCTCTAATTAATCATTAATGGAGAGGGCAGGCATCCCGTCCAGGGGGTCCCATGTGCCCAGTGTCCTGAGATGGTGCTGCACCATGATGATGAATGAGGAAGCAGGATGATGAATGAGGAAATGAATCCCTAGTGTGATATTTCGATATATTCATTCATCTCTCATTCATTCATCTGTCCGTAAATCCTGGATAGGGACACGGGAGGCCTTCATCAGGGTTCTTCAAATCTGGACCTCGATTCCAAATCCAGGCTTTGTTTTCAATTCTCCCAGGTAGTTAGTTTAATAATTACTGATTCTGATTGGTCAGAGGCTTCACTCCATACTCCTTATTTTTAATCATCACTGGGATCCACACTTAGCCTGGCTGCTCACTTAGGACCAGTTTGTCTTGGGAGACCCTACCAGAGGCAATTCCCCCCCAACAACATAGCTCCTAGGATCATAGAGGTACACAAAGCCCTCCACCATGAGAAGGTGGGGAGAGAGTATGGGCTTAGCCTTAGAGAATGCATGAGGAGATCGGACATCCAGGAGGGACTCAAAGTGGCTTAACCTCCCCACCTCTACTGCCAAAGGTTCCCTCGGGTGCATCTAAATCCGACCCCCTGGTGCAAGCGGAGCCCCTGCCGGCCAGGCTGGACATGCTGGTGGACCCCGCTACGGTCACCAAGGACAAGGTGGGGCTTCTCCATGATGAACTCCCGGTCCCCAGACTCGCTAGGTCACGTAGGACCAAACCATTTTATATCACGGTCTAACTTATGGCTTTATTTAACCGTGTTTCACATTATGTTCTCCAGGCAGAGGAGATCTTGGACAAACCAAGTTCAGATGCACCACCAACAGCTACGCAAGTCATACAGGTACTGCTGAAAGCAGGCAGCATAGGTCAAGGGTGTCACCAGTCATATTATTATTGTTTATCTAAAAATGCAAAGACTTCTGGTGTGTGTGAGTGTAAGTTATGAGAAATGATAAATGGACATTGCTAACTGCTAACAACTGATTAGCAAAACAATATTTTAGTTATTTGTTTTCATCTCTCTCGCTCCCATGATTTGGTCTGGCACTAATATTGTGGGGTTTGTCCTTGTTGGTCTTTTTTTTTTTTTACTTTTTTAAAAATATATTTTGTACAGCACTTTGATAAACTTCGGTTCTTTGTGAATGTGCTTCATAAATAAAAATGTTCTTACTGAAAAGTCATTAAAACTGACAGCTTAACAAGATCATGGTAACTTTGGATTTGCCCACACATGCTGATCCTAGATCAGCACAGGCAGGATTGTCCAAACTCAGTTTTTCCTGGGGCTCAGGTAATAATTAAACTTATTAAAAATTGAAAACTGAGGGAAGAGGTACTTAGTTTTAATTTTTTTTTTTATCTTTTAATTTTTTTTAAATGGGCTCTTATTTGACAGCTGAGTTACTGTCTAATCGTTCCACTTTAGCTCATAAAACCAACGTGCTCTGTAGCCTTGGCGGAACACTGGAGAATCATCACATGAGCTCAGTGTAGTTTACAGCTGAAAGTGATCAGTTGGTTTTAGGTTCGAATCTCGATGTTCAAACTCATCAATCCTTCTTGTGTATTTTCAGGTGAAAAATGCAGAAGCGTCCCAAAAGTCCAAGATGAGTGCCAATGGGGTGTAACGTTCCCGCTGTTGGCATCAGCTTTCCTCCACACGTTTTGCGGGAACAGAAGTGCCCTCTTCCCACTCTATATGCTGCTAGGACACAGAACGGTGGGCCGAGCGCCCAGAGTGGCGAGGGTCCCTCCCCAGCCCATCCTCGGACCCCACCCAGCTCCATGTGGTGCAGCTCCAGACGGCCCAGAAGCAGTGAGGAGGTGGAGCTTTCCATGGGACTCCAGCCTCACCCCTCTGTCCCAGCCGAGTGGTCTGTCCCACAGTGAAAGACCTCTGACCTCTGACCTCAACCTGTCATTGTTTGCACTCCACCAAGAAAGGAACTAGGAGGCAAATACCTGGTTGAAGGCAAATACCTGGTTGCATCACAAAACTCTGAAATCTCTTTTTGACAATAATTAGGTTGACGCCTGGCTACAGAGCCGTAAATTGTATATTTGTAAATACTTTGTAAATGAAGGCTCCTTTGTTCATCAGTGTATTATATTCGAAGCAGTCCGTGCTAAATTTGGCCTACAGTAAAGACCTCTTCCAGTTTCAGACCACTCTTAATATGATGTAAAGCAAGTAAATGTAGTATTTTTAAAGATGAAACATTTATTTGATTTCTGATGAGGTGTACTAGCTACACCCTATGGCACTAAACTTAGATGAGTGACTTTGTGAATGAGTGTATGGTGTTAATATCATCACACACCCCAAAATTGCTTTGTGTAGGGGTCATTTTGAAAAGCTTTTTCTGCAGTCTAAGTTCCTCAAATGTTACTCATTAGTAGCTAGGCAGGGACCTCTCAGTATGACATGGGATGGATTTTGTTACAAATTCCCAAGGCAGTTTTATATAAAAACAAGCTACATTTATTTCGGCATATAAAACCACAGTGGTTTGAAAAGGCCTAATCTCCTGTGTATGTACTGGTTATTATTCCTGCTTGTAAGTAATATCCCAGTGATTAATTGGATCAGATGTACACATTTATTTGTAAATATTATTGTCCAATTTCTGGAAAACCTTTGAAAACTTAAGATATGTCAAGGTTCATTCTTTTCCACCAGTATTGTTTTTTTGTCCCTCAACTGTAAACATAGCTGAATCATCTGCTCAGCTTCTGCTTCCAGATGCCAGTGAGCTGCAGTGAATGCTGTGTGTGTGCATAGCTGTGACATGCAGTGCAGTCAGTCCACGTAATCTGCATGTGTGTAACAGAATATTCAGACGATGTTAAGCTGTATTTAAAAGCTGCTGATTGTGTAAAACAAGGACCATCCTTATGCTTGAATCTCCCAATTCTCAATGGATGGCTTATCTTGCTCCTTGTTTTATGCCTTATGTCAGGGGTGGGGGACCTGATCCATGGAGGGCCACTGCGGGTTTTTGGGATGGCCTCTCAGTCAGCCAATAACAGTGTCCCTAGGACTGGAGTGGAGAACCACTGCTTTATTACTGGCTGATCGAGAGGTCGTCCCAAAAACCGGCACCCCTGCCGGCCCTCCATGGAACAGGCTCCCCACCCCACATTATGTGGTCCCATCCTCACTGCCCTGATGTGCCTAACATCAGCATAGGCTGTGACCTGTCTTCACTGGTCAATCCTAGCCATGCCACCTGCATAAATGTGGTTTTCAGATGTGCTTGGAAATTGCATACTCTTATTCTGACCGCCCCCATTCCCATATGGAATTATGGCAAGATATCGAATGTATTTGATTAAGGTACTTTGAATATTTTCTGGTGCTGCAGTGTCTCTGGTTAGCACTGTCACCTCACACCACTGAGGTTCAAACCCCACCTTTGCCCTGGCTGGAAATTGTACTGGCATCCCATCCAGAGTATACCCCCGCCTTGTGTCTTGTGTTGCTTGAGATAGATTCCAGGTTGTCCAGCGATGGATGGATGGATAGATGGCAGGCAGTTAGTATTTTACTTCTTGCCTTTAGAATACATTTTATTGGTTTCATACATCCCTTTGTCCCAGAGTGATACACGGAGTGTGAGGTGATGTTTCCAAATGCATTGGAAAGGTGTCATCAGTTGACGCTCTGTGACGCTGTGTTCCTTGGTTTGCATGCTGCTCTTTCTTCTGCCCTTTATGTGACTTTAAGCCGGTGTTTCTCAGCCCAGTCCTTGGGGACCCCCAGACATGCCACTTTGCTCCCTCCCAGTTCCCAGTACACTTATATGAGACAATCAGTGTTCTTCATGGTTTGGTGGTAGCTGGGAGGGAGTGAATTCATGGACTGTCTGGGGTCCACCAGGACTGGGTTGAGAAACCCTGGTTTAAATGATTTGCATTGTTTAGCTGTTACTTTAAAACAACACCTGCAGAGGGGAAGACCCATCTGCAAGTGACCTGTTAGGACCTGCCCAGCTAATCTCTGGGTGGGGGGAGGTGTCCTTTCAATTCCCGCAAGGCCTTTCTGTGCCATTTTACAGTCAGTTACATCCCATATAAAACAATGCACTCTGGTTCTGTGGAACTGTTTTGTAATTCCATCTCTCTTGTGTGCATTGAGAATATTATTTTTTTTACATCAGAGTACAGAGTGAGCAAGAGATTTCGGGGGTGAAGTGGAAGAAGCATTAAAAATGAACAAACAAATGACTTGTCTCGTGTTTCATGCTGTTGCATCAAGAATGTCCTCAGTTAATGGGAAACCCGTAAAGGGTGCAGGAGCCAGCAGAACTATTGCTTTGTACCTCTAAAACATCATGGGTTCAAGGCTAGACAACTCATTCACACTATACACAAATAGTCCTTTCATAAAATAACATTTTTATTATGAAACAATTGTTCAACAATATTTGCGTTAAAAGGAGGATCATTATTATCATGCTGACATTGACGGAACCTTTGTTCAAAGGTAAAATGTAAGAACGTTCTCTGCCAGCATCGAGAAGATCTTTTCGTGATGTCTGAAGTTCTGGAAACGTACCCTGTTAGCTGGGTTGGTGTCCTGAGCAGCATCTCACCAGAATATTCTGTATTACCTCTGGTTCCCTCTAGGCTTTGTTTTTACTCATTTTTTGCTCAGATTCTTGAGGGATGTAGGATATTCGCACAGAACTTCAGGACCCCAAGTTTCCTTGTAGCCCTCTAGAGAACTTAATTATAATACATACCGTGCTCACCGAAAGTCTTGCCATATTTAGCAGAGAATTCAGTAAAATTATTGCAGATTTATTGGCATGCGTCCCAGTTCTTTCTGTGAGCACTGGAACTGTGACGGCCACCTGTGTTCCTGAAGCCATGTTTGTTTTTTTCAGAACAAAATGATTTTGCCTATGAACTGGATCAGCTATGTAGCAATAGCATTTATAGCATGTGGGTTGCCAAGTGTCAAAGCCTCATCTTCGTGCACAAAATACATTTTTGCCACACAATGTATTATTTAATACAAAATCAAGTAATACATTGCTGCATTTTGTCCACAGAAAGGCAAACTCCTGTTGCATTTTGTCCACGAAAGCATAAAGACTTAACTTTCTTTCATGCACAGAAATCCAAAGGAATGTTTCATTTTGTTCACAGAATTGATATCAGCACCTTGTATTTTGTGGATAAAAGTCATTTCATGCACAAAATGCAGTCATTTTATTACACTAAATTACACTAAAATTCATTTTGTTTACAAAATGTATTTTGTGAATGAAGGTAATTTTGTCAACTAAATAATTTCACTGTGGACTGCATTCATGAATGAAAGAATGGCATTTTGTGGAGAAAATGTGTTTTTTATCAACAAAAATTAATATTGTGTACAAAATGCATTTTGAGAGTGATAGGAGGTAATTTTTTGGCCAAAATGTACATTATGAATGATGCACAGTTATTTGTGGAAGAAATTGATTCTGTGGAACCACAAAATGCATTTTGTCTTTTGCCAAGTCACAAAAGGCACGTAGTAAACACACGTAGTACTTCCCAATGACCAGAAGGTGGAGCACCGACTTTGATTTAGCAGACTTGTAATTACATTTAACCTTGCTATTGTGTTAGGGTCCACACCAGTGCATAAAAACACCACATAAATTTGTGTCCTGCATCAAAGCTTTTTGACTTTGTCAGGAACCTCTATTTAAACAAAAAAATAAATCTTTTTCACTAGGCAAGGCATGCCCAGACGTGTAAGGCAAGATAAGACCAGTTCAGTTTATTTATATAATTCTCTTGAGGTTTATTTTACCATTATTTTTTTTTATTGAAAACGAGAGGTATGCTGTTAAAACAAAGGTCCAGAAAGCCACACTAAAAATACCTTTTCATGGATAAGGAAGCTTAACAAGGTAACCAAGAGGTAAGAAACAAATTGGATGATAAATAATTATTTTGAGGGTATTTTATGGCTGATTTAAGACACGGGTCAGCACCCACCCGTCGAACATAAGAAATAGGAACAAAAAAACATAACACAAAACATATGACAAAGGTTAAGTTTAATAAAAATAAAAATAATAGTTTTTAGTTCAGATCACACCGGGTAGCCTACATGTAGAATGCAACAATAAAATGGTGAATACTGTATGGATGGATTAATACAAGGAGTCAGAGATGGTCTGCATGTCCCGTCTGGGGTGTAACACCAGCCTCGTTCACCCGCAATCCTAATCAGAATAAGCGCTTGGAAGATGTTTGGACGGATGGATGGATGGATGGATGTTTGGATGGATGGATGGTAGGCCTATTTGTAGACTGGCATCTCACCCAGAGTGTCCTGTGTCCTGGGATAGGCTCCAGGCTCCCCGTGTCCCTCCACAGATTAAGAGGCGAACGGAGATCAATGTGAATTTCAGTTAAGATGAGATTCACATAATTGGTCATCAGTAGGGAGGGAGCACAGGGACAGCAGGAAACCTGACTGGCTGGACACTTGATACCTGTTGTTTTAGGCACATGGAGGTTTTTTTGAACCCTTTTAATCACAGTTACCTTAATGACTGTTAATCTGGGTTTTCCAGCCATTTGACAGTCCATTTTTTTCTGCCTTAGGGTTGGTAAATTCTGCCCTTTCTGTCATTTATGACATGAAAAAGTTTTAATTCAAATCGAAAGTAATTCAAGGAGGCTGCCTTGTGGGCCGTCAACTTTATACTAGTGACAGAAACTGCAGCAGTTTCTTTCTTTCTTTCCCCGGGCAAGGATGTGGTTATCACTGCAGCTTCCTGGCTGACAGAGGTGCACGGAGACACGAGACTCTTCGCGTGTGTATGCGAACACACAGGCTCCGAGCAACGTCTGGGGGATCGCTGGGTGTGGAGAGGACAAGTGGATCCGTGTGGGAGGGTTTGTTTCGGGGAAGCTGTTAGTTCTCATTAGTCACATCTGTAAGGGCAAAGGGGAGTCGCGAAGACTGGATCGAGAGGTCGAGGCCGGTTGCCATGGCGTCCCTCCTCATGCGCATCTTCCGCATGGGGGCCGAGAAGAAGCGAGTGAAGCAGTATGATAACCTGAAGAGGGATGTGGATCCTACTGAGAGCTGGGACACACTGCAGGAGCTGGGAGATGGGGCCTTTGGGAAGGTCTACAAGGTAAGCCAGAGCCAGGGGGGGTCGCTTTCTTTAATGTTGTCTGTGGGTGGCTACAGGTGGGGGTAGGGGGGTGGTTCAAGGTTTTGAACCACGAACCATGGCTGTTAACCACGAACATCATCATAAAATGGGAATGACGACTGCCAGCTAGAATTATGTCGAAACAAATGTACCTTATAACTGCTAAGTTGGATGTTCTAACCTTCCCCCTGGCGGGACTGGCTGTATGTGTGTGTGGTCCAGGTATACATTACATTGTGGGGACCAAATGCCTCCACAAAGTGATAAAAACCATTCTCAGGTCCCTACAATGGGAAATTCAATTTAATAAAAATTTGTGACTGCAATCAGAAAATAAAAATGCCAAAAGACTTGTATTTTGTTTGGTTACTTATGGTTGATGTTGTTGTTGTTGTTGTTGTTGGGATTAGGGATTTGCTCAGAAAATTGAATGGAGGGTCCCCACAAAGATATGAGTACAGGCCTCTGTGTGTATGTATATATATATATATATATATATATATGTATGAACTTGAACTTGTGACTATAATATTGTAATATCATGCATACATTTCCCAGTTTCCTACACATTATACATGACCAGTTAGTCAGCAGAGTAACTCTACCTTAATTCTTTTCTTCTCAAAAGCCCTGGAAAGTTGGGCTTTGTTCAACAAATGGTTGCTATGTTTATATAATGCAGGAAAATTGAGATATATGGTGCACCATAGAGATACTGTCTCACCATTGCTTACTGATAACAAACAACAGACTTCAGGCCCCTCTCTGAAATTTTGAGATGACTCTAGCTGAAATACCCTGACTGGGTTACCCCCATTCTGCCTCCTATATTGTGCAAAAATGTACAAACTGGCAGATAAGGGACCGACCCCCAGTCAAAACCACAAGTTGAACTGATGATCAGAACAACAGGTGGCTGAGTTATTCCAGAGACTTAGTAAAACACAATAAAATTCTCTGTCTCAGAACAGAATTCTTATTTTTTTCAATTTACTGGTATGTACTTGTTGTATGTTCTATAAAGATTTTGACTCTGAGGGTAATAAAAACATTTTAGAGTTACCTAGGATACTGTATATGAAAGGCCTTTGAGGGCATGTTGTGGTTTTGGTGACTTCCTGTAAGCCATACATGCTGAAAATAATTTCCTGTCTGACATTCTAACCTACATTTGTCTGTTTTACCTCTGTCTCCTCATGCACGAACTTCTCCTGTTTGATAACGTTTCCACCTCACATTCAAAAAAAATACAGAGAACATGCAAAATCTCAGCATTGAGGACAGTAAAATCTCATTGGCTGACTTACCTACCAGCAACGTTTCCTGATGTTTTCATCACTAAGACCTTCATATTGCTATTGACAAATATAGTGTGGAGAAACAAAGATATAAGAATTTATCAATCACAAATTCCCCAATTCATTCCAGTCAGAACAGAAAGTCTAACAAAAATCAGTTTTTTAACCCTAACAATCTGCCTCCTCGTCTTTTATGTTCAGGCATGCAACAAGACGACTAAGGCTCTAGCAGCAGCTAAAATCATAGAGGTGCGCAGCGAGGAACAGCTGGAAGACTACATTGTGGAAATTGACATTCTGGCATCCTGTCGCCACAGTCATATTGTTGCCCTTCTGGATGCCATTTTCTTCGAGGGATGGCTGTGGGTGAGAGACTGATCTGACCTCGTCCCATTACACATGTAGTAAATGGCAAAATTCAAATCTTACAGTTTGTTGATTGTTACGGTTAATGGATTATGATGGTAACACTGGGGTGGCATTCCTTTGGGTTTTCTGTTATTTTCCCAAAGAAATTGCCCAAAGCATGCCATCATGTGCGTAAGGGCACCCTGATGGACTGGCATCCCATCCAGGTTCTCCTGTTTTGTGCGCTGTCCTGCCCCCCTACCTCCATGGCCAGGATAAGTAGTTGGAAGAAGAATGGACTGGAATCCAGAACAAAAGACTCCTGACTTTGAGATAATGAGATAATGTCCCTACAGCTTCCTAAAGACACTGCTGAAATATGCTTTGAATTGTTTGGCAAATATTGACGATATTACAGCTGATAACATGACTAGCTGTTCTTACAAATGCCTATATTGCTGACCTCTGTCTTCCCATGAGATCCACGGCACAGAAACAGGTCTTTTGAGTGCTGGAAGTGATGAGTCTGACATCTTGTGGTCTTGTGCTGGGAAATTTCCTAAGCAACATTACCAAGAGACCCCTATGAATGAATGCTATTTCTCTCTGTTTCACTCACACAGATCCTGATTGAATTTTGTCCTGGGGGGGCCCTCGATGACATAATGTTAGGTAAGCCTGTGGTTCACTTAACTGTTGCTCTCCAGCGCTGGAACATTCCTATCTACCTAGACTATTCAGGGATGCAAATAATTGACACGCGAGTACGCATCCACCTTTAATTGCGATACATGCGGCAGTTGATTGGTGTAACAGCACAAATGCATACTTTTTTGTGTGATTTTGTGTTGATATGACAAGAAATTATTGTGCATTTTTACCTTCCTATGGCAATTTGTACTTCATGCACAGTAATTTCTTGTCATAGCAGTCTTAATGCACATAAAATACATACACATCTCCACTGTTACAACAATCAGTTGAAATACTTACAGCCTTTTGCACAAGTATAGGTAGATTGGAAAGCTTCTCCTTTGCCAATCCCATCCTTCTCTCCATAGCTTGGGGTCACAGAACAGGGTCAGCCAGCATGCTGCACCTCTGAGGTTGGGGGTTAGGGGCCTTGCTCAGGGGTCCAACCCTGAGTCTTGACCTGGCACCCTTCTGATCATGGGCACAGAGTCCTAACCCCTCAAACTCCACACCACCCCTCAGAAACATGTGTACAGAAACATAATCTTCAAGATTAGCAAAACAACACCTTTTTATAGGGCTCAGAATGTATGCTCACGGTGTCTGTGTGCTCCTCAACACAACAGAAAATATCAGCAAAACAAGCACTCCGAAACATTCTCTGAGAGACCAACCAATAGGGTGCTTCCCTGACAGGATGTGACATCACTCGCTGACCAAAAATCGTAATGGCTCCCTATGAAAGCAGATGAGTTTTGTAAAGCAGCGCATTATGGGAAGTGCGGCTCTGGTATGGGCAGGTGTGTGACTGGGTACACACTGACATGAGTGGGCGCTCTGCAGAGCTGGAACGTGGTCTGTCGGAGCAGCAGATCAGTGAGGTGTGCTGCCAGACGCTGCAGGCTCTGTCCTACCTACACCAACATCACATCATCCACAGAGACCTGAAGGCTGGCAACATGCTGCTCACCACAGAGGGTCACGTCAAGCTGGGTAAAACCTCACCTAAAAATACATTGATATAATATTACGCTTACTTATGTATTAACCACAAAATAAATCTTAGTCATATTTATATCATGTTCATTCGTCATCAATGAATTGTAATTCTTATGTTCTTATGTAATGCCAGTTTTATTTTATAGCAGTCACTATATTTGTTACTGTACCTGTTAATTCTGTAAACCCCTGTGAACGACTGAAGGAACAAGTCATTACTGATCTCATGTTTGTTCATCATTAATGAATCGTGATCTATCTTAAGAGGTGATTATATGTGTTCATGATTTGTACTTCAGTAGTAACTGAGTTATTACTAAGTGCCCCATCACATAAAGTGTTACCAATAAAAATGAATACATGAAAACATCAGACCTTCTCTCAACACCTAATCATAAAAAATTATATCTTACTCCCCTGTCTGTCTGGATCTCGTAACATTTGCCCTTTACGTTTTTCTTTTTTCTTTTCCCATAGCTGACTTCGGAGTATCTGCAAAAAATGCCAACACCCTCCAGAGGAGAGCAACCTTTATTGGAACTCCTTACTGGTCAGTAACTCGGCTCTGAATGTGTGCTACAAACGCCACATATTACCTAAGAGGGACACTACAGTGTGCGAGAGCTGTGACTTTATCCTTAAGATTTCCTGTTGCCATGGCCACAATCGGAAACCATCTTAATGGACAGCAACAAGGAAATGTTCAGCACTCCAACAGCTGTGTCAAGGCATTGCATCTTTTCACCATTGCATATAATCATCTACGATAATCGTTTATTTTATCATTTTATCCACATATTATAATCATTTATTTTATTATTTATTTCCAAGAATATGGGGGGGGTCTCTCCCCCCTAAAAAGGTAGAGGCTAGAGTATTATTTTTTATATATAGTCTATATATGGAATTTTATATTATATATTATTTTAATATATATTATTTTAATTTATTAATGCTTATTATTTCTCGTTTGCTTGTTTTAATTTATTTTTCTTCTTTTAAAATGTCTGTAAAACACTAAAAAACTACACTATACATTCCTTTAATCTTTAATGAAAGAAGCCTTGTGTCTTACAGGCATCCGATAAACCACTGTAGTGCCAAGATCTGCATTCTGAAATAAAAAATTTCATTCCGCGATTTGATCTCAAACATGTGCAAACAGAGAAAATCGGCTTCACGCATCTTTAGTTAGTGTTTGCTGTAGCGGCGGCTCTGAGAGTCAACTCCTCTGTCTGTCTGTCCTAGGATGGCCCCGGAGGTGGTGCAGTGCGAGACCTCCAAGGACAACCCATACAGCACGAAGGCAGACATCTGGTCCCTGGGCATCACACTCATTGAGGCTGCGGAGATAGAGCCCCCGCACCACTCTCTCAATCCCATGAGGGTCCTGCTGAAGATCGCCAAGTCGCCCCCTCCCACGCTCGCCAACCCCCGGCTATGGTGAGTCCACACAGCCCTGTGATATCACATCCTGCTCTGTCAGCTGCATCCCAGCACTGCATCGCAATGCATGTGTAAAGCACATATACAGCGCCCTCCACAATTATTGGCACCCCTTCTAAAGATTTGTAAAAAAAAAAAAAAAAAAAAGGCTTAGAAAAAAATCTACCTTTTGGTGAAGTAGCTTCATCTCACACTGAAAATTTTTTAAAATCCAACCTGGAGAGAATTTGTAAAGAGGAATGGACTCAGATACCCTGTTCTCCAGCCTTACAAAACGTTATAGAAGAAGACTTGCACTAAAACTTTGTGAAAAATGGCAGCTAACATTTGGCTAATCCTACGTTTTGCCAGAAATGTTTTTCCTGGAAAAAAAAGTTCCATAGTGTGACCCGAACTTTGTCTGGTGCTGTCCCGTTTTCTAAATCAATTAGGCATTTGGAATGCTCTGTTTCACCTCCCGCTTTCAATATAGTGTATTTTTATTAATGAGTAAAATGTAAAATGTGACTAAAACTAAAATATATTTTAGTCATTTGACTAAGACCAAAACTAAATTAAAAATTGCTGACTAAAATGTATTTTAATTATTTGACTATAAGTACATTAAAAATGGTGTCAAAATTAACACTAGATGGTAAGATTATGGATCTGTCAATCCCTGCTTGTTATTAACAATAATTTGCATGGAGAGAGAATATATTGTATGTTGTAATTTTGTTAACTTTTCAGAAACTTTCTAATAGTGACTGGCCTTAATTGGCTTGATTGGATGGAAAACAAGTAAAACCATTGGACTGGTGTATTGTAATATGGCCTGACTGTCTATCTGACATACCAGTCATCTTCCTCGTGGGCTGACGGCTTTGCCAGCTGGCAAGCTGTGTGGCTTTTCTATTTTTCTCATTTTTCCCCCACGCTTTATCTTTGGGTACCCCCGACTCACATCCCCCACCCCAAAATTTATCGTGAATAAATGTCTGTGGTGGGCAAAGGTCCAGATATTTTAACCGCAGCCACGCCCTGATGGTCATGCTGGGGAGTGTAGAGACCGGAGGTGCAGCCGTGATAACGCTGCTTCCCGTGGTCTCCGTGTCCCAGGTCTTCCCACTTCCAGGATTTCCTGCGCAGAGCTCTGCAGAAGAACCCCGAATCGCGCTGGAGCGCACAGCAGCTGCAGGCCCACCCCTTCGCCTACGCGGGGCGAGACGGCCACGCCCTACGTGATCTTATCGCAGAGGCCAAGGCCGAAGTCACCGAGGAGATCGAGGCTGAGGTATGAAACAACCTTTGCAGCTCTCGGATAACAAGGCAATTGTTCTGTACTTTTAAGCAAACTTTTGCTGAATTATCTCTACTTAGATAGATAGATAGATAGACAGACAGACAGACAGACTTTATTGTCATTGTACCGAAGTACAATGAAATTTCTTGTGCCAAGCCTGAATAAAAGTAATCTACACATGTACACACATATACACACATACATACCTACACATGTAATAAATTGACTTAAAAACCAACATCTAAAACAATAACGTGAATAAAAGCATCTCCTATATTTTATTGCATGAATTGTCTACTTACTGTATACTACCATGTTCCCCTTTGTTATAACTGATTTTTGTACTTGCACATATATAGTCTAGTGAGTGGCACCAGTCATCTTCAGAGAGGTCAGAACTGTCTCTTTTAAGCTACCTGTTTGCAATATTATTAGTAATCTACTTACTACCCCTTCAAACCTACATGAAACAATAAAGAGAAGCATATTAGTGTATAAAGCAATGCGGAATGTTATCCTGCTAGATTAAGAACTTCATATTCTTAAGGTGTGTTTTCTCTTTCCAGTCGTTGTTGGACCTGCAGAGGTCATTGCCAGAAGAGATAGCTAATGATTCTGAGAAACAGGGCACCCCACCGGGGGATGAGGGAGATGTTAATGGACCAGTGAAGCAGTCTGAGTGCCCTCCAGATGCCCCGCCCACTATGGAACAAGGCAATAGAGAAGGGGACCCCACTGCCTCTGAGGAACCGAAGAAGAGTGAGAATGTTCTTGTGACCCGGAGGTCATCCAGCGCTGCAAAGAACAAGCAGAAGCTAATGAGGCGTCTGTCTGTCCCCGGAACCCTGTTCTCCTTTCTCACTGGCAACTCCAGGCGCTGCAAGTCGGGCTTTTGGGAGGAACCGATGGCTACGAGGAATGAGAATGAGGCCCAGGCGAGCGGCCAGGTGGTCTCATCAAGTGCTGAGAGACTCGGTCCTCTGGGAAGCCAGGAGAATTTGGAAAAAAGCACGAGCACCACTAGTAAAGAAGAGACTTCCCTTTTGGCAGCAGATGAAGGTGCAGCCAGGGACGGTGACAAAGCAGGCAGTCCACATGAGCATAAAGAAGAGATCACAGTGGCACATAAGGCTGAATGTCAAGCAACAGATTCACCTGAAATAGACATGGGTTCAACCTGTGATTATGAAGCTGACAATGCTGGGGTTTCAGATGCGGACTGTACAGGCTTGGTAGTTGAGGTCAATGCAGATAAGGCAGTACCTACAAGTTCTACAGAATGCTCCCAAAACAGCAAAACACCAGATCTGGATATCGTATTCACCTGTGACATTTCCCGTAAGCCACTACGTCTGCAAAATGAACTGGTCCTAGCCTTATCATTAGACTGGCCAAAGACCTACTCAAAAGATGATGGGAAATCAGGGTTTTCAGCACTGGAATACCTGGATTTGTGCACAATAAACAAAGAAGCTGATCTTCGAGTCATTGTGCCGATAAACGAAATCGACACTAGAGAAGAAAGCCAGAGTGTGGCAGAGGAAGCTGTGAAGGACCCGGAAGAAGCTGAAGTTGACGGTGTGGAACATAACGAGGTAAAGAGGATAGATGAAGGAGTTGTGGAGGAGGTGGAAATACTGAAAATAAAAGAGCGAGACAGTGAGGCAGAAGGTTACTGTGAGGAGGTGGGACTGCAAAAGGAAGGAGGGTCAGTGGAAATATATGAAAAGGATAAAGTATTGGAGGAACTGGATGTAAAAATAATGGACACTGAGCAATCACTGATCCATTCAGAGATAGCCAACGATGAAGACATTGAGCATGATGGCAATGAGACCACACAGTCTAAAGAGGAGACAGCAGTATTGGCTGATAACATCTCATACATTCAGTTAGAGAAGGAAAAAGTGGGATGGATAGAGGTAGATGAGGATGACATGGAAAAAGAGAAGGAATCTGGGAAAACAGAAAACCAGCCAGAGCCAGTGAACTGTGAAAGTTTAAACAATGAAGAAACAGATGAGGATGGGAAAGCTGGGAAAGCTGGGAAAGTTGAAGAGACAGATACTGCTGGAGCAGAAATAGTGGAGGAAATAGAGGAGGTGGAGAAGGAAAGGACAAAAGACATAATGCCAGGAGATCTTGGAGAGGTGTCAGGAGCTACGACAGATGAGGTGACAGAGCTGCCTGAAGAGCACAAGGAGAAAACAGATGATGGAGAAAATGCTGATACCAAGACATCTGAGGACAGCAAAGAGCCAGTCACTGCATCCCAGAAATCCAGCAAGAGGGTGAACTTTGCAGAGGAGATTGAGATTAAAAGAGACGGGGGGCAGGAAGAAGTTCTGAACGGGATTGCTGCAGGGTCCCAAACACCAGACAATGTGAGCACTAGATCCGGTGGCCAGGAGCTCAACGAGGATCAACCAGGATCGCCTCTAAACAAGAGCCAGCCTAACAGCCCAGATACGGAGATTCCATTTCCTCTAACGTCAGGAGCTGACGGGGTGAGTGAGCCCACAGTTTAAGGCCACCTTCCACAAAAAAGCCGACATGTAGCCCAGGTTGATCCTTTCTTGCCTCCTCCCATTGCCTCCCTTTTAGGACCTGCCTTCTAACAGAAAAACAATTAAAAAGACGCGTAAGTTCATGGTGGACGGGCGGGAAGTGAGTGTCACCACATCTAAAGTCATCAATGACGGTGACAAAAAGGACCAGCTGCTGCGATCTGTCAGGTAATGCCTCCCCCTTCGTGTAAAAATGATATCATGCTCAAGTCATATTGAATACTAAAAAATGACTCAGAAATTCCACAGAGCACCTACGTTTGCATAAAAATAAGAAACTTACAAACACCACCATCTGTAGCTGCTTGTATTGTACCTTTGCAGACGGCAGGAGCTGCATGCACTCAAGGTTCTGCAGCGTGAGGAGCAGCGCGAGTATGCGCAGATGGAGCAGCGGCTGCAGCAGCAGAGGGAGCAGATGTTCCGCCATATTGAGCAAGAAATGACGGTAAGTTTGAGTAAGTTATGTAACGGTAAGTTTGAGTAAGTTATGTGACAGTAAGTGAAAGTTTGATACTAGGGGACACAACTTGATAATTAAAATGCAAAGGTTTGTTTTTTTTGGTGGGGGGGGGGTTGATACCTAATTAAATATTGAGAGGTACACATCCCCCCCCCCCCCATCAGATGTGTTTCCTAAGCCCCTGCGTGAAGCTTGTTTCAGAAGACAGATACTGGAAAACAATTACTGTCCTGCTATCACCGCCTCAACCTTTGCTCAAGTGGAAAAATGTGTTGTTACTCATCTGTGTGGGCTTCTCTCTGGATGTGACTAGTAGTAATATAAACAATGAAAAAAAAAACACATACAGCAGATGAAAATGACACGAGACGTCGCCAAGCTGAGTCTTGAGCTGCGGTTTCGACCGGCTGACTGTGGGCCAAAAATCACCGTTTGTCTATGTTGCCTCAATGCAGAGCAAGAAGCAATATTACGATGGGGAGCTGGAGAGGGTGGAGCGACAGTACCGGCAGCAGGCCGACCGCATGGAGGCGGAGCACACGGCGCGGCTGCGGGAGGAGGCACGGCGCCTGAAGGCGCAGCAGGAGCGCGAGCTGGAGCGGAAGGCGCTGGCGCTCAAGGCCGATCCCCGGGAGGTGAGCGATCAGGGAGCCGTGACTGGGCGATTATCTATGAAACGCAGTGTTGGGCACGTACCTTTAAAAAAGTAATTAGTTATAATTACTAGTTACTTCTCACAAATAGTAACTGAGTTAGTAACTGAGTTACATCATTATAAAAGTAACTAATTACCAGGCAAAG
>JAODJU010000119.1:30454665-30465014 GCA_026776725.1 Gnathonemus echidnorhynchus | reverse complement strand
TATTATTATTATTATTATTATTATTATTATTATTATTATATTTCACTAAATGTCAGTTAAAAATTGCAACTATACTATATAAGGTTTATATTTCTCACTTTGTGAATTTATTATTAAAAACACTACGAGTTGGAGTTGAAAATGCCTGCGAATGTATATCACTCACAGAAAGTCTTGGGACTCTTGCTTAATTCAGTAAAAATATTGCAAATGTGTTGGTTTTATAACAAAAAAAAATTATTAATTTGTTCACAAAATATACCACAGTAGAAATAACCAGTAGTTTTAAGTAAAACATTCATTTCAAGTAGTAATAAACTGAAGCCCTTCTTAAAAAGCTGTTTTGAATTAAAATAGATCCTTGACAAGAAGTCTCACTTGGTGTTTTTTAAATAGTAAACAAAAAAACTAAACATTTGTGTTTAATACCCCTTTAACAGCCACTGAGTACAGCTGCAATTTATAGCAAAATGACAAGAACAGAACTGAATGAGTCAGTCAAAAAAATGTGTGTGTAAATATCTGTGCGGTATGTGTAGACATGTTAAACATTGCTAGTCAATAGATTTTTGTTATGAAACCAAGACATTTTTACAGAAGTAAGCATGAGTCCTAAGACTTTTTGTGAGCAGTGTATCTATAAGGACGTAAGAGATGTTTAGTAACCGTGGATGTTTGTTTCCCCTCATGCCCCAGGTGCTGGAGGAGGACCTGGAGCGCAGGCGCAGGGAGAAGCAGGGAACGCGCAGGCGAAGCGAACCAGAGCCGCGCAGCACTGCCCGCCGCAACCGCTTCTTCCCCAGCTTCACTTAAGGAGCACATGCACGGACATAGGCGATAACATACACACACGCTAAACAGATGAGAACCCGATTTACAGAGACATAATCCGAGTTTCTTGGCAGTAAGCTGTCCCGATATAAATGAACGGATATTGATTAAACTAAATAGAGCCTAACAGATTAATCCTGAAGTTGTAAATATTAATGTAATATTGTTCAAACCTTGTTATGTAACATTTTTACTGAATAAAACTGACCTGCATAATGTGTTATTCTGTTACAGTTGAATGGCGGTTCATTTTCACCTCTTGTCCTGTGCCGTAGCCCCTTACAGTTATTCTATCGACAGTTATTCTGAACGGGGACAATGACCGTGTTTAAACAAGCGGCTATGGAACAAATTAATGAATTTCCTAACTGGACGTTTTGGCTTAAGAATATGGTATCTGATGTAAGTGAAAAAGTAAGCCTATTCGGTAAACTAAGCAATTACAGCTCCGTATTTCATTGGTTACTGTTCTTGTTTTAGGGAACTTTTCAGAAATATGATCAGAAACCCAGGGGCGTTGTAGTGGGGGGAAAAGGGGGACAGAGCTACCTGGGCCCCATGTGGGGGGAGGGCCCCTAAGGGATCTGTAATTTTATTTTCCTTTAAATATTTAAAAATCTTCCTGCCACTCAATAACACAGACATCTCACCTTAAGCTTTGGCCCTTATTGATTTCAGGGAGATGGATAAATGACAACCAGGAGGTGTGGCCTATGGTTAGTATCTTATTCTAATACTGCATAACGCTGGATTTTTATTAGAAATGGCCCCCAATCTCTGCTTGGCAAAGTTTATCAAGTTATTAACGGAGTAACTACGCTTTTTAAAATGCCATAAAATACCACATACTATGATGTAACGTCTTCACGGTATGATGGTAATAAAATGAGCGATGGATTTTTAGGACATTGTGCGTCATTCGCAGGTGCCAGGGAGCCTCTGTCAATTTGCAAGAGATTCCCAGAACCTCCAGGAGAGGTGGGACGTCTGCAAACATGCACTTTATGGACAAAGGTATTGGGACACCTGGCCATTACACCTAGAGGAACTTTAATTACATCACATTCTAAATCAACATGGAGTTGGTCCCCCCTTTGCAGCTATAACAGCTGCCACTCTTCTGGGAAGGCTTTCCACAAGATTTTGTGTCTCTGGGAATTTTTTGCTCAATCATCATTTGCTCATTCAGAAGAGCATGGGCGATTCTAGACCCAATTTAGAGGGGTTTCAGCCATCTTATTCTTGTCACAATCCCCCTGAAAACTTATTGAAATTCATTAGGGGATTTGTCTTGTTTTTTCCCAAGGGCCAAATCCTAGAATCACACCAGCTACGAAGTACCAGGCCATCATCTGTTCTTCAAACCAAGTCTGGTTAATATGAATTTTACTTTTCAACACACCAAAAAGTGCTTGCCTCTCTATTCCAGTTGCTTAGCTGAAAATTTTTGTGTTATTTTCAAAAACTAGCCTAACAGTCCTCTGTTAATAATGCTATGGTAACGGTTTTTATGCTACTTAACCTTTTACAGCAGTTGATGTGGTTGTTTCCGCACTTTGCCACCAGATGGCGGCTTAATAACGATGTGACCAGCAGTAAAAAGACAATATAAAAAGAACCAAACCTTAAGCTGACCCACAGTTTCCAGTTCAAACTGATTAAAGTTTAAGTTTAATCAAACTTAAAGATGTCATTTACAGGAAATCTAATGGAATGAGCGGTTAGTGATCCATCACAATACAATGTTACAATCACAAACTGACAAATGTGACAAACAGCAAGTACAAAGGGTTGAAGTCCTCTGTGAAGATGGCAGATAGCAGCTCATGGAACTCCAACTCACGAGCTCTTTCAAAGTGCTCTAAGACATAAACAAGGAATTTCTTCTTGTGAACATCAAAGTTTCAGTCAGTCATGTTGCACTGCGTTGCACCATAATGCAAAAAGTCTTTATGAAAATTGTTTTCCTGTCATTGTTGGGAAGTTTTTTTTAATCTGAATAGATGGTCCTGACTGAGCCAGGAACTTGGAAATGAGTTCAATTTTTTCCAAAGAAAAGCAATTCTTGGGCTACGGACTGTTGACACAAGCAAATTCAATGCGATCTTCGACCCAGATAAGTTTATTGGCAACGGGGTCTTTGTTATGTGGCGGTATTGAAAATAAATATCGCGGCGGAAAGTGTGGCGGTCGGGCATAACTCCAGCACTGTGCGACCTTGGCTACATCCACGCTGCACTGCGCACGTACTCCTTAAGGAGCCACACACCAAAACACACAAGATCAAGGCACTACCAATTATGAGTTCACCGAATATGCCCATGTTAAACTATCGAGCATTCTCAATGGTCTGGAGTCTTCGAAAGCATTGGCAAAAACAAAATAAAAATGGCTTTATTATCATCAGAAAGGGTCACCGACATCTCAGATTGAGTGGTCCACCCTGATAAAGGGTTAGGATTGCGGTGTCCCATATAATCATGCATAAGGACAATATCAATTGAACAGCATGGTCATGTTGATCATGAGACCTATTTTTGTTTTTGTTGCTTTACTGTTTTCCCAAAGTGCTCATTACACAGTTGAAGCCAAAGTGTCCCTCAATGATAAAAAGGAAAACTGACCATCACTGTAATTTGTTCGACATAGGATATGAGACAGGATTTTTGTTCAATGTAAAATATCTTTGTTTTTTTTAGATCATTTTTGCCAAGCATTTCTTTAAATTCAAATCATTTAAAATGTTAAGCAGCAACCTTTTTTTTTAATACCATGTGCCTAGTCTGAAAATTTCCTCTTAGATTTTGCCTTATTTTTACTCCTTAACTGAGTAGTGTATGTCCCTCTGGGGTCTATTAACCACAGGTTCAGGACCTCTGATTAGAGATTTCCTGGATGTTTTACAGTAACCCACAAAACTGATGTTAGTTTTAACTATGATTGATGAAGGAAACTGGGTAAGATTTGCTGTTCAATATAAAATGCTGTCTTCGGATTTAGAATGAGAAGCAGATGCGTGTCATTTATCTCCATTTATCTCCATTTCCAAGAGACGGTTACTTTACTTGCGGTGACATGAATGACTTAGTAGTACATGCTTACTTATTGCATTAATTAACCAGTAAATAAGTGTTATGTAAGTACCAATCCAATGTTCATCCATCATTAATAAATCATGACAGTTCATGTATTTCATGGGGAAACCTATATTAGTTCATGATTTGTTCTTGAGTTGTAAATGAGTTAAGAAATTTGAAGTGGTCTTGCCATTAGTAAATAATTAGTTAAGGGATAACTAATATAGTGCCTGAATTGAATATATGAACTGTCATGGTTGATTAATGATGAAAAAGTGTTGGCCACTCCAGAACTGACACCTGGCTGAGCCCAACCCTCCATCATGAAGAGCAAATCTTACTCAGTATAGCATCGTGGTACCAACAAGAAACTTCATTTGCACGCCATCGACACATTTCTGCATAATTATAAGGTTGGGGGGGGTTCAAGTCCGCTTTGGACCCCCAGAGGTTTCTCCCAGTTCCAGTGAAAGGCCTGAAGCTTCTTTTTTAAGAAGGGCAACGGAAGTCCAGGGATGGGCAGGAACTCCTACTGTTGTTCTGGTTCTGTTTCGGACATTTGCAAGAGAGTCTCTTCCAGGTGAAAAAAAAATGTTGATGCCCTTTCACCCCCATGAAGGTGATTAACCCGAATGCCTTCTGTAATAATAATCCTAACAAGAAACTGGAAAAAGTGCCCCATAAGGTACTTTGGAAAGAAGGGATTCTTTAAAGCCTGTGTGAAGAGTGGAATGTGATAGGTAAGCACTATTCCGGGGAAACATTTAATTAGGCTGAGCTGTTGCCTACTGGAGCCTCCGGGATTGGGGCTGGAATGACCGTCACCACGGCAACTGCAGGAAGAAAACAAGGTGCAAACTCCACAACCTTCTCCAACAGTGATGCACTGCTCAACTGGTATCCACCAGCAGGAAAACCTTATAACCCCCCCCCCCAACCCCCACCAAACACGACCTCTGAAATAAGTTGATCAAAATGCCAAATCAAAATGTATTTTAGCTAAATATAGTAAGGGTGATGTGTAAAATTTTTATACCATTTTCACCGCAATAAATTACATCAGAACTTCTTCCTCTGAAAATGCTGAATATTTTTTTATGTCACATGTGATTGAAGAGGGACTCGGAATGCTGTCTGTTGTTCAAACAGGAACAGGAAGTTGGTGCCAGGACACAATAGGCTGCGATAGACTAAATAAAAAATGCTCGGGGATGCAGGCACGCTGCAGAAAGTACCAGAATGGCGAAAAGCTAAGCATGGAAATGGTCTGTTTGTTTCTCTGACCTCTGCAGATGTTCTGGCCCTGTGCCGAAGGTTACATTCAATATTGTTCCCCAGGAGCCACTAGAGGTCTCCAGGTGAAACCTGGGCAGCTGAGCCTGGACACCAATGTTCAGCCTGGGTCCGGTAATCAGGGAGGAAGATGATGTGGAAATAAAGCAACAAAGTAAAAAAAAATAGTCAGAGTGATTCAGGCAGGGCTGCCAAGCTTTTGTAAATTTTCAGACAAACCTGTATTAAATTCACCCTGTCTGTAAATCCATAAATAAATTTTACTGTTTATAAAACCTGAACAAAAGTAAAAATAGGGCGTCAGTAAAAAATATGGCATGTCAGTAAAACAGTTTTTTTCAGTAAAATCACAAATTTAGGATTGGCATGCATGGATTCAGGTTCAATGCCTGTGAACTGTGGAGTATCAGTGTGGAAGGTAGAAATCCCTTTATATGTCATAAGCATGAAACGTAATTGTAAAAAGGTCATTTTTTTACGTCATTGTACAGATTCAGGGTACACTGGGATTTTCTGAGGAAGAAGTGGGCAGATTTTCTGGGCACCATTATGGACAACAGAAAGTGGTAAATGGTTTAGCCCCTGAGAGGTGAGCTATTGCTGCCCAGTCGCCTCTCACACGCACTGTTAGCAGCTTTGAGGTGCTTTCTGAGCTCAGGTCAGCTTCAGTGCCCCCTTGAAAGAGCCCAGCCCTTGGAGACAGTAATATACATACAATAGGGGCAGAAGTGTCTGTGTGTAAGTCAGTGTTTGTGGGGCAGAGAAAGCCAGTAGGTAATGTGTGAGAACGAGCCTGAGTGCGCCACACTGGGAATACTGGGGCTGTAAAAGCAGCAGGGAACAATGATGGGAGGGGCCTACAAGAAAACCGAGTGAAATATTACAACTGCTGGGGCCAGTTACCTTCCTGGAGGAGCCCAATGCCGCACCCCCAACCAGGCCAACACAGGGGGTGGGAGGCCTGAGACGACAAAAGAGTGGGGGTCAGGGGTGAGGGGGGGTCAGCCACGACAAAGGGCTGAACAATTGAATGAAGACGAGGGAATGGCTTGGTGTCGCAGGCCTCAATCACGCGGCCTCCCCTTCCCACGAGCGGCGCGAGTCGGGCCGTCTGTTCCCGCCATTGTTCCCTCCTTCCTTGGACAATCTGCTTGTCGGGATTGGGCGCCTCGTACCTCCTGCCCCCCCCAGCTGTTTACTGCCCACTGTCTGTCTTCAGTGGCAGACAAAATGCACTGAGTTTGAAAAGCCTGATACTCAGACCCTGTAGCTTCCGAACAATGATTCTGTCATTTGTTTGGCTCTGAATGACCCTACATAAGTACATATAACCTACACTAGTTTGCTTTTCTACATACTTAAATATACCTCACACACTATTGAAAGTATGCAGGAACATTCTGTTAATGATTAGGTATATTTCAATCATTGTTTATTTCTGATTTACCCAGCCTTTGTATACTTATAGATAAGATGACACAGGAATTAGTTGTGAAGGAATGTGGTTTTTCTTTGGTCTTTGGTCGGTTTCTTTAAAGATTGGTGCAGACGTCACCTGGATGTTTTTCATCTTTTGTTAAAATGATGCAGCCCTGCGCTCTTACCCCTTAGCTTATAAGGAAATGGTTTGAGTCCTTCTCTCCTGGAAGATTAATGACTCAAGTGCCGTTTTTATCAGGTAGGAAGCCAGTATTTCAAAACGAGGAGACATTCTGTTGTACGACAGGCCAGGAGCGCTTTGCTGATCGGCTCTTTCTCAGCATAACACATTCCCGGAAAGCTTTATTGTTTGTTCTGTAACCTTTATTGCTTGTTCTGTAAAAGCTGTTTCCCTGCCAGTATGGCACAATAGGGGTGGGAGCACTTTCTATTCTTCTGGTGTGAGAGCAGCACCATGAAGTGGTGAGAGAGCTCCTGATGTGAGCTGCAGAAGATGTGAGCACCAACAAGCCCCGTCACGTCGACACTGGCGGGTCTTTGTGTTTCTGGGCTTTTCGCAGAGGGAATGTTGGACACCACTTAACTGAACAACTTCCTTGCACACTCGCTGCTTGACGTCTAGTTTATACATATTCATAAAAAGGCCAAAAGACTGTAAAGTTACCCAATCATGAAGTGGAGTTATGAGTTACTAATTTTTTATACCTGGTCAGTACACATGAACATCCAATAAAATTTTGGCCTTGTAGCCCAGTCCCTCTCTTTGGACAGTATATATATGCGACAGTATATATACACACACACACATACATGAAGGCATGAAAGACATTTGAATGTCCACAGGGGGAGTGAAGGTCTGAGGAAATACCAGAGACACTTGTTTGTTTGATGCTTGGGGTCCATTTTTTAGTGGCCTGATGAATCATTTGAGAAGTAAAAAAAAAAGAATATGATTCAGCTTTTGACCTTTTAGCCTAAACAAAGGAAATTGCTTCTATCCTCCTGCAATTTAGTCAGAATGAATCTACAATAGAGCAATTATCCATCATTTCATAATATACTCTTACATGTTCATGCTGCTCCCTTTTCATTAGCTGGAAATTTTAAAGGGGTTATTAATTACTGACTTTCAGATTTTGAATGAGATCCACACAGATGTGGATGAAAACACACAGAAACACTGAAGTTTCTTTGCTCTGCTTCTGAGTGGCTTCAGTAGACATAGTTGAGCTACTAGCAGAACCCTTCATAATCCACATTTGTCTTAGCTGCTCCTGAACCTCACAACAACTGGCCTTCAGGAAGCAGAATTTGTTAATGGTACCACACTGATATCCATCTGTCATGTTTTAAAAATCACCTGGCCAATCATATTTGCTTTCTTATCCTGATCCTTTTGCTTAGCTTACGAAAATGACACAACTGGCTGCCAGAAGGACATAATGGAAGTAATTCAAATAAGTTCAATCAGACCTTTGCAGACAGAAAATCCTCATACATTAGCTACACAAGAGGATCATGGGATTGAGGTTGTAATGTATTTTCAGTATGGTGCCATGCAGGCGAAGGCTTTCAGCAAGCAAATCTGTTTATTTACTTTGTACTCCTCTGGACTGCAGACAGGAAGGTTTATACACCACTAGCGCATCCAGCAACGCCCACATCGTACCTTATATCACAATGGACACTGCAGTTGTTTTCTGACCTGCACTCCACTGACCCAATTCCATTGACCCAATCTCAGCAGAACAACAAAGACATAAAGCTGATCAGCTGAAACCAGCAAATGTGTCTGTTCAATCAATTCCCAAAGAGAATTAGGCATGTTTAGCATTTACAAAGAGAATTAGGCATGTTTAGCATTTACAAAGAGAATTAGGCATGTTTAGCATTTACAAATTTCCTGGACTGGAGCCATATTATTTTCACAGGAGATGTTTACAGAAGCAGAAAGATGCTCGAGGTCGCTGCAGCTGTGACAATAACTGCAGTATTAAGCTTGAAAAACCTTCTTGCTTTTATAAAACACTAACAAATATTTTAAAAGAAACTTAGTTATTTATTGATGGCAGCCTTCAATGCAAATGGGAGGAAAGAGACTTTAGAAGCCAAAGTGGGACTGTTGCATATTATCAAACACAAACTGATTTAACCCACTCCCCAATGCAAACAGTAACAACAAGCTAATTTTTTCCATAAATACTCTTCGCCAGACATTCATATGCAATGCACTTATCTTCTGTCCAGAAAAAAAAACAGGGTAATAGTGGTTATTAAGATCTCTTCAGACTCTTACTGATAGACAACATCCTGCTTCTAAATCACCTAAATGCATCGAATGTTGACAGGAGGGATGTTAACAATGTCACATTCTGCGGCGAGGGGTTGAAGGTTAGTGACGGGAGTTCTTCTGGTCAAGTGACGGGGAGATCTTTGTAGATCTGATTAGTCAATCGACCGCCATCTAAGTCCCAGCACAGCAGGCTACTCTACAGGTTTTGGACAGTAAAGGTTACGGTTAAAAATTAGAATGCCAATGTAAACATTAGATGATAGATTTGCACAACAGATATTAAGAAAGGGCCAACACCGTTGAGTTCTCCATAATCAAAACAATTCTTTGCCATTGAAAAGGTTTTGAGATGATTTCCAGTTTCTTGGGGAAACAGCTGAGGAGAAAAGGAGAAAAGGAACAATAGCATCTTGCCTTGGAACAATTGTTTAGGAGGGAAATGATATCACAGGAAGCAGGAAATCCTATCTGTACAATCATTCTCTCCAGCCTGGAAGGGTATGTTTTCTACCCCTTTCTCTCAGATAATTTATATTCTCATCTGAGACTGACAGGTGGCTGGAGAGCCGGTTTGGTTCTTATAGAAATGGGTGAAGATGTGAAGGTGTTTTTTTTTTTGCAGATTATTGGGTCCATAGTGTGGCGTGCTGTTCCTCCTAGACCTCTACATGGAACATCTCCCAGTGTGGTCACTTCCTCATTGCCGACACAGATGTCCATGTTGCAGGACCTGCCAGCGCAGGTGTCAGAGTGCAAATTTCTTTCTTCTGTTGTTTTCATCATAATATTAATTGCTTTTGCACGTGCCTCTGCCATGACTTCATAAATCATTTGCTTTTTTATGCAAGTTCTTTTGAACTTTTTCCTCTAAACACATTTAAGACTTTTTTGCTTTTTTCTAGAGAAAACATGGTGCATGCAAACCTAGTGTCCAATATTTAATGCAAGCTTTTAAATATCAATTCATATTCAGTTCTAAGACTCAAATTTTACAAGCTAATGTAAAGAAACAGCAAGCGATGGAGGCTTTAACTGCTTCATAGATCACTTAATAGGTGTTATGACTGATTTAGGAAACTTGAAACATGCAACTCATTTTATTCAGACATTCAAACACAGACCTAGCAGCTATCAGTCTGATTGGCACCATCCCATCTAACTTGTAGGTCGTCCATTTGACGATTCCTGGATCTACTGAAAGCTAACACTCTGGCTTACTGGATACTGGGCTGCTGACAGCTTTTGGACAACATATGTAAATACAGGACATTTACATGATGAAAAAAGGGGATGAGAAGCAACCAAGGAATATGAACCGGAAACAGGAATGAGGACATGGGAGTCTGGGGAGGAGATGGGAGCTGGGGAGGGGATGGGGGCTGGGGAGGGGAAGGGGGTCGGGGGGGGAGAGGGGG
>JAODJU010000119.1:30442551-30454565 GCA_026776725.1 Gnathonemus echidnorhynchus | reverse complement strand
AGGAGATGGGAGCTGGGGAGGAGATGGGAGCTGGGGAGGAGATGGGAGTCTGGGGAGAAGATGGGAGCTGGGGAGGAGATGGGAGTCTGGGGAGGAGATGGGAGTCTGGGGAACTGGGAACTAGGAAACACTCAGAGAAATTAAAAATGGGAAAATGAAACCTAAAATATAACTAATAAACTAAAGGTATGCTAGTGGCCAAAACTGTGCAAAAACCGACATTATACATTAAAAATTACTACATGAAAACTGGCAGTAAATAACTGGAGCAGCAGCTGAATAAAGTTCTGCAATCTCTAAAAATTGGAAGTGTTTCCGCAATTTCAGCCAATAGTGTTGGCCCATGCACGTTACACGGGGTATTGCACCTCAACTTTTCCAGAAACCACAGAAGAAGACAAAGCCTCAAGCAACAGTCATTGCGCTACAGCTGCTGGACCCAGTGCTTCCGGGTTGGAGCAAGCAATAAATGCCACGCGGAGAACCTCAGCCTATCCAAACAAATGTAGAGGTTCCATAGTGCATCACATGAAAGTTTTATTACCATCCACATTAAATTTCAACTCAGTTTTCCTTTTGAATACTGAAGTGTAATTGTGGTATCTAGCTATCCTTTCTACTCCAGTTCACTGCTCAACAGGAATGGAAATATATACTTCATAAACTATATCCCTAAAGATTCTCAAGAGCACTCCAGCCTCCTCTAGAGCTGCACCCCAATGTCCATGACAGTATTTCTCCAAGGCACATGCTCCTGATTGCTTAGCTTGTCAGCATGATGTATTTCCCTAAAAATGGGAGAATTCTGGGTTTTGCATCCCATACCCTCAATCAGCGGGATTACCATCCACTAACTTCTCGCCATAACGCAGTGGAACATGAACTGGAACAATCTGGTTGTCAGCTTACCCCACCCACTGATTTTTTCAAATCTTTTTTTCTCCCATCACTACAATCCGTTCGTTACATGAGGACTGTTAAGCTGCATGGTCTATTTACTTATCAGCCTCAGTCGTGGTAAAACTAGATCCACAGAGGAAGTGACTCAGCCGGTAGCCATTATGCCGCACGTTGCTACTGTACGTGGAGTCTGACGGGCACCACGAGATTCCTATCTTCACTAACATGTTGACTTCCCAGGAGTCTTTTGATACTCTAATGTGGTCCAGCTTATTAGCAGCATGGACCACTCCCTCTAGCTTACAGAAACCGTCGCAATTATGGTTCCTGTGATACTGCAGAGAGTTTATAAACACTTGAACAATGTCAGTATTTCACAAGGGAGGAAACTGTTCAATACGTAATGTGCAATGATTTTTTTTTAAAGAGGGGCAGTTGAGACCTTTGTTGGTCTTTTTGGGAAAATGTAACGTTTATGCAGTATGTTGGGCTGCATCCAAAGGAGTAAACATGTATTTCAAAACATCAGGGATGGGGAATTGAAACTTAAAAGCCATCAGTAACAATGCAGGAGGGTCATAGGAGTCACTGCCCTTGGCAGTGAAACACAGCAAATCGGGTCATTCTTACGAGTTCTAGTCAATAAAACATTATTATTATCTCAAAACTGAAACTACTCTTGGATCAGATTGCAATGTAAATAATTGAAAATGATCTGTTTGCAGCCTGAAGATGACTTTTGGAAGTAAAATTTGAGCTCTCATGCAGCATCTGGAGTAAAATAAAATTCAGCTGTATGTCAAAGTACCAAATCTCACTCCAATATTATGCCTATGGACTTGTTACCGCCATCAGATTTATGGTGTAATGTAATATTTTTCACTGATGTTTTTCACCAGGGTTGCAGATGGTTGGGGGGCATACCAGTTATATAGGGATCCTGATTGGTCCCCCTCACTTTTGAGGGAAAAAAAAAACTAAACTTTGATAAGTTTGCATCTCTAAGTAAGGCTGTACTATATATCTAAATGTTTGAATGCATCACACTGTCAAATGTCAACAGTCACAATGTGCTTATACTCGTACAAATGTGCATCCCTGTAACTGCACACACACACACACACACACATACATTGATTGTGATTATTGTGGTTTGCTTTATTGGTTTTTTGGATGACAATTTCAGTCATTGGTTTCTGATTGTCACCTCGCCCATTCTCTGTAACTTCGCCTCGGCTTTGATTGTCTCTTTTTGGTTTTTATCTCCCACCTGTTTGTTGACCATTCTTTTGCTCACCCCCTCCGACATTGTTGCTTTGGATTGTGTGTTTACTGTGTGTTTGTACTGCGGTGCATACGGAGTGACTGCCTTTTTGTTTTGCGAGATGTGGTGATTTATTGTATGTTTGGTTAGGTTTAGTTTTGTTGCTTCCTTTCCCCTTTTGTTACACTTAGGTTTAGATTAGTTTTGAGACGTGTTCGTTACTTGTTTTGTTTGCTGTTTTGCCCTGAGTCACTCCGAAGTCCTGTTGAACCTGCTGTGTTGTGAAGTGTCTGTGTGATGTGAACAAAATATTAAAAGATCCCTTTGTTTCTCATCGTCCCTGTTCCCGTTCCCTGTTTTGTCTTGTCCTCCCCTAACCCTAACCCTAATCCAAACCCTAACCCTAACCCTAATCCTAACCCTACACACAGCTTCAAAACTTTCCAAAAGCAAACCCAGGTACAGCATGCTACTGCTCAGTATACTGTGAACTGCTACTTTCAGATGAAGAGAATAACTGGAAAGCACTACAGTCACTACAGATATTTCAGTTGACATGACAAGATGGCTCACAAATATTCTGCCAAGATAGCAACAAGAGGTTGGTTAGTGGCATGGGTGAACCAATCACAAGCAAAGACATCCACCAATGAGAAGGAGGCTTCCCCTACATTTTTCTGACGAGCTTCGCCAAGACATTTCACAGGGAGGAATTTTGTCTAGACCATCTAACATGTTAAGCTTTAACAACAAGCACCGAAAATGGTCGGTGTATAGTATACCGAAGTTGGTAAATGCGGTTTCAACAAAGTATAGGACACTGCTCTACTTCTGTTCTGACATCATCCTGCTTGACTGTTGGCTCCCTTCCCAGCATCATCTGGCAGAACATAGTATGGGACTGTGCTTCTGAAACACTGGCTGACCCTACTTTCTCAGGCCAGCCTTCTCATTGTTTTAGCCCCCCTGTGGCTTGTTGTTGTGACAATGCACACCCTAACAGATCAGATGTAGTTACCATATGCAGTGAGGTAACCATAGCTGACCAATCACAAACACAATCAGAGATCGACATACTGGGCCATATTCATGGTGGGCCTTTAGATCTTTAGGATTTCCCTTAACGCTGATGGTGTTCCAGTAATGCAAGTCACATGGCCGCTCATTTATGAGAAGCCATCCAAAGACGGGGGCCTGCCTTTTGTCCCCAGAGTCCTGGCTTAAAGTCAGATGTGAAAGGAAGGGAAGGTGGTCATTTTTACTGGACTTAAGTGCGTCCCAGTGTTACACAAACTACTGGAAGGGTGGGTGGTTCCCTCAGAAATCAAAGGAAACACAAAGGCACTGAGTCCGTAGGAGGGAGACTGGAAATTGGTCTGAAAAAATACCAGGGAAGCCAGGAAATAAAGAAATTAAAAAAGAAAAGTGACTATTGCATGTAATCACCAAGGCATTAAGCAGAATATTCTAATACCAGACAACCAAGAATGACTTTGAATGCTGTGAGTTTTAGTTCTGCCTTTCTACTTCAATTCAGTTTGGCCTGTTAAGCAACATCATGTAACTGTTCTCCCTGTGATCAATAAAGTTTTATCTTTTCTGAGTCTAAAAATAACTATCTGGGCCCATTTAGTTAAGAATAAAAGTAAATACTGGTAAACACTGTTCTTGCAAAAGACTCTATTTTCTTCTCTTTATCATTGATAATAAACTGGGGTGCACTGGCAAAGACAAGAAATGAACATTCCACAGCCTAATGAAATATGTAGGTATGGGAAGTAGGTTTACACTCCCAACCATCTCAGTATGAAACACTGACCTCCATTTGTAGCAAGGCCGTGATCTGCTAGTTACAGTAGGTAGCTCAGACATATCATCAACAGGCAGTACTGCAGTATGAGGGCCTGAACCAGCAGGCTGCGGGACAGTGTCAGGCAGACGGTACTGTAGTATGAGGGCTTGAACCAGCAGGCTGTGGGACGGTGTCAGGCAGACGGTACTGTAGTATGAGGGCTTGAACCAGTAGGCTGTGGGACAGTGTCAGGCAGACGGTACTGTAGTATGAGGGCCTGATCCAGCAATCTGTGGTGTTTATTGTATTTGTCTCTAAAGTTGCATGGTAGTTATTGTTATTGTATTGTATATTGATTTTTTTGTACACCTCCAGTTAAAAGCAAATTCCAAAATTCACTCAGTCCATCTTTTGTTAACCTTGAGATAAGACCACCAATAACCTAAAGTCAAGGTTCCTCATCATGTCACAGTATTGGGAACCAAACCTCACACAGTCCTCATGTAATGCAAAGAAAAACTCATTAAATTTCCAAAATTCACTAAGTCCACAGAAATTTTCTCAAAAGCATATCCCATGAACTGAGTGAGGTGGAAATTTCACCGTCATCTTTGGTTGCACTGTTTGTTACTGCTGTTGCAGTCACCTGCACTATACCAACTGTCAAGTGATGCGGCACATAAAACGATTTGAATCACAATCCTCACAATCCTCTACACCAGCGATGGGCAGTCTTACCCGCAAAGGGCCAGTGTGTATGCAGGTTTTTGGGATAACCTGTGGGTCAGCTGTTCAAACCCAGGTGTGAGGACTCTTCAGCCAATCAGTCCTCTAATTAGTGACCTAATTAGGGATTTGCAGCGAAAACCTGCATACACACCGGCCCTTTGTGGATAAGATTGGCCACCCCTGGTCTACACAGATGATAACATCCAACTAGGGAGTGAACATTTCTTCTGGTCTAAGGAGCACAAATGTTGCTCCTCCTACAATGAGTACATTTGTTATCTTTGCTGATAAACCAACAAAGCAGGATTAAACTTCAAATTTAAACTTTCTGAATTGACAGTCAATTAGCACATTATTCTCTGCCTCAGCTAAAACTCATCATTTCCAAAAGGATGAATGCTCACTGAGTCATACTATGACACCATCATCATTAAATTCATGATTAAGAGTAACTGCAAGCTTTGAAGTGTGGGTTGGCGCAGTCCACTGGAAATATCTTGTGAATTGTTGTGCTCATCTCCTCTGGACCCGCACTGACTGACTTTAAACACTGGCCACACAGCGGTCATTAGAGAGGATTAACTGTTGAAAACCTATTATGTACTCATATATACACACATCTGAACAGCTGCAGACTTGTTTTCCAATACAAAATATTTTCTTTACTCCATACTGACTTGTAGAATTTAGATGATGAGAGGAAAGCAGCAAATCACAAAGGATGCTGGTAAAATCCTTGCCCTTGGACATGCTCACAGAGCTGCCCCTTTGTACCTGGCGCCACTCTGTGATGCCACAGCTTTGCAATTAACACCAGAGCTGGTCCCCCCCCCCTGCCGCTTTGTGACCCTTGACAGACTATACACACCTCTGAACAACAGAGGGGGTGTAGGGTGAGCGGCATTTGCAGAGCAAAGGAGGGGGAGGTGGCTTTAGGGGGTAGGGGGACTAAAGAGGGGGGTTAATGCAAGGAAGCGGAAAAGCCACCCTGTAGGGCTTTTTTCATTAATCTTCATGGAGGACAATACAGAGTATAACCAATGTCCCAAAATCTATTTCTTAAGACTGGGGAAGGTCTTGGATAAGGATTGCCTGAGGGTGGGCAGTATGGCAGAGGTCAGAGCAGTTAACAGGTCCCGTCTAATTCAAGCCCAGTACTCTGCGGGCCGTTTGTGTTTGTTTCACCAAGCAAATCTCATGCCCACCGACATCCCAGGAGGGAATCTGTGTACAAAACACTGTGTTTCTGTGGGTGAGTCACAGCTTAGAGCCGAAAAACAATGCCAGCCCACGTGACACGTGACATGCAAGGTGCCAGACTATCCCACAGAATTGCTCCTGAGTTAAATTGACTTTTATTATGTCATATTTTATGTTCTTTCCTAATCCCACAAATCATTTCCCTTTTAAGAAAATCAACAAAACTGCTGAAACCGCAGTAATATTTTCAATACCAACCTTAAAATACAAGCTTTCCTGGATGGTGAGACTGGAAGAGGTGGCTGGAAATGGGGCCATATTATGGACACACTCATTAGCAAGGCTAACTGAATGACTCTCAAACCAAACTCATAAAGCCACCTGACCATTGCTTCTGGATCCTCCTCTAATGGTGCTTTTCCATTGGCATACAGAAACCAGTCCGTACCGGACCGGTACCACGGAGAGACATTACGGTTACAGTGAGGTTCCTGCGTGGTGCCAGCTCACTTACATTTTCCACTGCAGAAGGGTCAGCTTGATAAAGGCGTTGGCAGATTTGGAGGGTGATAGTGACATAAAACTGACGAGGCACTTATTTATTGTTCACACGTTGTACAATGGAAATTTACAATGGAAAACTGTCTCTTTGCAGCACCAGCTCGGTTCTTGGTGCCAATGGAAAAACACCATGAGAGACCTACCAGAAACCGGAATGCTAATCTTTTCATTATCTTTGAGGAAACTATGCTTTCCAACTGCATAGTACCCAACCTTACAAGAGGACAAAAATAGACAATACATAGCACCATGTACAACAGTCTCTGTATAAACAAAAATAAGTGTAACATATAGAAATGATAATAAAGAAGTGGGTGCATATGATGGTAGGTTTTGCTTGGTTTTTTTTTTTAAGTGTGACTAGGGTGGAAGACATATTATTGTGTTCAAACTCCACATTCAACAAATCAGTAAGCCTTGGATATTGTTCAAAAAATGGTTTGGTTACTTATGGGTAAGGTTAGGGCTGGGTTAAGGTCGTCATGTTGTGAATAGAGTTTTCCCCATAGAAATTAATGGAGAGTCCCCACAAAGATATAATTACAAGCTTGTGTGTGTGTGTGTGTGTGTGTGCATGCGCACATGTGTGTCTTTAATTCATATCAAACATATAATTACTCAGTATAGGTTTTAGGCTATACAATGCTGAATCATTAAACAATGATGAAGGTTTTTCATTGTACTGATTGCAAAATGCCATCTTCTGCTTTAACTCTGACGATCTATCAGTTGTCGCACTTTACTGCTACTAAAAAAGGACTTCACATGAGAAGTATTCTTTCAAAGTGGTTTTATCTCGTGCAATAAAAAAGCACAAATTGTGAAATGAGAAGGTGCAGAGTAAGAAGTGAAAGAAATTGACCGACAACGGTTTGAGTTCATGTTACTTACAGTTGAGAAGGAAATAGTAAAACTAATGTCTGACCATAATGATTAAAAAAATTAATTACATTTTTAGATTTTGGAATTGTAGTCTTTAATCATCACTTTGCTTTCTTTTTTTTTTTTTTTACAAAAAAGCTTTTATTATTATTATTATTATTATTATTACAGCAACAAGTCATTTAATTAAATTTCCGAGGTTTATTGTTTTCAAATTTTCATAATTTTAATAGATTTTACAATCTAAAATAATATCAGAAATATTTATGTAGGCCTATTCCTCAGTTAAATATTCTCAGATGTGTTTTATGATGGGTAAAATCGTCACCTAAGATCATTATTCAGGAAAACAAGGAACTGTGTCTGAAGAAGCCAGTCAAGATGTGCGTAGTGTATGGCTGGATGGCGGGGGGGCTACCCTGGTTGGATATTTACGTCATGATGGGAAATGGTACCGTTGCAAGACGCCACATTCTTTCTTGTCATCTCCGCTGTATCCACGGGTTTTTCCAGGGAACAACGATAACTTCCTAACAGGACACGCTTCCAGCGCGTCACAAGACACCGTCCAAAACATTGTGTACGATATCTACATCGGTAGTACTAATTAGAAATCTCTAATCAATTTAACCGTCTATAGAAATGCCTTTACTATATGTGCTATAACTATATATTATAACGACATGCCAATCTTAAAATACATTTCGTTCAATTACAATTGAATAAAGTCACTGGATAAAAACAAACTCCAATCACTATCAAGTTACATTTTCTTTTTTTGTTAAGCACAAAAATACCCCGCATGTCTCTGGTCATTTTACTGTCGAGACCAGTGCCAGTATTAAGCATGAGCTATGTCAGAAAATCCTGCCACTTTTAGTGCTTTTGGCACCTGCATCCTGTTATGTATAAATTCCCATTCTCTTGGATTGTTTTTTTTTTTTTTTTATTAATGTCAGGATACAAATTAGGGGGCATCTAGGCCTAGTGTAACTACGACGGGTGATTGTAGTTCATTTGAGTTCCTATTTTCACTGATGTTTGTTTGTATCACTGTCCTGCAAGTAATTACCGGTCCGACCCTAACAGACACGCAATAAGAACGCGATCGTTTTGTACTTTGTACCGTAAATGCATTAAGTATTCATTAAACTCAACAGTTAATCTACCTTACACTGCAAGAAAAATCATCCATTTCTTCTTGTACCTGATTTCAATCATACATGTTTAAACTATCTGAAAATTGACATTAGTAGTATTGCTGTGCAAGGCCTTAAAAGGACATCTAATTCATTTACACAATGTGTTACAGCCAAGACCGAATACCTTCTGCATCAAAGTTTACTTGTCGAACGCACATTTCGATAACGCACTATAATATATTTACCCTAATACCGTGCGCACATTGCTTGCTCAAGTGAAATTTTAACTAGCTTATAAAATGATTCCCGACAAATGAGATGCCCTAATTCCACGGCGTTACGGGCTACACGTAGACCGAAATCCACACCAGGGAGTCTAGCAGCCAAGTGTGATTGGAGAGGAAAAACTGCTGGACCGTTTCTAATGATTGTGTTTCATTCCCAGAAAACCTACAGGTGGCTAAACTGTGGACAAAAAACTCTAAATTTCAGCGTCTGATGCTCAAAGTAATCAAAAACGTATTACTATAATCAAAAACTAATATTATAGTAATGTGATCTGTGGTGTTTTTGAAGTATTGCCTGTAAATTTTCTTTTGCCTGGATTTTATGTGAATTTTAACTATAGCGTTACACATGAGTGTGGTCCACCGTGGGAGGACGGCTTTCAGTTGTAAAATGCCAGAAAACTCCGTTTGTTGTGCCTCCCCGCGTCGCCCAGCTCCATTCACTCCTGAGTAACTTCTGTTTCGCGCACGGCCGCTTCCCTTTGTCCGTCCCGTTTAATTCTCTGCCGTCTCATTGGCTGCTCCTAGATGCGGCTGCTTCTAATTGGTCCGTAGTTTTTCCTCCACGGTTAATACTCGTAGAAATAATCCTTGAGGCGTCTAAGTACCCCGAGGCTTTCTTACTACAGCTCTGTCAGGACTCTCAGTCTTGTCCTAAAGCGAACTGCAACATCAGTCAAACATTTGAAAGAAAACTATGTGCAGTTACAACTAGAGCGGCCAGTTAATTAACTGCGACGAAGCTTTGTCTGCTCTGAAAGCGCATTGGGAAGAAGAGGATCTGATTGAAACGGCAAGTCAAAGAAGAAACAAGAAATAGTCGAAAAGAAGTGAGTGATAAAACATGATTTCTGCTTGTATAGAAACCCTTGGTTTAGGACTTGGCGTCCTTGGCACTCTTTTGGTGATGGTGTCCTGCGGTCTGCCCATGTGGAAAGTGACAGCCTTCATTGGAAGCAACATCGTGGTCTCTCAAAACATCTGGGACGGACTGTGGATGTCGTGCGCTGTCCAGAGCACCGGACAAATGCAGTGCAAGACATACGACTCGGTGCTTGCCTTAACCACAGACGTGCAGACCGCCCGGGCCCTCACCGTTATTTCGTCGGTGATGGGCGTGGTGGGGCTGATGGTCACCGTCGCCGGCGCTCAGTGCACCAACTGCATCAAGACAGAGGCGCTGAAAGCCAGGGTCGTGAACGCTGGCGGCGTCGCTTACATCATCAGCGGGCTCCTGGTTCTGGTGCCTTTGTGTTGGATCGCTAATAATATAATTGTGGCCTTCTACGACCAGAATGTCCCGATGGGACAAAAACGAGAGATCGGAGCCTCGATTTACATCGGATGGGCAGCAACTGCGCTCCTGCTCTCCGGAGGAGCCATGCTGTGCTGCTCCTGTCCAAACAAAAACACCGCTTACACGGTTAAATATCCCCCGCCGCCGAAAAGTATAATGCAGAACGGGGACTATGATAAAAAGAATTACGTTTAGAATGCACAGCCCTGCGTTCTGATTCAGCGTCCACGAAACTTCTTTTGTCCACCTATAATTTGAGATTTCGGATCAGAATCCCAAAGAAAAAGACTTTTTATATTCAAATGAAGATGAAAACTAAGAGTACTGTTGTGAAAAGTGGAGAGATTGGGGACCACCTCAATTCGGACTAAGAAAACAGTACAGAGCAAGTGATTTGAAAGGATTTAAATTGTGCCATCATGATCATCTTCGCAATTAGGCATTTACGTAGTTTACTGTTGTACTTTGTTTTATTGATTACAGAGTACATTTTTAAGAGCTTCTGCATTAGCGTTTATGTACGTTTTTATGCGTATGTCGTCAGCACCTGTAGTAGCAAATTGTTTTTTGTTAACCGTTTTTGTACTGCATGTTTTCATTTTTGTGTTGTGTCTCCTGTTGGACATACAGTATGTTTTGGACAAATACAGAAAATGCACAATTTTAAGTATATATTTTTCCATTATAGTTGTCCAAATACGAGATAGGAAAGGAGAACGCACAATGAATAGTTATACATATGTATTTAAACTGTAGTTAAATATTGTCTATACATTGTTTTGTCTTAAGCATTATTTGTATCATGATGTTAACTTCATAACCTTATTAAATTCAGCTGTAGAAATAAAAAGTGATTTGTCCAAAGTATTTCAGCTATCAGGTGAATTTGTGAGGCCATAACTTACAGTATTCAAATTTATTCTCACATTCACCCAAGTGACAGTTACTTAGATTCAACTGGAAGGTCAATTAACAACCCATTTTTAATCAGGTAAGAGGTATAAGCTATGAGTCTTTCAGGAAACACATTACACTTGATTTGGTAATGACATATACGTCATCACAAAGTAATTTGATTAATTTCAGTTGGTGTTAAGATTCACCTTATTAGTGAGTTCAGATAACAGATTGTAAAGCTAAGAACTTTGTTATTATGATATCTTAAGCTAAAACATGATCATAAATCATGAAAAAAAAGAAACATTTAATTATCGTCTCAGGATGAGAGTTACTTCTTAAAAACTCAGCAATGTTGATATTTTTTTCAGGTGAATACTTGGCCTTGAATGAATGAATTGAAATCATTGCGCAACATGCAGTTATTGTAATACATAATATATTGGTTGTTCCAAGCATGTCCGTGATAAAATTATTGAATATCCATTTATTAGGAGAAGGATGCAAAATGATTGCTACCAGTAACGCCCATGCGTGTAAATTGCTGACTCATCAAGAATGGAATGGTATGTGATAACCAGGAGTGCCACTAAGATACTGGGCCCCCCAACCTAGAACAATCCAATTATGTTTCGAAATTTTTAAGGTGACTCAGGAGTCCTTGTAAATGTCCTAAGTTCTCCCCCTTATGATGTCTCCAGCTGTCTTTGCATTTTATCCCTCCACACATCCATGTAGGTTAGAGTGGGGTCTCTTCCTCTGTAGGACTGTCTGTGAGAATCTACTTGAAAACTTCCGGATATGAGCCCCAAACGGATCAGAAAAGCCAGAAGAAATGAGATACACATAGTTACTACAAACATGTATATGAACCTGAAAAGAATTGTTATAACTTAGAATAGAATAGCCACTTTTATTGTCATTCAGAAATACACCGGTTAGTGCACATCAGAACGAAGTTTTGTTGCATTTTATGTATATATATATATATATATATATACAGTGGTACCTCGGTTCTCGAACTTAATCCGTTCCGGACTCCGGATCGAATCCTAAAAAGTTC
>JAODJU010000119.1:30428104-30440675 GCA_026776725.1 Gnathonemus echidnorhynchus | reverse complement strand
ATAACGTAGTGCAAGCTGAATCCTTGGGTTCCTTTAAATCAGAGCTAGATAAGATTTTAACAACTCTGAGCTATTAAAGTTCTCTCCAAGTGAGCTTGATGGGCCGAATGGCCTCCTCTCGTTTGTATAGTTCTTATGTTCTTACATTTTGTTTCTCTGGTTTCCAAGCTTATTGCGGTTCACAAGATAAGCCATGTCAATGAATGATGCAACACTGTGACACTATGTTCTACGTGTAATGTATATAGTGTGTATATACACATGTCATATACAGTATATGCTGTATATTTACAGATACATATATTCATACATATGTGTAATCAGGAGGAGTAAAGTTCACATCATTCAGCCAGAGCCCACCCGGAAGCATCGCCCTGGGATGTTCCTGGGATGGTGACTCATGACCCTGAGATTTCAATTAGCAATGTGGGTTACATTTCCGATTTGCTGCCGTGCTCAAGCTGGGAGTAAACTATACTTACATAACTCCACTGGCAGTTGGTATCTTTGCATCCATCCTATCCCTCCCAGTATTTTATTGACTTCAGATTTCAAAGTCGAAGTAACTTTATTGTTGTCTCAGCTCAATGATGCGTAAGATATAAACACATTTGAAATGCAGAAAGGTGTTTCTGTGATACCTAATTGCAATAGTTTGGTAGTGTGTGTGTATGTGTGTACGAGCACAGCTGCACATAAATTCTACAGAACACCCAAACAAAAGTGCATCAATCAGCATCAGGAAGTCTGTGCTGCCTCTGATATCTATGCTACAGCTGACGTGTTGACCTCTAGCCAAATTCTGTGTTACTGCTTGACACTCTAACCTGGTCTCCATAGTTGTGCAGCAACAGGGCCAAGCGCTGCACTGTGCCACTCCAAATCGGAAATTTATGAGTAGATATCACCTTTACATGAATATGTTGCGTAAACATGGCCTCACACAATATATTAATGGCAAGAGTTCAGGTTTGGCTCCAGTTTCTGGAAAATTCTGGAACTGGAACTTCAAATATTCAACTTAAACCAATTTATATTTGGATAATTTAGATTTTAGAATAATACATATTCATTAGATATATTATTATATTTTGGGACAGCCATGGCTTCCCTGTGATGGTTGACATTCCATCCTGGGTTATTCCCTGCTTTGCACCCATTGTTTCCAGGACAAGTGGCAGACCCTCGTGGACCTGAATATGAAAAATGGATGGATGTGCTTCCTGAAATCAGCTCCAGGCACACTACTACTACTACTACTACTACTACTAGGTTTTTCAATTATTTGCATTTTTGGCTTTATGTAGTGGCAGTATTCAGTCGGAGTAGCCTGAAGAGAGCTGCACAGGGCCTTTGGGACAGCTTCCAGACAGAACCCTGAACCACCCAACACTCATTGTCTTCTCTCAACAGTTACACCACCTAAGCTCCCATATCCTCAAGCTGCCTATAGACTTCAGACAAATTCAATGGTATTTTAGCAATAATCCCCACAGTAATGACTGTTTCTGTGCACTGCCTGTGCGGAGTCCCTGAGGAGAACAATCTCATATATTCTCATCCCACCCACTGTGCCTGATTGACTGATATGAATGTGAGGCAGAGGTTGGTCAGCAGGACTAATTATCCAGTTACTAGAATACTTTGCACCTAACCAGCCTTTAAATATTGTAAATCTCAACTCATGGGTTGCGGCCCAAATTTGGGTCGTGGAAAGTTCTGAAAGGGTTGCGAGGCAGAGTTGGAAATGTAAGCATTTTAAAATCAGCAAGCTCCTTTACTGATCCACGATCAGATTTCCCAGCCCAAATCCTAGAATTAGCCTATATAAACGGGTCTTGGGTCTGCAAATGCTTAGTATAAAACTGGTGAATACTGTACTCAAACCACAGATGCTTTACTTAAAATTCACGGGCACAGCCACTCAGATTTGTGCGACTGGCATTGATTGGTGTAAATTGCAGAGTGAGCTGCGCGCTGATCATAGATTTAATTTAGACCTATACTTGATATAGGGTCGCGACTGAGATGACGTAGTAAAAATTGGGTCGCGGTGCACAAAAGGTTGAGAACAACTGTTGTAAATTAATAGGTGCAATTATGTTAATAGTTAATGTCGCAACTGTGTAATGTTTGCCATGGAAGATGCGTTTCGTTAGCCTGTTATCATGAGTGTCTTTAAATTGTTGGCTTCCTTGTCTGCGCCGCTGTTAGTATTAAACCAACAGTGGCTGATAATAAAGAGAACAACTTCCGTTTTAAAAGCGCTGTCATCTCCTTTTTTAAATGACTCACTTACTCGTCACAGTCCGTTTATATGTGGGTCTGCTGCATCGAAATCATTCTGCGCCCTTTATAGTTGTGCCCTGACATATAACGAGCAAAGTGGAGTTAGGTTTACGACAGATTGTTCAGACCGATGTGTTCGATTTCGTTTTGTCCAGATGTCGTTTTATGTCTCCGGCCACCTTTAGTGCTAACTTAGTCTTCCATTGACTAGTTTAATCAAGATAAAATCACAAGGGCCACAAACAATTTTTGGCTACAGATATTCTAAAGCACACATTGCTCAACTGGTATTTTCTATTTAATATTTATTAAGATGATTTTACCTGGGACATATCTATGATATACGGTAGTTCGCTCTACCGTATATAAAGGTTATGCCTGTGATAACACTGGAGAGGTGTGCCACCTTGTGGTCAGGGTCAGTATAAACTGGACCAATATCACCCACATGTAGAATTACGAGATGTTACTCGTCTGAGGTAAACCAGTATAAAACTGGAAAAGATGCTGTCAGAACCTCAACAGTGTATTCTCTATCCCCCCATGTAATTACTCCTTACTCCTCCCACACCTGCCCGCCTCTACAATTTCTAGAATTACTGGATGAATCAACTGGCAAAGTGAAGCCCTTTGAGATCTTGTGATGTAAAGGGCATTATAAATAAAATGTATTATTATTATTATTATAAATGTGTTTTTACCCCAATGCCCTGAATCCACCATTCATTTATTGCACATTTCACTTACATGCCAATTCACACAATGCTTCCTACTAATTAGGTGGTATGTAGTCATAATGACCATGCCTTAAATTTCATTTACATAATTTATATTCTATACATGTCTAAACATTTATATTCTCTTTAGTACTTTATTTGCATTATGATCAACATTTTCAGTGAAATAACAAGAACCATAACAGTAACTATAATTATTGTCAGACAGATGCATGCAGACCTTGCACGTGCAGATTGTGATTTTCTTCCAAGATCAAAGTGCTACTTAGATTGATTTTGACTGTACACTTGTACACTGTGTACGAAACTATTTAATGAAATAAATGCACACTTATTCTCTACAGTCATGCTTTGATATACAGTAATTTAATTTTTTGAATGTGTTGTGGTGACAATGAATCGTGAACTCATATTATGTAGCGAGTCACACTGAGAAAAAAAGTATATAGCCCCCCCCAAGGAATGGGATTTGGGGCAGTTTAATGCTGAATTCACATCCTGAGGAATGGTTAATATATCGTGGATGAAGAGCAATATGAAGCTCCAAACACAATCTGTATGACTTTGCTTCCAAACAAGGATGAGCGTTTCAAGCACAAAGCTGTGATGAAGAATATCTAATCATCTTCAGCACAAGCATCAATAACCAGCCAGAACCCATGAGTTATATCCGACTCAGCAATCAAAAAAGTTAACAGAGAAGTGGGCCAACTATACTAGCATGAAAAAACATTAAAGGGGAGGGCTTGTGGAAATCAGTGAAGTGTAGTGTAGTACTGCAAAAATGCTCCAGGGAGTAATCCAGAAAATTAAACGTAAGAATACTGTAGGTCTGAAAAACACGCAACAAACAAGCAACAGTCAAAATGCACAGGGTATTCTTGATTGGAAGTGATTAGCAGAAATGTTCTTCACCCTTACAATGTGTCTGCAAAGGTTGACAAAGACTTGTCAAATACTTTTTGAGTTACCACAGTTAGCAAGTATCTGAGACTACCCTTTGTACTGCTTCAATTTGGGTGTGATCTGTCTCATAATCTTATCAGTTCCAGTTCTTTACATTCCTCTGCAAAGTTTGAAAAAGACTGCTCTAATACTTATCAGGCTAATGAGGAAGTGTCTGCGGCAGAGACAGCAGACTGGTTCCAAAACCATATGCATTCCCTGTCCTAAAGCTTTGGTTCTCACAAAGCAAAACCTGATGCTACCAAAATATCTTTGATATTTTCAGTAAATTAGCATGATGCCCAGAGGATTCCCAATTAATGCAATTCAAATTTCCTTGCAGTTATTTTATTAAATTACATTAACAGGTGGCATTGTATTAATTTTCCCTTTATTATCTGAAAGAATTACCTCATGATACAAACCATAATATAACAAACATTCTCAAAGACTGAGATAAACATGGTTAAATCCTATACAGATATTAAAGACTGATGTAAAACTTACAAAGGGGTGAGGCACGTATATCTGAGTATCCTGGGTAAAGGCAAACCTTTCACACGTTCAAGTCTATCAAACATCTACCAGAATGTTCCATTCATTGATAGCCCTGCAAAAAACCCTTAATGAAGAGATACTGGGCTGTGAATCATATCTTATGAGGAAATGGTGTAGGAAAGGGGTGCCTTTCATCCCCCTGCATAATAACATTTGGCATAGCGTCCTCTTCAGGCAATAGATGAAGCCAACGGTTGACTGAGGCTTGTTGACACCCAAAAATATGAAAAAAATGCAGAATGGGATAAAGTGTGGATATGGCAGGTCTTCCAAGGAAGGAAATTGAGTGAGTCCTTCCTTTACTCAGTCATTCCAGCTGTCCACATACCTGAGCGAACGTTAATCAGCACTGTGAAATTCTCAGGGTTTTCTGGCAGGGGTTGCCAACGGACCCACAACAGCCCTGTTAGACCTGATACTCCTTCAGCACATGGTTGGCTATGACCAGTCTTTGGATCTCGCTCGTCCCCTCGTAGATCTCTGTGATGCGAGCATCACGATAGTGCCTCTCTGCAGGCATGTCTGTCACGTATCCCATCCCCCCCAGCACCTGGATGGCCTGCAGAGGCGGCGGGAGAAGTAGTCACAGGGTGCGGCTCAGATAACGTCATCAACATAAGTACTCCGCCGTAACCAGTGTTAATGCTGACGGATGAACACAGGACATGGAGGAATCGAGGTGACACGGCCTCACCTGGTGGGAGATGGAAGTAGCAGCTTCTGATGCTGCCAGTTTGGCCATGGCTGCTTCCTGTGGAGGACAGAACAGTACGGGGTCACGCGTGTCAGGAGCCGTGTGTGTGTGTGTGTGTGTGTGTGTGTGTGTGTGTGTTGTTTTCAGTGCAATACGTTGGTTAGCTCCCAGTATCTGAGGAATCCTCATAAAATGGAAGGAGTTTTCAGAATAGCGCGTGCCCCTTGAGAAGGTGTGCGGCGAATGCTGGCCCCACCTTGGAGAAGGGCTTCTTGGCGTCTCTCAAGATGGCTGCCCTCCAGGTGAGCAGCCGAGCACTCTCTAGCGCCAGGGCCATGTCAGCCAGCTTGAACTGGAAGAAAGAGGGCGCCCCTTGTCACTGGGCGGACGCGGCTGAGGAGGGGTCGACAGCAGCCCGGGGAGGGTGTACCTGTATGGCCTGCATCTTCGCGATGGGCGCCCCGAAAGCCACCCTCTTCTGAGCGTAGTCAGCGGCGCAGTCCAGTGCTGCCTGGCCGATTCCGAGAGCCTGGGCGGCGATGCCAATCCGCCCGCTGTCCAAGGTTTGCTGACAGAGAAGACCAAGTGAGGAGACGTGCTGGTTCAGAGGGAACCTCATCAATGCCAACGGCCTGCTAACCAGCACCCAGGAGCAGAGTGGGACTGTCTTTCAGCGCTGGAGTCACATGATACCGACCAGGTAGGAGAGGCTACAATTCTTTGTAGCGATGGCAGCCCCCACCCAGCTTACAATTTTTGTACAGATCACGAGTGTAAACATCTCAGACATCATCTTAACAATGTACCGTACAACGTTTTACTCTGTGTTTAACCAAACTTTCCCAAGCCCATATATCAACAAAACACCAAACTGTTATTTCATATCATATTCATATTTGATTTACAATATTTTCAACTTACAATGTGTTCAATGGCATGAAACCCCATTATGAGTCGACGAGCTCCTGCACTAAATCAGACTAAAATTCATTCTGGTAGGAAATTGTTAACGGACAGTTTCAACAGCAGCATCCAACTATGTGCAATTACATAATTTCTAAATCAACTGAAAATTCACTCTACTTACTAAAATGATAATCAGTATTGGTACTGTGCTGCCTGAATATCAGACAAAGATTATACCTACTCAATACAAGAGTGCCCTGCTTAAGAGTCACTGGTCTCTGGTATCTCACTGAAGGCCCTGTCAGTGTCCAAAGGCATAAGAATGTCTTTCGTTGTGGACGTGCATCAATGTCGTCTTTGGAACGAGATGTGTGCGTAGTGCTAATCACATTTTCTTTATTTTTTCAAAGAGAAAAGCATGTAAATAATGCTAGACGTGTCGGACTATATGACATCCCACTGGGACAGCTGCCTCATTTGCTCTCACCTACTGCTACTGAGGCAGCAACACAAGTGAGTGTGGAAATGTCAGTAACCTTTCTTACCTGTTGTATATAAAGCTGAAATTTATGTACATTTTGCTGCATTCTCCTCTAATGCATTTTCTCGTCTTATCCTTGCTTGCTCAAAACCACCATTCTCTGTTCTTTTCAGTCTGAATGCTTTCAGTTTGAGAATTGATTCTAACATGTAAATATCAATTGTTTTACATAATTTAAATGTTTATATTACTATAGGGAGCAGGATATGAAGTAGTAGCTGGTAGGTCTGCCTGTAATGGGGCGGGAAGGGGGAGGTAAAGGGAAGGGCCCCCGGCACTAGGGAAATGGAATGATCTATTTCCCCTACCCACCCCCCCAGCTTGGCAGGTTTTTTCGTCAGGGTTGGACTGGCAGTGAATTTTAGTATCAAAATCGGTATCAGTGACACCAAGCTGGTTGGTCAGTAAGAAAATCAGCGGTACTACTCATCCCTATAGTTTAGTTTCACGCAAAGCAAGCTTGCACAGTTTTAATTTTTTTACTGTAAGGGGGGGCCACCATGTTTTCTCCGAGACAGATACATGCACACAGAGCGGGGTCTCTCCGCCCCTGCCAGTGCCACTCCTATGCGGGGTCTCTCCGCCCCTGCCAGTGCCACTCCTATGCGGGGTCTCTCCGCCCCTGCCAGTGCCACTCCTGAGCGGGGTCTCTCCGCCCCTGCCAGTGCCACTCCTGAGCACTAGCTTGTCGACGCAGAAGGTCCAGCAATGATCTAGCATTCAGCTCCTGATGTCACCATTTGACCTTACCATTGCGATCTTGAAGCCCATTCCCGGCTCTCCCAGCAGATAAGCCCTGGGTATTCGGCAGTCCTCCAGAATGATGTTAGCGGTGGACGAAGCACGAATGCCCAGCTTGTCCTCCTTCTTGCCCAAAGACAGTCCGGGGTGGGGCATGGGTATCAGGAAAGCACTGATGCCCTGGAGAGTGAGGGAGTCAGTCACTGAGTGAGCGAGCGAGTCTGAAATCATTAGTACAATTAACACAAGACATATACAGTGAAACTGTGAGACAGGTGTGGTTGCATTTATGATCTAAATAGCTACTTCAAACATGGCAGCCAGTTTTATTTTACACCATGATAATTCAGGACTAAAATGATCATCAGGCATCAGGCTTGCGTGCTGTTTGTGATTAGATTAAGATCCTGGCATTAAAGCCAGTTCCAAAAGTATTCCAGAGTCCTGCAACATACCTTATGTTTGAGGTTTTTGTCAGTGGTGGCAAAAACGACAGTGGCTGAGGCATCCCAACAGTTAGTGATCCAGGCCTTGGTGCCGTTCAGGACCCACTCGTCACCCACCAGCCGGGCTGTGGTGGAGGCTGCACCTGCATCACTGCCATTCCCTACAGATGGGGACAAACGCAACTTCAGTACAATGTTAGGCAACTCAACAGTATGTTTCTGATCCATCAATAATAAAGCAAGCACACAATGAATCAGAGTGTCATTCATGCAAGGCGGACCACTGGATCGGTCCGCTCCTGAGTAGAGGCGGGACCCAGAAGGGACACTAGCCGAAACTCTGAGTAGCTCGTACCTGGCTCACTCAAAGCAAAGCAGCCCACTTTTTCTCCTGTGGTGAATGGAGTAATCCACTCTTTCTTCTGCTCTTCTGAGCCAAACTTCAACACAGGACCCAGGTAAAGAGACTGAAATAAAGTACAGCGTGTGAGCGAAAAACCAGACGTCAAGATGGGTCACCAGAGGCATGGAAAGAAAAATGAAATTAAATGAACTGATACTTAAAGGATAACACACCTATAGCCACAAATGGCCACACATACATACATACAACATGGAGCAGAGGGACACAGACAGTACAAACAGTGACTGACGTTGTTGACGCTGACGATGACCCCTGTGGAGGCGCAGCCCCTGCTCAACTCCTCCACAGCCAGACTATAGGCTAGGTAGTCCAGCCCGGCGCCCCCTAGGCTCTCCGGCACCTCCACAGCCATGACGCCCAGCTTCCCCAGACCTCGCACCTGGTGGGGTGAGCAGAAAGCCGGCTTTTTGTGAAATATTTAGGATGAAATAAGCTCACTTCAGCAAGTAAGTCAATTGCATCACCATGACTGTAGGAGCATATGCTGACAATGGATTTGATAGTTATATATGACAATTACGCATCTGATACAGATGTGCAAAGACTGCAGTACATCATCAGTTCCTTCACCCCCAGCCTCCATACCTGCTCGGCTGGGAATCTGTGTTCCTTGTCCAGCTTTCCAGCGATGGGAGCCAGCTCTCGGTCGGCAAAGTCCCGGCATGTCTGCCTCAGCATCTGATGGACTTCTGGCAGATCTGCCAGCTGAGAGAGACAGCGTGTCCCTGGTCGCACTGCTCCACAGAGGACTGGTTCCAAGATGGGACAAAGATTTTTAACCCATCTATATGACTGGATACTATAATGCAGCAATTCAGGCAAAGTACTCTGATCAATGGTACAACAACAGGATCACCCAGGGACTTGTGTTGTCCATGTCCTGCTTCCAGCTACCCCTTTTAGCAAACACAACCATTGCAGGTACAGCTTAACGGATTTTTGGACTACGGAACATGGCTCTAACTCAGCATCTTATACAATATCACTGTGACGTAATGTCGGTCAAAGGTGCTTATGTGAAGCAGGCTGACCTTTCCCCTAGTGCCGACGGCCAAAGAAAATACTCAATACCTGTTACGTTCAGTGTGTATAATTTACACCCCTATACAATATAAATTTCAATTTTTAATTATAGGCAAGCAAATTGCAAGTGTCAAAAAGGTAAAAAGATTTCAGCTGCTTCTGTTTAACTTATTCTTGCAGGCAGCTAGCTTGATAGCTTTCCGACGACAGCTGACTCACTAAAGACGTTTTTCCTTGTATTCTCTTCACGAATGCATCTTTTCAGTTATGTCTGCAAAACTTTGCTTGAAAGCTGCGATATGTCATCTGACTCAGTATTGTTTAAAGCTTGCTGTAGACAACAGCTTGGTATATATCATACAGTGGATGTTAGCGGGCAGTCGAATGTATACAGGATGGCATTCATCAAGATCATCTTCAGTAAAATGCATTGTGACCCTCTCATTAAATGGAAATATTGCAGTTCTATCAGAAAAGTTTAAATAAGCGCCCCGTACTGACCTCTCCGTGCTGTGAAGAGCGCTGCCATTTTGGGCAATATGCTTGACGTCATTGATCACGTGGTGTCAAATTGTAACAGCATGACAACACCGGCGCTTGCCGGCTCGTAGGTTTATCCGCCCGTCCCGTTTATGTTCCATAACCACTGACCCAGTAAATGGTACCGAGGAGAATCAGGAGCCTTTCTTGGTAGGTGCACGGCACAAGCCAGGAGACATTCTTTATCGCAGTGGTTTCGGACCTTGTACGCTAACAAAAAGTAATATTGTTAAAAGCTGGCAAGATGATATTACACATTACGGGCACATTGATTTCTTTACACCTACTACTGCTTGCAAGGGCAGCTGAGCACGATGAAAATAACCACTGGTGAGACGGAAGAAACTGAAGTGGATGTTTAATGTCTTATTATAGTCAGGAGAGCGGTGATCCACCTGTACAAGGCGTAGACCGTCTTTGGATGGTGAGTTTGTGAAAACGCGCGTGCTCAAAGCTACAGAAACGCCATCCGCGAGGAGCAATTCGGCTTCAGACACAATTTCAAATTTAATGTACAACCGCATTTCCCAAAAAGTTGGGCCGCTGTATGAAATGTAAATAAAAACAATGTAATGATTTGCAAATCACATAAACGCACATTATATTGAAAATAGAACAAAATCATATCAAATGTTGAATCTGAAAAATGTTATTGTTTTATGACAAATATATGCTCAATTTGAATTTGATGCCAGCAACATGTTTAACACTGGGCACGTTTACTACTGTGCTGCATCACCTCTTCTTTTAAGAACGCTGTAAATATTTGGTAACTGAGGAGAAGAGTTGCTGGAGTGTTGTCCCATTCTTGCCTAATATAGGATTTCAGCTGCTCAACAGTTCGATGTCTCCGTCGTCATATTTTTCATTTCATGATGCGCCACATTTTAAATGAGAATTTTCACCCATTGATCTAGAAACCCATTTGTGAGGTCAGTCACTGTTCAGTGGGGTTGAGGTCAGGGCTCAGTGTGGGCCAGTCAAGTTCTTTCACACCAAACTCACCCAACCATGTCTTTATGGACCTTGCTTTGTGCACTGGGGCACAGTCATGCTGGAGCAGAAAAAGACCTTCCCCAAACTGTTCCCACAAAGTTGGAAGCATAGAATTGTCGAAAATTGGTATACTGAAGCATTAAGAGTTCCCTTCACTTGAACTAAGAGCCCCAGCCCAACCCCTGAAAAACAACCCCAGACCATTATCCTTCCTCCACCAAACTTTACAGTTGGCATAATGCAGTCAGACAGGTAATGTTCTCCTGGTATCTGCCAAACCCAGACTCGTCCATCAGACTGCCAGAGAGAAGTGTGATTCATCACTTCATAGAACACGTTTCCACTGCTCCAGTGTCCAGTGGCAGTGTGCTTTATACCACTCCCTCTGACCCTTGGCGTTGTGCTTGGTGATGTGAGGCTTTCATGCAGCTGCTCAGCCATGGAAGCCCATTCCATGAAGATCCTGGCACTGGGTTTAATACCAAAATGAGTTATTGAGTAAGCACAGCACCAGCTTGCATTCTGAGTGATCAGTGTTTCAAGCTGTCACCAACTATGGTACCTGCAGTTTGGACTGGTTAGTCTGTGTGAAACTAAGTAGGGTTTGGTTTGGCTAGTTTTTGGATGGGGGCCTAGTTGATTGGGTTAGATCCTGGTTTTTTGCTCTAAGGCCTCATTAAGGGTTGTTTGGTATCTTTTGGGAAAAGTAGTGGTGATGTCATGACTAAAACATGGCCATCTGTTTTGTCAGGCAATGGGTGAGGGTGTCTGGGACTACCTGACTGTGCAGGTTCCATACACAGAGGGCTATGGGGGTGGGGGTGGGGGAGACTTGAACCCTGGTCCTGGGGCTGTGAGGTAGCTGTGCTAACCACTGTGCTATCTGGCAACCCCCACCTACTGTCCCCTGTAGGTAACTGATATAGTTGTTTTCTTTAGGCTCCAGCTCACATTCTCATTGATCAGTATTTCAACCTGTCAGCAACCATGGTACCTGCAGTTTGGACTGGGTAGTCTATGTGAAGCTAAGTAGGGTTGGGTCTGGTCAGTGTTTGAATGGGAGCCTAGTTGGGTTGTTGGTCTGGGAAGATCCTGGTTCTTTACTGTGAGGCCTTATTAAGGTTTGTTTGGTATCTTTTGGGAAAAGTAGGGGTGATGTCATGACTAAAATATGGCCATCTGTCTTCTCAGGCAATGGGTGAGGGTGTCTGGGACTACCTGACTGCAGGTTCCACACACAGGGAGCTATGGGAGTGGGGTGAGACTTGAATGCTGGTTTTTGGACTGTGAGGCAGTAATGCTAACCACTGTGCTATCTGGCAACCCCCACCTACTGTCCCCTGTAGGTAACTGATATAGTTGCTTTCTTTAGGCTCCAGCTCACATTCTCATTGATCAGAGTTTCAAGCTCTCAGCAACCATGGTACCTGCAGTTTGGACTGGGTAGTCTGGGTGAAGTTAAGCAAGCTTGGGTTTGGTCAGTATTTGGATGGGAGCCTAGTTGGGTTGCTGGTCTGGGAAGATCCTGTTCTTTACTGTGAGGCCTCATTAAGGTTTGTTTGGTATCTTTTGGGAAAAGTAGGGGTGATGTCTAGGGCTGCAACAACTAATCGATTTAATTGATTAAAATCAATTATTAAAATAGTTGCCAACCAATTTAATAATCGATTAGTTGGGTCTACGTTATTATACACATAAGTACAGTGGCGACCTCCTAATTTGGGAGCAGTA
>JAODJU010000119.1:30415740-30428004 GCA_026776725.1 Gnathonemus echidnorhynchus | reverse complement strand
AAACAACCTTTGTACAAAGACAGACTGGGTTATTAAAAATTGCTGGAAATCAAATTGTTTTTTGCCCCCCCCCCCCACCCGATTAATCGATTAATCGAAAAAGTAATCGACAGATTAATCGATTACCAAAATAATCGTTAGTTGCAGCCCTAATCTAATTTGAGTAAATATTATGCACAGATCTTATACACAGATTGTCTAAAAATGGTGGGGGGAATCAATTCTGCTGGGGTAAGATCTTCCACTTTTAAATCATTATGGAAATTGGAGCGTCGTATCCAACTTCAAAATGGACAGCAAGTATGGCACATATAGCACATAAAGCCAGCATGCCCTAATTTCAAAAACATTCAATATATGCATCATACATAGTCGGAGACCTGTCGTGAAGCCTACATCCTGTGCTTTTCATTTTTCAGGTGATTTCAGAGAGTAGGTTTGGGATTCATAAAAAGAGCAGACTTTGGGCTCAATGCAAAGCCATATTATTCCAGCAGGGGGAGCGCAATAGCTGGCAATGGTGCTGAGACTGGAAAAGTTGAAATAGCCGCGTTGGTGGAACTGCATGTCCCTGATGCGGCAAATGGACTGAATCTGAGGCTGGAAGGCAAAGAAGTCATTGTAGTGCCGGTAATTGCCACACTCTAAGAGGTACTGATAGCCTCTGTAGCCAGGATACTGGTTGCCAACCCAGCTGTGTAAGAATGGGAAATATCAAAATTGCGAAAATAGGCATAAGAAAATTAATTTGACACTTTGTAAAATAATTTCTATTCCTGACACAATAACCATGATGTTAAATTACAATTTCTTTTGCCAAGCTATCAGTACTGCCCCATACTCCTTAAATACCCCTTATTCTGGTGTATTTAACCTGCGTGTTTTACGTTTCAGCCAACCACGTTTGCAGTGAAGTGCAATAAATTACTTCTGGCTGGAATGCACCCAGGCACATGCAGTGCTGGACACCTCCATAATGTGGACACCTCCATAAAGTGGACACCTCCATAAACTGGATGCTATTTTCTGTGTTAAATTCCAGCTGGTGAATTATATTTACACCCTTTTTGGCTGCAAGGAGCCAGGAGGTGGCCTGTTTAATTTCGGAACTGACCCCATCCAGTGTTATTGAGTCTAGCCGCTGTATTGATGTGGCTATTTTTGGCCTTCGTTTAAAAATAGCCTCCTTCTGGCTGCCTGTCTAGCCATGCGTGTCTCTGCAGTGGCACTGGCTTTCCTGGTACTCACGCTTCCCCAGGGACCCTCATGCTCCTCCAGGGACCCTCATATTGCCCCAGGGACCCTCATGCTGCCCTAGGGACCCTCACGCTCCCCCAGGGACCCTCACACTGCCCACTCTGTCGCAGAAGCCGAGGGCCCAGAGCGTGGTCACATCATCCTCCGTGATCTCCGGCCCTGGAAGTCACACAGCTCATACAGACAGATCCTGTGCTCCTGGGTGTCCTAAATGTCCGATCCAGAAAAAAAAATCAAGTGAGAAGAGCCCGAAATAGTGTGCTTTGTGGCTTGTGTTTTAAATGAGATTCTGTGCGAGGGAGTCACTTTCAGGGCAAGGCCCGTTAAGGGAGACCGTGACACTGCATGAGTGGGAGTCAGGGAGTCACTAAGTGACTTAGTGTGGGAGTCACCATAAACAACTCTGGGCTATTCTCCCTGTGGCTGCAAGGTGAGAGAGTCCAGCCAGTCATTCATTACAGGCTATGCCAAGCTGAGCTGTACATGAAACATAGTAAATACATTTACAATAAATTACACATTGATATAACTAACACAAGCCACATTTTTCATCTTTACAATATAATTTATTTTTATTGAACTTAATACAGGGGTATCAAACTCCAGTCCTGAGGGGTCGGAGCCCTGCACATATTTGTTTACCCTTATTTAACACACCTGATTCAACTCCTTGTGCTAATTACCACACAGCTCTTGAGCTGAATCATTTATGGGAGAACAGGGAAAGAACTAAGCTACACAGGGCTCTGGCCCCCCAGGACTGCAGTTTGACACCCCTCGTTTAATATATTCAAAAAGCATTTTCATCTGACCCATAGAGGGTGCAGTTGCCCCCCTGGCAACATCGCCTATGGAAGTCACCGTTTGTGGTGCCCATGTGTGGCTGCTGACCATGCGGATGGGCCTGAAAGACACCAGGCAGCCGCTGAGGTAGCTGTTGGACCAGGGGTTCCAGCGAGGGTACTCGCTTATCCAGGATGAACATCTCACCATGGAAGTTAGGCTGCCCAAAGGCCACCCAGCTGGGGAGTGAAACAGATGCAGTGAGAAAGCAGACAGTGCAGTGGTAAGGGATGTGTTACCGTGAGGGGTAGTGGAGTAACTACAGACTCAGCTAGGAGAAGATCAGTTTGCAGGGCTGTCAAATGTAAATCTGCAGTCTGGTCCTGCCCACTGCCTATACTGACACAGAAGGGCTCCACTGCCAGTGGCAGATATGCAGAGATGGAGCATATCAATGTTCCTCCACTGCATGAATAAAGTATCACTGTTCTATTCTGTTCTATTTTTTGTTCCATTCAAGAACATACATTTTCAACAGAACAAACTGCAGTAAAACTGGATCTGTCCTGGATTTGTTCTGAATCCTTTCCCTGTAAATCAGTTGATGTGAAGATCTGGCTTTACCATCCATCCATTCATCTCCCAGCTGTTAATTGAGTACAGAGTCATCAGTCTAGTCTTATTATCATCAGAATGTCCCACTACCTTGCTTTCAGTGTTAAACTGACACAAAATCGTTACTGTGTATTACTGGTGTAATTATACCCTGAAGTACCCTTACTGAGAACTGGCTCAGCAGGCTAAGTCTCTGTGCCTGTGATCAGAAGGTTACTGGTTTGAGTCGTGGTCTTGGTGGAATAGTCACATGTCTGTGGACCCTTGAGCGAAGCCCTTAACCCTCAGCTCCATGGGCGCCGCTGCAGGTGGCTTCCTCTCACCTACACGTGTCTCTGTGTGTCACAGAGAGCATGATGGGGTCGGTGAAAAGAAAAGTGTCATTATTATTATTGCACTGTCATTGTATATATAATTGCTAGTTTATTTTATTAGTTTATTTAACAGGGGTCATGTATAGATCAAATCCTATACCAGAGTTAGCTATACAGCTATTGACATAAATAATAGTTACACTGCCCATAAATACTTACCGTATCTAATTTGTAATTAGCTAATTATATATATAATTGCATTTATAATTGACACAGATTATAGTTACATTGGTCTAATAATGAAAATATTAATAAATATTATGAAATCAGTCCAATTAAAGTATGCCAGATGACGAAAGCTAGCTTCAAAAATCATTTATAACCAGGTTATCTACATATGGTATACAAAGTGTGATATTGGGCACATCAGGCTGACTCATGTGGTTTTACTTACAGGTGAAAATCCACCTGTGTATCCTACATGTAACATGCCTTCTTTTAACTTCCTTAGAGGAAGATACATTTTGCTGAATCTTTAAAAGAGGTTTTTTTTGCAATCTTTCAATTCTATCTTTCGTTTCCCTAACCATTAAGCCACCACTGCCCACAAATCCAAGTAGAGATGCCGGGGATATTATAATGGTTAGTAAGTCTCCTGTGTTGCATCCTATGACCACGTCCCACCTCACATGAGTTTCATGTTGTCTTTGGTGGTTCCTCATCATCACTTTCCATCCATCCTTCCATCTTCCATGCAGCCTATCCGGTACGATGTCTGGAGGTGCTGCCTCTTGCGCCAGGTCACTGTAGTTGTCACCCTGACATCTTTGTGCCTTTTCAGGCTAGCATACTTACCAAGAACGGTGCCATCATGTTGGGGTCTCCCGTCTTGGCAGTCTTGGTGCTGCCAGGGCCTGGGGTGCTACCTTTGCCCTTGGTGGTCTAGAACATGATTGGGAAAGTCCTGTAAAGGAGAGAAAAACAGGGTCTACCAGCCAGCTGCAGGTTGACAGGGGTCTGGTGTCTGGGAATAAAGGTGCATTAAGATAAGAGGAGTGTCTCAGATTAGGTATGTAGGGGGCGTGGAGGGTATTTGGTTTCAGTATTTACAATCACAGTGGCCTGTGGCCCATGAAGAACTGCCTGATAATGCTGGGCCGAGGAACTGAAAAGAAGAGAAGTGTTCTCCAGAGATGTTCCTACCTAGAACAGAAAGGTGAAACGAAAGCAGGCATCATGTCTGCACTGGTGAGTCTGGGCTCAAGGGCATGGCCGCCTTCCAGGCCTAGAGCCCTGCTCTTTTTGTCAGAACTATAATCTTATGGTTTTATGCAAAATCACGTGACCGAAAGAAGATCCATACAGTGAGATGAGCAACATGGACTGGATTGGCATTTCCAGACCGGCCTGCCACCGTCCTGCGTGTGGGTGTGGATTGGCATTTCCAGACCGGCCTGCCATCAAGCTGTACTACCATAGGGAGGGTGTGTCTAGCCAGGGCCTGCCAGCACGTGTCTCTGCAGATGCCACTCTTACCTGCTGCAGCTCGGTGAGCGGGTACCTGAGGGCAGATTGGCTCTTGCTGCTCCCTGTGACCCATTCCTCAGCATTTATACCCTGGCAAGCAGAGCATGCAGGGGATTTGTGCACAAAGGAATCCCCGCAGTCATCAGTGGTGGTCCATGCCAAATATCCAAAATAGTGGAGATTAAGTGTGCTCCTTATAGATTTAGATTTAGTCCTCACTCTGTACTGTATCACCAGTTCAAACACTTTTTTGTGCACATATTCCTGTGATGGGGAGGAGAGGTTGGTGTGTGATATCGTACGGAGTTCAAGCTCCTGTTCACTCTTTGGTGAACAGGTCTGTGAGGAGAGGCCAGACAAAATACAATGCAACTTTTGGTACTAAAATTTAAGTATTTTCCCCTTTTCATTGATTTTCAGTCAGGTACCATTACCAAAAGTACCAGTACTAAAAGTACCAAACCAGCTGGGGTATTTTTTCGATATTTTGATACTTTGGGGCAGGACTTCAAACGTGTTTATTGTCGATTGGTTATGCAAATAACCTTCCTCATAAACACAAAATACATTTGTAATCCTGAAAAAGCATAGTTATGAACTCAGAAAACAAACAAATGGAGTAAGAAAAATAATGTAATACTAAAGGGTGGATAAACAAATGAAGAGACCAAAGCTTTAATTTAGATTTGGTGGGAATAACATACTCCATACAATGTGAGCGGCATGATGAGAGAATATTGGGCTCCTATCCCCAACTTTTATTAACCCTAGAGATACAGGCAGTCAGTCCCCGAGCTTATGAACAGACTGCCATAAAGCCTATTACACTAGCAATTTGGGCTAAATACAATGGTTTGTAATAATGAACATATGCACTACTTTATGACGCTCATGAAAACAATGCATGGCTTCAGTAGTTTGTCAGCTCAAGGCACAGTACAGTACCATATGTAATTACTTTTGTTAGTACTGTATAATTATTATTACTATCATTGTTATGCACTGTATTATAATTTTTCCAGCTTATAAATTCCACTTAAAGACAGATAGGTTCTTGTTGGTTTTCTGGGGACCGCCTGTGTTCCCCAACTTTGCACCCTTCCATAGAAATTAAAATACAAAAAAAAAAAAAACCATAAATTCTTAATACAGTGCAGCTGGTGCAGATCAAACACGCCTCGTGAACATGACAGGCACGCCAGTTATTGCAGTGAGAGTCAAGGAGAGGAGAGCTGCACCAGTGTCCTCTTTGCAAATACCCATGAACTGCAGACCTGTGACTGGGTGACTTTGGGAGGTTCATTAAGAATACAAATAATTTAATGCAGACTGATAAAACTTTATTAATAAAAGCTAGAATTATATCCATGTTTTTTTTAGAACGTCATTTTTTGGGTGTGGCAAATGATACTGATTATACTCACTGAGTCTTACAGTTTGATAACTACCATTCAACTATATTTTTAAACTGAATATGCAATGATACCCCAAAATGAGCATTAGCAGAATCTCAGCGTGCATCACAAGGCGAAACGTGTGTAAGGATGTGCAGATCGAAATATCAATGCTTTTAATTGGAATTTTTTAATTTTGAGAATTGATTGTAATGATTATAACAATTACAGGGAGCAGGACATGAGCTAGCAGGCAGTGCCAGCCTAAGAGGGGGAGACTCAGGGGCGCAGATGCTAGAAAATCGAACGGTGGATCTGTTGGCATGGAGCACAACCCCCACCACCCCCCTACCCCCCTGCTTTATCGCCAGCAAGCCACCCCAACGCCTGACGCCAAATATTGGTATATGGATTGATATTGGTGATACCAGCTATGGATTGATATTGGTGATACCAGCTATGGTACTGCCCATCCCTAATCGTGAGGCGAGCAGCAATTAGACAAGTTAGACAAAAAACAGAAGAGCCAGAAATTTTTAATGAGTTTTTGATAAGCAAACAGACAAGTGGTCATGACTTTATGCCTCCCCCCCCCCAACATGCTGTTGTTGTAGCAGGCCTACCAGCCCTAAATACTTGCACTATTTTAAAGCTAATCATATTATTAGCATCAAATTGTCTGAAAGGTTCGTCAGCTCTTTGTGGAGATCTTGAATAGCTGCTGACTCACAGTCAATCAAATATACTATAAGTAGTGTTATAAAAATTGTGACAAAGTCCAGTTTTATTCTCAGTTTCCAAAGTGGATATTTTAATTGCTGGAAAGGTATTCCTAGGGACTTGAAGCAGAAATGTTATGTTAGGAACCAATGGCGCTCAGTAAGTGGTGCAATGATTAAACTGTTTTTAAGTTATTTTTAATGATTAATGGAAAGAGAAAAATTGAACAGTTGGGTAAAAAGGTTGAAGGTGTAAGTTGGTAAATTAGCATCATGACCGGCGGTGATTTCACACAGTTGTTATGCCCTCATGTATAACCAACATTATACTACACAAAGACTTGTCAATACTTTTATTATTTCACTCTTGACTGGGTTTTCCACCCGAGAGCACTGTCTGTCACACTGGTGATATCATCAGCTGCTAAGTGATAGAACTGCTTTTGTCAGCCAGACAGCAGCTGCAGATAATAACATCAACTTAAATGAGTGACTTCGCAAAAGCAGACTCTTTCATTCATACCAACGTTTCAAACATTACTGTCCCATTGACATAAACACGTACCTCATGTAAACTACAGGCAACGCTGGGGTCTGTGGATGGAGAGAGCTAGATGTCTGGTTTATGGGATAGCAAGTGTAAAACACTGCACGTTGCAATAATGCACTCAGTCATTCATTCAAGTCAAAGAAGCATTAATAAATGGGGAAGGGAAAGTTACACTGGTGTCTTGCAGACCTGCTTGGTGTGTTAACTGCAGTTCAGAATCAGCAAAGTGCACAGCAGCTCGCCAAGGACAATGAGGAGGATCATGGATATAAAATGAACAGGTACAAATAACTGTACACCTTATCGAAATCGAATATCTGTCACAGATATCAGTAGTTACACATTTTATTCAGATATATGGCTCGCATGCCCTGCGATGGGCTGGCCCCCTGTCCAGGGTTGTTCCCTGCCTCGTGCCCATTGCTTCCGGGATAGGCTCCGGACCCCCCGCGACCCGGTAGGATAAGCGGCTTAGAAAATGGTTGGGTGGATGGATATGGCTCGCATTGCAACATGTGGTAAAGATCATGCAGAACTGAAACAGTCACCGACGTGACTATCGGTGGATCAGTGTCGCACTGGCAGTAATACGGACCCTGTACCGTTCTGTTGCTATCGATTTACCAGTCGGTCTACATTCCTACCCTCACCTATGGTCACACGCTTTGGGTAGTGACCGAAAGAACGAGATCACGGATTTAAGTGGCTGAAATGAGTTTCCTTTGTAGGGTGGCTGTGCTGAGCCTTAGAGAGGGTGAGGAGCTCAGCTCCAAGCCAGCACTCCTCTGCTTTGAGAGGAGCTAGTTGAGGTGGTTTAGGTATTGGTCTAGGATGCCTCCTGGACAGCTCCCTGGGGAGGTGTTTTGGACAGGTCCAGCTGGGAGGAGGCCCCGGGGCAGACCCAAGACACACTGGACACCTTGGGATTCCCCCGGAGGAGCTAGAGGAGGTGGCTGGGAAGATGGAGGTCTGGGCATCCCTGCTTAGACTGCTGCCCCTGTGACCCGACTCCGGATACGAGGGAGACAATGGATGGATGAATGAGAATAATAACTATCAGGAAGTGACCTAAACCAGAGTGATTGACCGCTCACAATCCCACCCACTGTGCACGTCTCCAGTCACTAGTGCGAAGACTTAGTGAAATCTCATTCACTTTCTAATCCCCAACGTGAAGAGTCTGGCTGAATGTATTTCCATTGCAAATGAAACAGATTGGGGGTTGGGGTATAAGAAAATCTTCTTCAACAGGCAAAAAAATAGCCACCACACTCCTCTCAGCTTGCATAAGCCAAGCATAAATCAATGCAAGCTGAGAGAGGTGAGGTGGCTAATTTTTAGGCCATATCCAAACAAAAACATGTTTATAACAAACACAAACACTCACTGTGTTCCACTCTTCAAACAAACGATTCACTGTGCTAGTTTATGAAATATGGCATCATAAATCCGATTAAGGCAATTATGATAATCAAAAAGAATTTCACACCAATAGCACCTCATAGGGGCAGCATAAATATTACATGTTAATTTACAAGGTCAGATGGTTCTAAATTCTGATGTGTAAAATAGAGATTAATATTCCTTATGATTCATCCAGGTCCAACAGTACTGCAGTCTCCTCAGGATTGTACTTAGATCATTCTGTGAAATTCTCTGCTGCTCTAATGTCCTAATATGAAATAAAAGCTGTTAAAATAACTATTTGCTATCTGCCCAAGAGACAGATACCTTAGACAAACTCCACTGTTCAGCAAGAGTAACCAACAATGTCAAGAGCCAGTGAGAGCAGATGGATTTTCATTAACTCTGAATTCTTGAGTAGCAGCATCAGCGCCTTAGCGATAGACAACAGCTATGATTAGGGTCACATGTCCCTTCCATGCTGCCTTTCCACCTCTCTCTCTCTGACTGTCATTTAATGCCCCTCCCCCGTCTCCCACACTCTCTTCTTCCCTCTCTCCTTCCCCATCGTGTCTTCCTCGATCCCTTGAACCCTGAGGAGACTCCAGCGATGAGACGATGTCACGTTGGCATTTACTGACTTGTTTATAGATCAATAACCTTTGTGTGGGATTAGGGTGATTAGCAGGGGGTGCAGTGTGCCCTCCCCTCGAGATGGTGCTTACTCCAGGCACCCCTGCATCCCACAGAGCTCCACCACAAAGTGAGTATTGCACTATGACCAGCCCCCAGCCCAACAAGTGTACAGGGAGGAGTCAGTCTTAGACTAGTAGTCGTGAGGAAATTTACAGTAACCCAAAAATCAAAAATAATTTGGCCTGTTTTTCTTCCTCTAGATGAAAAGGAAATCACTATCCATCCATTTTCTGTAACTGCTTGTCATATTCAGGGTTATGAGGGTCTGGAGTCTATCCCAGAAGCAAGGCAGAGAACAACCCAGGATGGGGCACCAACCCATTACAGGGCAAACACACACACCTATGGGCAATCTGGTAACTCCAATTCACCTTAGCCTGTTTATGGACTGTGGGGGGAAACTGGTGTACCTGGAAGAAACCCCACAATGATAACTGTGCCTGCATGGAGCCAGGGCAGAGACTCAAAACCTGGTCCCAGAGGTGTGAGGTAACAATGCTAACCAATAATAAAAATAACAGATACTTTACATCCTCCCCAAATTGCTCATTGTAGGTTGGAGCAAGCTGGCTACAAAAGGCAGCCACCTGGGCACCCAGGGAGCTGGGGGTTAAGGGCCTCGCCCAAGGAACTGGAGACATGCCAAGGCTGGGCTTGAACCAATAACCGTTTGATGACAGGCACAGAGGCTTAGCTGTCCGAGAAACCACTCTAATATACTTCTGTTTAGTTTTTCAATGCAATTTATTTGCATATAGTGCCTTTCACAACAAGGAAAAGCATGTTAAGTTGCACCAACGCACTTGACAAGAGTGTGTGGCAATCCATTACTGCATCATTTATACAAAATGGTGCATGAAACAGGAAAAAGTGAAGTGAGAAACAAAGAATGCCAGAAAACAACAGAGAGGAACCAAAAACTCCAAAGTATGGAGGAAGGACAAAACCTACGGGGTTCCGAGATACAAGAAAGAGGCTTAATGCTCTGCCATACCGTTCTTCTGAGAACTGAAAATCTCCAACTGGATCTAAAAAAAATCTTCTAGGTCCTAGTCTTACTTCTTAATCTTTACTCCATGTATCAGAATATCTTGAAATGAAATTCTTAAAACAGAAAACAGAAACTTAAACTCAGTTGACCACATCTCTCTAAATATTGGTTACTCCTCATATGACTCATTTAATATGATGTTTTATTAATATGATATGATCATTTTTGAATGTTGAATGTTCCTCAAAAGCTGCTTTAGGAGAAGATATGCTGTGCTCATCTGCAGAAATAAAAAACTGTGAGCAGTAAAATCTTCCCGTGGGAAAACTTACTCCAAACAAGCCAGAGTCCAGGAGGACTTCCCTGCTTTGTACAGACTCACAGACTATGACAAGCAGCCAAACAATGAAATGAATGAACATTCTATGATATGACGACTGATATACTGTTGCTGATGACTGAACGATGTGTGAAGCCTTATAAGGATTCATCAGAACCTCAGTTTGATATGATCTTCTACCAGTTTCTCTGGGTGGTTTTTTATGTTACGTTCATTAGTTTTATGCACATTTATGCGCATTAATGTTCATCATGCTCCCAGTGTTGGATCTCTAGATGGGTGCCACAGATTTAGCTGGATTCAGCTACAGATTCAGTGGGATCAGCTGCGCCATAATCTACTCCAGGGTTTTCCAAAGCCTCACCAATGCACCACGTCCTCTGGCCACTGAAAGGCAGATGTAGCAGGGTGGCCCCCATCACTGCCTTGCCTACCAATTTGCTGTGACCCTTATGTTAGTTGTACTTTCCCATAACCGTGGAGGCGCAGTGCTCAATGGCACAAACTCATTTAGATTGAATTTGGTAATTTCCTTTGTCCATTTCATTTTCATATTCAAGTGAAATGTATCGCATTATTCATGCTTTTATCATTCAGGAGCAGCAATTGGACACCCCCTCAAGCCGTCACCCCCTGCCCCCACCAGCCAATTGTTTGCTAGATTCAAAATAGCCAGTAAAGTTTAAGATGTTATTATACGAAATAATTTGATTTTAGCTTGACACCAGCCAGACATGAAGCTGTATCGCTGCATGTAGCCCTCATCCTTACCCAAGGAGGACATTTTTGGGCCCCACCCTCCACCCTTGGTTCTCCACCTCAGTCTTTTCCAGATCATCATTTTTTTAACAAGGAGTGTTTCCTGGGTTTGCACCGTGAACTAACCTCTAAGTGCTCCAGGGTCTTGGGCTTAGGCTTTGAGAGTGTCTCTTACTTGATTACCTGCTTGACGACACTCTTGCCTCCTTCCCTGGCCCAGTTCTCTGAGCACACCACTGACCCCTTAATGTATCTCCTTCCTCATGGCCTCCACATGGCCGCTACTTCCACAGCCACCTTCCTTTCTCCATTGCTTTCATGACGACAGCATGCTCAGCCACTCTCACTGTATTTCTGACTGGATGGGACTCCATTGTAGCCCTACTCCACACCTCTAAAGCTCACTCTCCTACATGGAGATTTATTTGACATTCTGAGGATTCTACTTCAATGCAAATGCAAAACGTCTGACTTGATTAATGTGGAGCTCCACTTCAGAAACATGCCAATCAACTGAGGCAGACAACTCCATAGAGGGTGGCATTGAATGAATATTCTTTTGTCAGGTTCTCTATGTTGGTGAAAGTACATACAGAAGCTGGGGGTGTTTACTTTTCTGAATCCTTAAGGGCTCTGACATCTGATTTATGTAAGCTTGGAAAATGGGGTTACATTACTGTGGGAATTAATAGCTAATATTGATTGGTGATGATGCATTTAAAAGGAAATTTTACTGCTTATGAGACATCGATATACTCTGAGGTGCAATTACTTATGGCTATTAGACGTGGACCTCCTCCACCTTGTTTTGTCCATCATCCCTCCCTCCCTCCCTCCCTCCCTCTTCTGAGCAGCCCACCTACCAGGGGTGCCAGTTTGTGCTGGGGAGGGGGGTCTACCCCCAGTGTGATGCTT
>JAODJU010000119.1:30403794-30415673 GCA_026776725.1 Gnathonemus echidnorhynchus | reverse complement strand
CTGAGCACCACGTCTTCCTGGCCTGAGCACCACGTCTTCCTGGCCTGAGCACCACGTCTTCCTGGCCTGAGCACCACATCTTCCTGGCCTGAGCACCACGTCTTCCTGGCCTGAGCACCACGTCTTCCTGGCCTGAGCACCACATCTTCCTGGCGCGTTACTGCAGACTTAGCAGCAATGCAAGAGGTGCTCTAACTTCATTGTTAAGTGCTGCTCCCCATAACCACAAGGATGTCATATGCTGATCTAAGAAAAGACTCCTTGGCTACAAGGGCGAGGAGAGAGACATCCTCCCCTCACTGCACGCCATGGAATGATACAGCTGCATTAGCGCCATTCTGGAGCACTAGTGAGCTCAGAGCCAACTCCCAACGCCTCATTCCAGGGCTATGTAGCTATGCTCACACTTGTTGCCACAAAGCTGGATGATGCATATTAAAACCACATGAACAATTCTGCTGTTGCCCTTTAACTTAAAGCACTTACTGTACAGTAAAAATAACTGGTAAGTTGCCATCTACAGTACATCAATGTGTTTTTTTTTTTGGCTAAGGGTGCAGCAGACGCTTTAATCCAAAGCAAATAACATACCTTACAATGTTACAGTTTAACCAGTTGTGTTTTTACTGATGCAGGATTAACTTGCCCAGGGATACCATTGTCAAGGATGTGAAACTGCAATCGTCATGGATGCAGGGTCGCCAGCTCTCACGCGTCTGGTGTGACACTCACGCTTTCAGACTGTCACGCTCATGCAAGAAATCTATATTATTCCATTATGAACCTAAAATTGGCTACATCAAATGCGTTGGAGTCCTGTGCAAATCCTACAGACTAGTTACAAGGTAATAAAACCATTACATGCATGTAAATGCATGAGCAGACTTGTCTCGAATTGAAAATCTCATGCTATGCAGCTGACCAAAGTTGACAACCCAGTAGATAAGATAGTAAATAGCCCCATTCCAAGCAATTGGTGCATAAAAGCTGGGAGTTTATGTGGTAATAATAACATCAGTTCAATCCCACATATAGCTGTTTTACCAGGTGTGTGTGCTACCAATGCACTGTGGAATGTTACCTCCACTATGGGGAGCATAAGCACTGCCACCTACACATCCCCCACATCCACTCCCTTTGTCACATCCAGTAGTGACACCCCAACAGCAGCCTGTACTGTACCATGACTCCACCGCGACCCAAAGGGGAATAAACTGTCTTTTACCACTGTGCATCTCTATAATTCAATGTTTCAATCTTACTATAGGTATTCTTTTTCTTAAAGCATCCTTGTGTTGGTGAAAGAGCTAAGGAGCACACACACTGATACAGTGCATTGCTGCACCCAGCACATGACAAACCATCTCAGGGGTGAGAACCTGAGTGCAGCCATGCGGCGGGTGATACCTCAGCACCAAACCAGTCCAAATGGACCAGTGTGAAGTTTTTTTTCCCAGTGACTGGAGTGCCAATCCTGCCACCAACCCCCAGGTTTTTCCCTGTAAGTTGGTAGACCTCCTTATCGGGCTGGATGTAGATGTGGAGTAGAATCACTCCAGGCATTCATGGGATTTGAACAAACAACCTTCCAGTGGCTGGCACAGATCCCTAGCCTCAGAGCCACCACTCTACTCTGTTGGTGAAAGACACTATATAAATTAAACTTGTTGTTGTTAGAGGTATTATACCATAATTCAACCCAATTTTTTGACAATTTTTAAAAGCTGATATTGTGTATATGATAAAGTATACTACCAAAGTGTCGCTGTCACAACAAAAACAACTATGCTAACATTTTTACTAATAATTATGCTACTGATAAAGATTAAGAATTATAGGTTACATGTAAGTGCACACATGATTTTGGCAAACAGTAAAAAATTGTGCATTTTACCTGTGCATTGAGTTTCTTGTGAAAAATGATGCTATTGTATTTTCTGCAGTATTAGACAAAGTAGATAGGATATTATAATGATGGGTTATCAAGGCGTTCCAAAGCCAGCCGAGAGATATAATCTCTTCAGTGTGTCCTGGTTCTGCCCCTGGGCCTCCTCCAGATTGGACATGCCTGAAAGATCCCCAAGGAGCCGTCCAGGGGGCATCCTAGATAGATGTCCAAATCACCTCAACTGGCTCCTTTCGTTGCGGAGAAGTAGAGGCTCTACTTTGAGCTCCTTCTGAATGTCTGAGTTCCTCACTCCATCTCTTAGGCTGAGCCCAGATACAATGAGAAGAAAGCTCATTTCTGCTGCTTGTGTCCACAATCTCATTCTTCCGGTCTCTACCCAAAGTTTGTGACCATAGGTGAGGGTTGGAACGTAGATAGATCAGTAAATCAACAGACTCCCATTTTGGCTAAGCTCTCTCTTCACCGCGACCGACTGCTACAACATCCGCCTAACAGCTAACACTGCACTGATCTGCCAGTCAGTCTCCTGTTCCATTCTTTCCTCACTTGTGAACAAGATCCAGTATTACTTAAATTCCTCTGTCTGAGGCAGTAACTGATCCCCCACCAGGATGGGGCAATCCACCCATTTCCGGTTGAGAACCAGGACCTCAGACTTGGAGGTGCTGATCCTTGTTCCGGCTGCCTCATTCTGAGCTGCAGACCTCCGAAGAACACACTGGGGGTCTCAGCTTGAAGAAGCGCAAAGGACCACATCATGTGCAAAAAGCAAAGATGTAATCCTGAAGTCACCAAAGCAGACCCCCTCTGCCCCTTGGCTATGCAAAACTAAACTCTCACTCCAGTTATACAGGGACCATAGCAGCAAGCCCAGTACCTCATACTCCTGAAGCACTCTCCATAGGACCCCCCAAGAGACACGGTCACATGGCTTGTTAAAGTCTACAAAACACGTATAGACTGGTTGGGCAAATGCCCATAAACCTTCAGTATTGTTGTGAGGGTTAAGAGCTGGTCCAATATTCTACGACCAGAACAAAATCTGCATTGCTGCTCTTGGATCTGAGAGTCCACCAGCATATGGGCCCTCCTCTCCTGTACCCCGGCGTATGTCTTGCCAGGGAGGTTGATGAGTGAGATGCCCCTGAAGTTGGAACACACCCTCTCATCCCCTTTCTTAAAGACTGGGACCAGACTCTCTTTGAAGCTGACTGAAAGCCATTTTCCACAGCCTCACCGAATTCCTTAGTTATTTCTGCCCAAGTTTTAAAACTGTACTCCATTTGTCCTGTAGGTATACCGGTGAGCTGGCTCCAGAGTCGCACATGGTAACCAAGCTCAGAAGAGCCTAACAGCTCATTTTACTGTGGGTGTCCTCTACCGGGCTAGAGATTTGCCACCATGACCAACAGCCTTAGTGCCACAGCACAGTACAGCACAACACAGCTGCCCCAGTAACAGAGGCACAGATCATGGCCCATTTGGGCTCAATGTCTCCAGCCTCCATCAGAATGCTAGAGAAGTTCTGCCGGAGGTGCGAGTTGAATATCTCCCAGAAAGTGGTCTCAGCACACGCTCTCAGCACACGCTCACTATATGTCTGGGTCTATCAGGTCTGTCCAGCCATTTTCCCCTTGCCATCTGATCCAGCTCACCACTAGGTGGCGATCAGTTATCAACTCACTTCCTCTCTTCACCCAAGTCTCCAAAAAAAAAAAAAAGAGTTTCAGGTCTGATGATACAACTCATTCACCAAAATAAATTCAAACCACCGGACCAGGGGGGTATGAGTAAACCCATGCCTGCCCAACTCCAATTCCAGAGTGGAACACAGTCCAGCCCTCTCTAGGACCTTGGTTCCAGAGCCCGTTTGATAAATTAAAGTGGGCCTGACTATGCCTAGACCAGGGGTGGGCAATCTTATGCAGAAAGGGCCATTGTGTGTGTGGGCTTTTGCTGCAACTCCCTAGTTAGATTACTAATTAGAGGACTAATTGGCTGAAGATTCCTCACATCTGGATTTGAACAGATGGTTATCCCAAAAACCTACATAGACACTGGCTCTTTGCATATAAGATTGCCCATCCCTGGTCTAGATGGTATCTTCTTACCTCCTGCACCAGCTCAGGCTGCTTTCCCACCAGAGAGGTTATGCACCATGTTCCTAAAGCCACCTTCAGTAGCTGAGGATCAGTCCACCAAGGCCTCTGCCTTCGACTTCCACTCGAGGCACTTGACCTATGGCTCCCCCTGCAGGTGGTGTGCCCATAAGACACTGCATTGTTTTTGTTTATTCATTTATTTATAGATATGCTTTATTGATTGTCTGGGGAAATTATATGCAGCAGCAGAGGAACAAAGCACACTGTGAACCATGAAGACAAAGTACGAATAAACATTGTGTATTATCTGTCTAAACGACGTTATTGTCTACCTAATCAAGCCTAAAATGAAGAACGAATGACCCGATTTTGCATTTTGGTTCGCATATAATAATACACAATGTTTATTCGTACTTTGTCTTCATGGTTCACAGTGTGCTTTGTTCCTATGCTGCTGCATATAATGCATATAATATACATCTGAATTTAAGCAGCAGAGTCTCGTCTATTTCTTTCCATACGAAGGAATGACCAGATTGTAAATGACAAGCGAGAAAAAGTCTCTATTGACGCGGCAGTACAAAGGCCTGAAATTACATTTTGTGGCCACCAGGATGAGCCAAACTCTCAAAAGCGATTCACGCGTCCCTTGCCGGAAAGAAACCTGTAAGCATGCCATGATATTCTCGTCTATTGAAGCTGTAGGCTGTATTTTAATATAGTGTTCAGAGAAAACAAACTTGCACGAATACACACAGACATACACACAGTGCTCACAGAAAGTCTTATGACGCTTGCTTAATTCAGCAAAAAATATTGCAAATGTATTGGTTTTACATTAAAAATCATTAAAAAATCACAAAATATCACATTAGAAACAACGAGTAGCTTTAAGTAAAACATTCAAGAAGTAATTAATTAAAACCAAAATTATACTTCTAAAAGAGTTGTTGAGTTAAAAAGTTCATTGAGAAGCAGTCTCACTTGGTGCTTTTTAATTAGTAATCCCTTTGCAATAACACAAAACACCAGGCATTAATATTTAGTATTCCTTTGTGAGTCAATGACTAGAACTGCACTTAATAGCAAAATGGCAAGAACAGAACTGTAGGAGTCAGTAAAAAAAATGACAATAAAAATAAAATGTCTGTGCGGAAGATATGTGCAGAGATGTTAAACATTACTTAATAGGTTTTTGTTATGAAACCAATAAATTTGCAATTTGTTTTTACTGAATTAAGCAAGAGTCCCAGTACTTTCTGTGAGCACTGTGACTTGGAGAAACGGGATCACGTTGTTTGCAACAAAAATAAACTCTTCCGCCCCAGAAAACAGAAAGAGGAGGCTCCTACTATTTTGCAGAGTTTGCGATAAATCGGTTCAAGGATAGGTCCATATACCATTTAAAGAATCGTAACAATCAAACCAGTCTGTTAGTTTATAGTTTATAAGCGATGGCTCAAAATGGGGAAAGTAAAACCGTAACAAAATTAACGTGCGACAAAAAGAAGAGCCACAGTGACACGCGGTTGTCTTTTTAAAACTATGTTTTAAGGTGTAACATGAGCGATCCATATAATACAGACGACTGAGAGGATGCTTTTTAACATGTTACTGCATATATCGACAAAATGTGAAGTCTATGCCTAGGCGTCTTGGGGGCTTTTCACAGTGACAGGTCTAGCGCTTCATGTTGCTCTGGTGCGTTGGAAATAACATGGCGCTTTAATGCACGCCGGCTCCGCGGGTGTGAGCGCAGTGCGCCCGGCTTGACGCCGATCCGCATACTCCACTTCCGTGTTTCGCGTACAGCCGACGCCGGAGGAAGTGGGGGCTCTTGGAGTGTGAGAAACACACTCGCCTCGCTTACAGCGGTACACACGCCGGGCACGATTTGAGCCGTAAAAACCGGACAGTGGTTTCATGACGGGAGAAAGAACTAAAAAAAAAAAAAGATCGGAGGGAAACGAAGTTTTTTTACGGAGTTAACGCCAAGGAACAAGAGCACGGACTCGCCGAGGCGTCCGCCGATGTTGTCGGCGACATACGACCAGTCATCGCGACTCGCACCGGAGCCTCGGTTGCGCCTTGACTGCGGATGCTTGGGCGGGAGGAAATTGCCTTAAGAGGGGAGGAAAAGCGACGTTATCGGATGTCTGGGGTGGTCGCGGCTTGGCAGAGCGACTGAGGAAGGCGGGCCAGACGGTAGCTGGGCGGCCAGTTTCATATTTAATTGCACTGACACTTAATTTAATAGGCGGCGAGCGCGCGCCGTCCCGTGACGGCTGTCACCATTGACCGAAAAAGAGGATAATGAAGTTTCGCAAGAGCTAGCGAATGTCAGCTAGCCTGCCCTTTTTCCTCTTTTTTTTTAAGGAACACCTCTATTATTCTATTAATCAGCCTGGGAAAACGGCGAACATTTCAGTGGAGGGGGTTGTCAACGGCCAGAAAGAGTGGCAGGACTTCAACTCGGGCCAGAGAGATTGCCATCTGAATAGTTAGCCTGCTTGCTAACGTTCGGCTAATTTCCTTTTCCGTCGTCCCCTCCCCCTCCCCGCCACAAGAGGGGGAAAAAACGCTAGAAAAATACCCGCAACACAGAAAGGCAGAAAAAAGAGAGGAACTGGGTAGGCTGACTAGGTGGCGGAACCAGACAGCTTCGGGCTGCATTTGGCAAATTTGGAGAAGTTACCTGCGAGGCTGCTTATTTTGGATCCGATTAACTGGCTTGTTGATTAACCGGAGTTGCCTACTAGTTACCAAGGAGCTGGCTGGGGTTAACCGGTCAGTATCGCGCTAGAGAGAGCTAATTAATTAGGGACTTGTTAACCAAATCGCTCATTTGAACTTAATAAGGTGTATGGTAACTAGAGTTGCTAACGAAGTATCAGGTCGTTAACTGGGGGTGACGGAGTCAGTCGCACCCCCTTCTTGGCCAAGAAAATGGAGAACCCGTCGAGTTGGTTTCAGTTTTCTGCTTGTCATTCTCAGGCACTACACAGCTATTAATTTAGTGTTTCTGATAGCTGGCCAGCCATGTTTGAGTACCTTAGGGCGATACGCGCGTCACCCGTGTTTACAGGCGCTCTTAGACAATTAACTAGTCGCCTTGTTAACATTAACTAGCTGGTCGCCGGTGCTTCCTTTTGCAGTACAGTACCAGCGGAGGTTTGAGTAGCAGGAAGCGAGGCGACGAGCGCGACCATAAACAAACGTGGCGTGAATTTGGTAGCAAAATTGGATATTTTCTGTCTTTTTTTTAATCCCCGATACATGAATGTTTCCCGTTAAAAATATGAGGTGGTCTTCGGGATACGGATTTACAGTGACGCACAAGGCGTTCATCTTTTATACCGTGTGTAGTTTCTAGCTGCTTTTTATTATTGTATCGTCGCTGTTTTAATATTGTCTTCAAAATGGAGATTGTATTTTGACTCTAGTTCATCACCAGCTCACTGGATTTGATGTGTGTTGGACAGTTCGGTACCGTTTTAAAATATGTATTTATATAAATGAGCTACTTGTATTTTAAATGTGGATGCATCATAAAATACAGACCTATCTTATATCTGCCATTTTTTCCTGCATGCACACTGATGATATATAGTTGCTGTATTACACCGCAGCATTAACATTTCGCCCAGTTCGGTCACTTGGTTTAAGTGCTGGTAAATTTTTGCTACGACCCGACTGTGTGTTTCAATCAGCAACGTTGTGGCTCCTTGACAAAGCGTGTTGGGGAGGGGGGAGTGGGACAAAAAAATTAAAATAAAAATTTGAAACATCTATTAGACTACTGTCAGTCCTGTCGGAATTAAATCACTGAACTGGTGACATATTCTGCCAGTTTTGGTGAATCGGATAACGCGTTGATGAAAACGATACCCTGTTCCTGTGCTTTTGCAAGAGCCACCGCGAATCTTAACAGCCGATCGGCGTCTGAAATCGCAACATCTCCGAATATACCTTTTTACCTCGGCCGGAATAGTCACTATGCCTTTCTGGAAGAAACACTGAGCATTGCAAGCAGGCGAGGAATAAGAGGCACCCCAGAAGCGAGGAGATTAAGCATTGCGCGACCCCCGAGCCCCGCGTTTGCTCCCCTCCTCTCCGCCCCTCCTGGATCCCCAGACCCCGCGGCGTTTGGTTTTTGATAGCGAGATACAGGCACCTTTCTCGGTGCGGCTTCGCCTCCGCGTCTCCACGACTTTCCCAGGGCAGCCTCGCATCGATTTGGGCTAACCCCGGGGGCTGAAGATGGCGGACCTCGAAGCAGTTCTCGCCGATGTCAGCTACCTGATGGCCATGGAGAAGAGCAAATCTACTCCAGCGGCCCGGGCGAGCAAGAAGATCGTCCTTCCCGAACCCAGGTACCTGCCGCCTTGCCCTTCTATCCATTTTCCTCCTGAGTATTACAATTTGTATATGATTTGGGGTGGGCGTGCGTGAATCGTTCGTTCATGATCGTTAAGTGATCAGTTTAGTTTAATCTGTCATCCAGTTACTAAGGACAACTTGACAAGCATAGGTGGATCGCCAACCAGCTGGCACATGACACCCCAAACAGCTAAGGGGTTTCCATCCTGCTGCTCACCGGGCACAACAGCTCTGGATTTTGTCTAAACAGCAATACTCGACTAATCGGTTCACCCATTTCATCCAAGGCTGATTCATTGTGCTTCCTCGTTTTGAAAAATTTAGGAAATGACTACATTGTACCTTATCATCGGTATTGAAAGAGAAGCCTGTATTTAACCTGTTCATAAAATGGTTACCGTGGTCAGCAGTATCGTAGGCTGTAAGCAGACCTTGGGCCACCTTTAAAATCTCATTGGCCATTTTCATCACACTCTGCAGTCACCTGTTCTTGGAAAAGTACATCAGAAGGGAATAAACACAGAATATTAGTGGTAAAAAATTGAAATACCTATGCAAATGGGAAAACTACCAGAAACTTCCAGTGCAATTTTGGTGGTTCCTCTGATCCTCTTTTTGTTAACGGTGGTATCTTGTATTGTGGTTGCAGTGAATGCCCTGTCTTAGCCTTCACTGAGCTGCATGTGCAGTTAATCCACGTCAAGTCAACGTGCTCTTATAAGTATTAGTGAAACCCAAGGAATGAACTGGAATAACATGTTGTGGTCTAAGGTCTCCTTCGTCTCTTTGGTAGCTTTTGGGTTTTGAACTATTCTGCATTGGCTGAATTAGGCCTTGGATCCTGATTCAATGTTGCCCCTATGTTAAAACAGAAAGAGGAAGGCACATGCATCAAGATAATAACCATGTAACACAATATCACTGCCTTAGGAAACATTGTAAGTTAAGGTAAAATGCAGTGGAAGGTGTGACGTTTTAAAATAACAAAATTGCATGCAAATGTCTTTTATGTAATTTGCGCAACGTGTGGTAGTGAAAATCACTGATATCATTGCTGAAATGTCTGTTGGTCTTAAAATATAAACATTTTTATTACACAATATTGCATACTTATGATTTATCTGTATATATGTCCAGTTAGTTGCAAGATACCTGTGTTCCTTGATTATTTGGTAGATAACTGTCTTTACCTGGTTTTATTCATTATCATCAAGTTCCATTTGAGAGACAGAGGTAGACTGTTCTGTTCACAGGTCATGAACTTACCAGATGTAAAAGCTGTTCCAAAAATAAATAAATTATAAATACTTACACGTGGCGAGCTCAGGTTTAGCGGATGCTGGTGAAAACGTGAAATAGTGTTTCTGGAGTATTGGGGTAATTGTGCTTGAGTCCTTTTTCAGTTGATTTTATCCATCAGCTGCTTTATTTGCTTAATCAAAGATTGAAAGCTTGTGCAGCTTTTGACTCACTTGTTTGAGCAAATATGTGGTAAAGGTGCCATAAACAGCTTAGGGATTGTATGAGTAAAGGGGGGCATGTAAATTTAGCCTAAACTAAGAGATATGTGAATAAGGGACACACACTTTGCACTGTAGTGCTCTGCTTTGTTTAAAAAGCATAGAGCTTTGTTTATTAGACTCAAACAGCTATAAAGGAGTCATGCACGCAATATACCTTTGCTCTACAGCAATTTAGCCACTCCTTTTTTTCCCCCTTGTGAGTATCATGCTTTGGTGCACCATATTACACCATGGAATTCCATGCCATACCGCAGCACAGGCACAATTAGCCCTGAGATTTTCATAGGAATGTCAGCATTAGCACCATTATTGTGCTTATAAACCACTAACACTGGCATTTCAGTATCAACAACAAAATTGTCTGTCATCAATATCCTTATTAAATGAATGCAATCGTGAAATATGTGCATGAGCTACCGAATTGGTAATCCACTGTGAGGCTGGGTGAGAGGGTGGTTTGGGGTGAGTTGCATTATAAACGGAGCCCTTAAAAAGTCCCTTCTCATTTTTTTTAAATGAGAGAGACAAATAAATAGAATCTGTTTGTTGTCAGATGGCAGCACTGAGCTAATGTGGTACTGCTGAGATCGCAAAGCGCTGTCAGATTCCCATCAGGCCAAGCTTGAGACTGCTAGCAGTTAGGTGAGACTTTGGCGGCATAGCTGAGAGGGTTGGTCAGGTGGCCTCCCAGTATTGTCAGGGAGAGAGAGAGGGAGAGAGAGAGGGATTATTTGAATTGCATGATCAGGGGAGAGCGTGGGTATCTTGCGGTGGGAGAAGAGGCATGATAATGATGGTTGATGGTGGGGTGGCTAGGAAGGTAGTTTAAAAGTGCCCAGTAGCAGGAGGGAAGGGCATTGGGAGAGTATGAGGGCAAATGTGGGAGATTTGATCTCTGACCATGTGAGCCATTTATGGGGGTAACATCAAACACATATGTTTGTGTTTGGCATAGTAATGTAAAGGAGAGGATAACCAGCACTAAAAATGATGAGCCCCAACATACCCTGTCTAGAACTAACTATAAACATTTATAATGCAATTTAGAAGTTTTAAAGGACCCTTTCTGTAGGTGCTTATCATGTACAAACCCATTTAATTAATGAACCAATATTATAACTATGTATGGTCATGTTTCAGCAATTGTAGGGTTAGACCTGTAGGTATGTTCAGGTGAGTTCCTGTGGCTGTAGCTCATGTCTGTTAAGCACTCCTATTTGTAGTGATAAATCATTGATTTTGGCCCATCACAGCCAACAAAGTCTTAGGAGAATGTTGGGCAAGTTTAGGAATTATGTCTTATATTTCCAAAACTATCACTAAGGATTGTTTTTTGTTAACTGAGTAATGAGGATCTGTGGGGAAATGTTTTGGTGTGACATATTTAAGAATGCTGCTTTCATTATAAAAGACAAAACTAACGTCAGTGTGAGAGTGTTCACCACTCAGTGTTACATATGGTTATAAAATATATTTTGGATTTTTTTAACCTTTCAACTTATTTTGGAGTTACTGATTTAGTAAAAATTTTGTGGGGAGTTTTGAGTATCTGATACCACCAGGAAGGAAGGATGTTTTTTTCAACATTGTTTCACATCATGCAGGCAAAGCAAAGACACACCAGGAAGTTTCTGAAGCATGAGGTTAAGAGGCTCCTGTGGCATCCTTTACATACGGAGACCTACTGCTGATGTTAATCTGGTTTGTGAAGTGAGGTTTTGTCTATACTTTGCTCTGTTGTACTGACTTAATCTGATGGATCTTTTTGGCCAATTGCCTCCATGAACTGTACCCGGGCAGAATACTTTTTTACAAGCATTGGAAATATATTTAAAGTGTGATGAACAGACCCACTGTCTTCTGTCAATGCTGGATTAGAGCTTTGCCCTGAACATAAGAACATAAGAAATTTACAAACGAGAGGAGGCCATTCGGCCCATCAAGCTCGTTTGGGGAGAACTTAAC
>JAODJU010000119.1:30373579-30384056 GCA_026776725.1 Gnathonemus echidnorhynchus | reverse complement strand
GGGGGTTAGCACGCAATTACTGGTGCTCCCTGCTCTCAGAGCAGAGCAGAAGACGAGAGAGCCTTGGGATGGGGGGGGGGGGTCTGGCCCAGCCCCAGCCCCAGCCCCAATGGGGCCCAGGGTGCACAGTCCGGCCAGGTCAATGTTCTATGATGTCACTTTAAATATAAAAACTTGAGTGATTAATTTCTTAATGAAAAGCTTTTTTTTATCCTGCTTAAGACAATCACATTTATTTATTTAAACAGTGACTTATTTGTTTTTGTGAAGTTTCCGCTAGCATACTGAGCCCGTTTGGATTCCTGATTTCCTGCCGCAGATGCACACTGAAGACCCAAACGAGCATGTGATCGGCCGGGGGGTCACCTGAAGGAGATCTTCAGGCACTTGTAGGATCTGAGTGGTCTGCTTTTTCTACAGCACTATTATTCTAACCTGATCCAATTACCACACAAATTAGCTGCCTTTTTAAACGTCCTTAATTAGCTTGTGCTAATGCGGAAGCTACCACGCTGATGAATGGCCGTTTGACCTCTGCCCCGCCAACGCGACTGCATCTACTGCTGAACAACAGCAGGCTGGCAAAAGACCCCCATGATCTTTTTTATTTTTGCCTTTTGCCGAGCTGCCGACATTATCTCTGTGCTGTTGGAACTCTCTGTTTTACCGCCAGAACCGATGGCTTGTGGGAAGATGATGGCCCACTTGAGGATTGAAGATAGCTTCTGTTTAATTGAAACAGTTATCCGTCTGTGTGTGTTTCTTTTTTATTGTGCTTACTTGACTAACTTGAAGTTTCTTTTTCTTTATTGTTCTTACTTGACTAACTTGAAGCTGCCATTAAATATAATTGCATCTGTTACAATTTTAAGTGGCCGGCTGGTTAACTGCAGCACCCCCCTCCTCCCCCTACGCTTGCTGCCACTGTTTTCAGGTTGCTATAGCGACAGCTGCAGAGCTCATCCTAGGCTGCTGCACTTTGTGCAAGAACACTGAGCCTGTTTGGATTTCTGATTTCCTGCTGCAGATATAAACTGGAGACCCAAATGAGCATGTGATTGGCCGGGGGTCACCTGAAGGAGATCTTCAGGCACTTGTAGGATCTGAGTGCCAGTGCATGCGTTAGAGCTGGGCAGTATGACCAAAAAATTACATCAACGATATTTTTCAAAGTAATATCGGTTTCACGGTATATGACAGCATTTTTTTCAAAGTATGACTGGGCGTTTACCACATTTTACAGGGCACATTTTTGGCTAACTGCTTAGAGATAAACGGCTAATGTTAAAGTGTGCGCCGGTCAAGTTAACATTTTTGATAAGTGTTTAATAGTTCAGTGTTGCTGGAACGCGAGCTTTACTGACCTCGAGAGATTTCTCATAAAGACCGGGATGCCAGGTTTGATGTGCTTCTTGACATTGTCGCCACAATTTTAGCCCTGTTTGCATAGAGGCTTATTGACATCCTTAGCCTTTCCATGCTTGTCTGCAATATACTTCCAAACGGCACTTTTCCGTGTTTTTTTTTTTTTTTTTTTTTTTTTAACTAAAGCAGCTTGCGAAGTGCCTTCAACTGCAGCATATGTCATGTTCTGCCAACTCGGTGTGTGTGTGTTAACCAGCGCGAGCGCGTTCAGCGGCTATTGGGAGGACGGGAGGAGCTGTGTGTGCGCGTGTGTGTGCGCGTGTGTGTGTGCGTGTACCTGCACCTGTGCTGTAGTGGTGCTGTGTGAAGTGTGGTGGAGGCGGCGAAAACCACACTGTTAGTATCAATAATGGTCAGAATGAGTATCTATTTTTAACATTAAACTAATTTTTTATATCGATTTAGTATCTGAAAATCAATTTTTTTGACAACCCCAGTGTCATTATTTTCAACTCCAGTGTCAGCTATATCTTCCGTTTTTGATCTTTCGCGGTACATTTTTAGCGGTGCGGCAGTGAAAAAGGTCCCCCCTTAAACAGTTTCCAGCTGCGCCACTTTCTGAACTATGTAGGCTTTCTGAACTATGTCTGAACTATGTAGGCTATTTAAACCGGTATTGCGGTATAAGAAAAATACATATAACAATAATAAAAAAGCTTTCGGTATGAACCAGTATACCGCCAAACACTAGCGTGCGTGCATGCGTGTGTATGTGTTCTTGTTTTACAACAACCATTGCTTGACCAATGGCCTGGATGTCTTGGTTTGATGCTCTGGGAAACCACTGTAGCCACACAATTACTGTGGCACTTCCCAGGGGACTCCAGTGAGGTAATGATTGCTTCGGCCAGTTGCGGAAGGTGTGGGGTTATTACATTTGCTGTCCCAGTAGCCCCTTAGGCAGGAATCGTTGAACCAAAGGTCAAAGAGTTTGCCTGGGAGACTGTGAAACGGTAGCAGCCTTTCAGAGCTTTGTCAGCAAGATACTCTGCCTGTCAGTGTCGTCCTTAATACTGCCTTTTAAAAATGATTGTTTTACTGTATGAATTAGCCTCTCTTGTCCCTTATAGTTCCTTTTAAAAATCCAGGAACATCCCGAAGAAACATGATGTTCCTTTTGGGAACTATTGGAATTCGCAGGTGTAAATCATGCCTTTACAATGTGTTTTCCTTCTCTTTTTTTCAGGGTTCCTGTTGTTCAAAGATTTCTGTATGAATGAGATCGATGAGGCCGTCCCACAGCTCAAATTCTATGAAGAGGTAGGAGATCCCAGCTGCCGAACATGCTTGCTGAGTGGACAAGTGGGTCCTAGAACATTTCATAAGATCAAGAGTTGCAAGCAGGTGGTGTATGTTGGGGTGGGGGAAAGGCTGCCCAGGACAGTGTGGAGAGCAGGATACAGAGCTTTTGGGAGATGTTTGTTAGCCAGGTAGTCTGCTCATGAATGGATCCAATGTGAGGGACATACCTGGCAAGTAAAAGGTAGCAAGGTTGTCTCATGAAGTTGTATTAATGCAAGTGCTATCCACTTGTAACATCTGAGATTTTATGACCTAATCTTAGTCCCACTGTCTTTGTGAATTATGGCCTACTGTGCAGCAAGTAGCCATGTCAAGGACAAGTACTTGTCAGCCAAAGCAAAGTACTTCCCTGGAGCTGTTCCAGTTAAATTCTGTAGGGGTGTAAATGGGATAAATTCTTGGAGGGGGCTTCCTGTCGGGGTACTGCACTATATTCAGAATGGTACTGGGCTGCCAAACCTGCCCTTTTGCATAGATCTCCAATCAGAATTCCTCCTCAACCTTTTTTCCAGGGTGCTGCCTTAACAGTGCATCTGTGTTTGTGTTGAGGCCCCGGGGGGGGGGGGGGTGGTTGTGCTTCCAAAAAAAAAAAAAATCCACACATGAGACCCAAATCATGCTTCCTTTAAGGAAGACTTATAATTTTGTATAATATTTTTGACCAGTACATAATTTATTGTTTGTTACTACTGACCAGATAAACCTAAAAGTGACCCAGAGGTGCCCTTTGCTCGAACGAGGTAGCAGCAGTTCAGTCCATCTTCCTTCTCGGTCGACCCCTAAGGGCCTGCTTTCACCTCAGTGCTGCATGTTAGATTCAGGGACGCTAGCAGACCTGCACTGATAAGCTTCTGTATTACAGTAGTCCCATATGCTTGTTGCAGATTAAGGAGTACGAGAAGTTGGACTCCGAAGAGGATCGACTCTGCCGTAGCCGACAGATATATGACGTCTACATAATGAAGGAGCTGCTGTCCTGCTCTCACGTAAGCGCCCCCCCCCCCCAACACACACACACACACACACACACACGCACACGGACGGCCTTTACGTGTCTCCTTAGCAAAAGGTCCTGATCACATCTTGAGAAGTGCCAGGTTACTGCAGACACCTGGTCTTTTCTGTTGGATTTGCCTACGCCTCTGTAGTAATATTTTTTAAAATTATGAAAATAATGTATAAATGTAATTAATAAACAGGCTTCAAACGAGTGGGACGTGGGAAGGGAGTAAACAGAAAGATGGTTAATCTGTGCTGCGTCTGTAGCCTTTAGCATGTTTTAATTGTGTGGTTTCTATAAATGCTAATATGTGCTCTGCTGCTCCTTTGCAGAGTAATAAGCTGTTCAGTTCTGCATCCACTAGTTATTTCCCTTCACACCTCATATAGACTCCCATCACACACTCTGTTTCAGGTGAAACACTGCTTGTGTTTGGAATGAAATATGTCTTTGAAGAACTACATACAATGTAGTATGTTAATAACATTTTCCTTTCGGCTCTATTTAAAATGTTATATTTGTGTGCAATAAGCCTGTATCGTGTGCAGACAGACACTGGCAGCCAAACCAGTTGCATCATTTGTTGCCCTGTTACCCGTATCTGCAGTGGCTGAGTTTCCCCATCCACAGACGTCGACTGCTTGCAGCCCTCTTTTAAGGATTTGGCTTCTTTGCTGCCCAGTCTGCTTTCAGTGAGCAGCAGGTGTGGGGGGGGGGGGCATAAAGCAAGCCCCTGCCAAACCTGCTCTGTTCCCCCCCGAAAGGTTTCCTGGTTATAGATAATCAGCGAAAAGATTCCGCTGCCAAAGGATGCTTCGTTTTATCCAAAGGGGGGAATATCTTCTGTGGCACATGGATCTAACTTGCACTTTAAGATGGAGACCCTCTTGGGCGCTGGCATTCATTTTGCTCCTGGCGAGCAGGAGATTGCAGTAATGTGGGGAGCAGTCAAGGCTCGAATTTACCGTCACTCTGTGGACAGATTAGAGCTGATGAGGCTGCCTGAATGGCGATATTACCGCAGCTGCGAGAACGCCGGGCACCCCTGAGTGTCTGGCTGCTCCTTTGATACAGTTGTGATTAGGTTGTGCTTCTTACTTTGAACAGAACAATTACTGCGGCAGCTTAACTCCTCCCGGCCAGCCTGGCGGCATACTTACTGTCAAACAGCCGTTTGATGAATTCCGTCTGCGCTGTAGTTGTGCACCTGGCTGTGTGTGGGATGACTGTACGCGTTAAAGTGACCTGTGAGTAAGCAAACTGGCATCATCCTCACCACAGTGCTGGTTTAAGTGCCGCCACCTTCGTACGCCTGGCAGCATCGCATCGCTACCAGATATCAGTATTGCTGATGCTCAGAAACCCAAACGTTTCCCCGAAAAAGGTTAAGGCTTCGGATCCCCAAAGGGAGGTCTCATAATCAGCATTATGTCAGGAAATATACTGTGGAAATTTGTAAAAGGGCTTTCCATTAGGAAAGGTTAAGCTGCTAAATCTGCTATGCCGATTGGAGTGCTTCTGCGATTCTGGGTTCTGGCGAGGTGCGGATCCCTCAGAAAAGACGCCCTGTCCTGCGTTGCAGTGCGTGAAGAATTAAACAGCTTGTTCTAGTAAAATCTTTTGTGCACATGCATAGATGTTCTGGGTTTTGGCAGCCTTGCAGGGAATGGGCTCGATTGCTCCTGTCTGTCCGAACGGGTCTTATTCTAATGTCAGGATGCTCAGGCTAGCAGAAATGGCTCAGGAGAGATTAGCCTCCCCTCCTGTGGCTTGGAGCCTTGTGCCCCTGCTCCAGGGCCTGCCTGACAGCTGTCTGTATGCGTCTGTCCCATGCAGCCCTTTTCCAAGACGGCAGTGGACCACGTTCAGTCTCACCTGGCCAAGAAGCAGGTGCCTCCTAGCCTCTTCCAGGTAAGGCCTCCCCATCAACACACAGCATTTTAACTTCTTGGCATTTGATCACCTTCAGCAGTTAGCACTAGCTACTCAGGGTCAGTCAAAGGCTGATAGATGAAAGTGGACTGGATTATTGTTTCTTAGTGATGTTTTGACTTCTCCCCTCTTATCTGTGTTTCTGCCAGCCCTACATTGTGGAGATCTGCGACAGTCTGCGAGGCAAGATCTTTCAGAAATTCATTGAAAGGTGAACCCGAAGTGTGATTAGAATGACCTTAACCCTGAGTGTGTCGCCCTTTGGTCTGTCTTGAGAATTGGTAGTGCGAGTCTTTGTCCAATTCATCGCTCACTCTTGTCTCGTCTATCCACCCCCCACTCCCACCCCCTTCTTTGGGCTTCTCTGTTTATCTCTCTGAGGAGGTCATCGAGTGTCATCTGCACTGGCCTATGCCTCGGGAGCGATCGATAAAACACTTGCCTATGCCTCGGGAGCGATCGATAACACTGGCCTATGTCTCGGGAGCGATCGATAACACTGGCCTATGTCTCGGGAGCGATCGATAACACTGGCCTATGCCTCTGGAGCGATCAATAACACTGGCCTATGCCTCGGGAGCGATCGATAACACTGGCCTATGCCTCGGGAGCGATCGATAACACCTTTTTGTATCTCCCTCCCCAGTGACAAGTTCACACGCTTCTGCCAGTGGAAGAATGTCGAGCTCAACATCCATGTGAGTCTGTTTTTGAAAGGAGGAAGTTTCCATCTGAGGAGCGTTTTTGCATGTTTACACCTGTGAGAACGTACGGTGCCACCCCGTGCTTTGGCTGTGAGGTCAGGGTGTGTCTGCAGCCTCACAGCGTGCAGGAAGATGTTGGCAGGCTGTGTATGGTTGGGGGTTGGGGGGGTGGGCAGTCCATGAGCACGTTACCTTTGGCTCACACTGAGCATGCAAATGTCCTTGGGTTGGCACGTATCCTTGATGGATCCACATTCTCTGCCTTCTCTGTCACTAGCTATTAAACCATTTTTCCCGATCGTTCTCAGCTGACGATGAACGACTTCAGCGTCCACCGGATCATCGGCAGGGGCGGCTTTGGCGAGGTCTATGGCTGCCGGAAGGCAGACACAGGAAAGATGTGAGCTTCGGGCTTCTGCCCTCTGCGATGGGTGGTTTTGGAGAAATGCGATCAGGTTGTTTCCGAACAAACCTGTGATGGCAATCTGTGTGTGGCACGCTCCCCAGGTATGCGATGAAGTGTCTGGACAAAAAGAGGATCAAGATGAAGCAGGGCGAGACTTTGGCACTTAATGAGAGGATCATGCTGTCGCTGGTCAGCACTGGGGTCAGTATCCGCACTTGCTGGATTCGCTCACACGCACACATGCACACATCTAGATCAGGGCCTTCTCCTCACCCACCAAATGCCGTGCCGCACTCATTTGTCCTTATCAGGCACACATTTTGTATATCTGCACACAACTTTATCAGTAATTTTTTTTTCTTTCATTTGGAAAAAGCATTGCTGGCTTGTGATAGTGTTTCTGTGATCGATTTGATTTGTTTGGCTTTCTGATGGGCGTTTCGTTGTGGCTGACTTCGGATCTGTAGTCCTTACGATCGAATCGCGGTTGATGGACATATGCATGTTCATTTCTGAGTGGGACACTCTACTGCCCCCTGCAGGATTGCCCCTTCATCGTGTGTATGACGTATGCCTTCCACACTCCTGACAAGCTCTGCTTTATCTTGGACTTGATGAACGGTAAGAGGCCGCACCAGGCTCTTCGTCTTCCTGCACGGCAGGCTCCCCTTAGCATTCGGCCGGCTCCCCTTAGCATTCGGCAGGCTCCCCTTAGCATTCGGCCGGCTCCCCTTAGCATTCGGCCGGCTCCCCTTAGCATTCGGCCGGCTCCCCTTAGCATTCGGCAGGCACCCCTGCTGTATACGCTTGGGCGGTCTTTACGCAGAGGAGCTGCCCCCATGGAGCTGCCAACCGCCCTACCATGTGGTGCTCCTTTCTCAAAGGGCCCCCAGCATAAACAGCTCCCAGACGCTCCTCCATCGCCATAGCAACACGCCCCAAGCCGAATCCGCCCGGTCCGTCGCTTATTACCAGCAGGAGGCCTGCCTGCCTAAACGCTGCCGCCTGTCGCAGACACTTTTAAATTATTTTTTTTTAAATACTTCTGTGTTATAAATACAGTTGATACTATTAATTGTATTATGACTAAATGGGTTTCCAGGTTACAGTACAGAGGTCTTTCCCTTAGAAAACAGCTCTTGCGTAAGAGAGCTTTGCGTGTGTCTGGGAATATCCCTTAACAGGCTGGCTGTGCTGAACTTGCCTGCTGCTCAACAGTTTATTGAAACACGCTTTACTGCTTTACTTGAGGCTTAGAAGATATCTTGGGTTAAATGATTCCTTGGGTTTCTATGTGCTCGGATAAAACTAATCCATAACTATTTCACCCATCCTGCCTTTGTACTGCTTATTCTATTCATAGGGTTATATTTTTTTTTGTTTTTTTTTTTAAAGCTTCTCACTCCTCTCACGTGATCATTTAAAGGTTATTTTGCCTGAAATGGCCTTCAAAAAAATATTGATTTATTTTTTTTGTTTCCTCCCTCCCTTTCATCTGCCGCTCCTGGACCATCCCTGCTCCCACCCCCTCGGCCCCCTCCCCTCCCACTGGCCAGGTGGCGACCTGCACTATCACCTGTCCCAGCACGGCGTCTTCAGCGAGAAGGAGATGCGTTTCTATGCCGCCGAGATCATCCTGGGCCTGGAGCACATGCACAACCGCTTCGTCGTCTACAGGGACCTCAAGGCAAGAGATGCAAGCCGGTCTCATCCCTCTACTACACCCCACAATATTAAACCATTTAAAAGGCCCATATAAGATGCCCGTGAGCCTTTGGCTGCTTTACTGTCTGCAATTTAAGGTGACAAATTTTCAGGTTGATTCAGCCAAGTTTATAGCCTGACTTGATACAAAGGCTAAAACTGAATGCTTTTCGTTTATGGTGTTTCTCTGTATAGCGTACATTGGTAGACCTTCAGAAATTGAGAGTAGCTGGGGGCAGGTTACTTAGAACAAAGCGAAGAAGGTGTCTAGTTCCTGGAAAGGGTCCAATGGTGATAATGAAAGGCAGATTTCTGGAATATGCTCATGACTGCTTCCTGTACTGTCGCTCAGTGGGGAAAAGAGCTGCTGTAGTTTGTTTTATTTATTTATTCATTTATTTATTTTTGGTTGAGAGGGAAGGATTTTTAACACCTGGCAGCATCTCTAATCGGACCATCCAGTCATCATCTCCCTGACTTCATGTGATGTTCGTCCGCAAGCCGTTCTCGTGGCAGACAAGGAGGCTTAGCTGCGGCTCTGGATTGCCTCTTGGGTTCCGCCAGTCTGTCTGTCTTACCTACGCGCCCTGTCTGAGCCCCCCATGCCCTGGGGAAATGCGCAGATTCAGTTAGCAGACGATGCTAATTCTGGGCCGTCGCAATGGCTGGTGCCAATTCCAGACCCCCACCGGAGACAGTGAAGCGTGAAAGTGGGGAGAAATTAACTGGGGCACAGAATAAAGGCCAGGCCGGGGGGGGGCACAGTGCCACCCGCTATCCGGTCGGGGGTTAATCACCTTTACGCAGTAAAGACTCGCTTAGGCCTGCAGCAGAGCAAAGTATAGTGGGTCTTGGTCTGTAACCCCACATATTAAAAACCCATTCAGAAGTGTGACGTGTGTAACATGCCAGTCATTGTAAACACCTTCACATGTGTAGCAGGAGGCGTCTCTGACTGCTTGCTCAGGAAGAGTTTGTTTTCCACGCCTTGGTGGCAGGCTTTATTTATTGGGAGTGTGTACAAGGTGGGCTCAGTAAATCAGCCCTTGGTCTCCCTGTTAACGGGCTCAGACAAGCGCACCCCATGAACCATCAACAACCTGACTGGCTGATGGGCATCCCCTCCATCCTTAGGGGGTGGGCTGAGGGCCAGGAGGTTTTTCCCAATCCTTATTAGAGAGTAGGGTGGGGGGGGGGGGGGTAGGGGGCATCCCCCTGTGTATCTGCCTGCTGGCTTCTGGTCAGAGCGCACTGGTTTGGTCGGGTTGTGTCGTTCTGATCCTGTTCTGCCCACCCCTCACCATACACAGCCCGCCAACATCCTCCTGGATGAACATGGCCACGTGCGAATTTCTGACCTGGGCCTGGCCTGTGACTTCTCTAAGAAGAAACCCCACGCCAGTGTGTGAGTATTCTCAGCCCCCCCTCCCACCCTCATCTGTAACCATGGCAACCATGTTGCACTGCTGTTCCCTTTCCAAGCAGGAATTTGTGCGCAGTGGCTGTCTGTGTGAGCTGGACTGCTCACACATGTCTTCTCCCCACAGGGGAACTCATGGGTACATGGCACCAGAGGTCCTGCAGAAAGGGACAGCCTATGACAGCAGTGCAGACTGGTTCTCCTTGGGCTGCATGCTGTTCAAGCTGCTGAGAGGGTGAGCTCTGTGTGTGTGCATGTGTGTGTGTGTGTGTGTCTGTCTGTGTGTGTGTCTGTGTATGTGTGTCAGTCTCTGTCTGTCTGTCTGTGTGTCTGTCTGTCTCTGTATGTGTGTGTGTCTGTCTGTCTGTGTGTGTGTGTCTGTCTGTCTGTGTGTGTCTGTCTGTCTGTGTGTGTGTGTGTCTGTGTGTGTCTGTCTGTGTGTGTTTCTATCTATTTGTCCCCCTAGCACCCCATCCTTTGATGTGAAGAGTAAAGTTTAAATGTCAGAGGCCCAAGCCCAGAATGGGGGGGCTGGTCACCTCACAGGCTTCAGAGGAAGGTAGCTGGTGGGGGGGGGGGGGGTG
>JAODJU010000119.1:30298184-30325065 GCA_026776725.1 Gnathonemus echidnorhynchus | reverse complement strand
GGGGGGGGGTGGATGCATCTGGAATACATTATTTATTTACAGAAACGTATCCAGACGTGTGAATTGAACTGTTGCTGCAAAGAGGCTTCTCCCAGCGCATGGGAGTTTTACTTGCACAAAAATGTTCTGAGGGCAGAAGGAAAAATGATTGGTTGAGAGAGATAACCAATCAAATTGTAGTTTAGGTGGATCCAAGCAATCGGATGTCTTGGTTCTGCCTTCTCCAGTTGCTTTCACCCACCTTTTCAATAAATCGACTGGCTATCACTCTGAACTAATCATTGTTCCTGCTGCCCTCAGAACATTTTTGTGTAAGTAAAACTCCCATGAGCCTTCTCCCAGCCAGCCATCAGGATTTCTTTGAGCAGTGGTTGAATTTGATGAGCGCCGTGATCCTGGATGGGAAACCTCCTGAATCGGCTCTCTCCTTAGTCTTGGCACAAATGCAATTTATGGTTACGACTATAGTATCTCTTATGGGATTGAAGCTTTCTGCCAGTCTAGTTACTTTAGTCCAGGAGGCTGTCAATAAGACTGCAGATTCCTCAGAGGAAACAATGGAGATTGGTTTTATGTGAAAGCTTGGCTTGCCTGTATGTTGGTCGCATGCGTGCTGCCGGCCCCGCTTGTGTGATCCATCCCTGGCTGCACTCCCGTGTTCGCCAGGGGCGAGAGCCGAAGCCCGCGGCTGCCTGATTGACGTGCCGCTGTCGCCGCAGTGACACGGCATCCAGCGTGGGGTCCCTGGGCACGGAGGACGTGGGCGAGGGGATCCGCACTTGGCTGGGCGTGCCCCGCGCCAGGACATCTTCGCCGTATGGGGGCAGCAGTACCACCGGCAGCCTGGGGGGGCGCCAGTCTGTCACAGACACCATGAGTACCTACAGCTTCCGGTGAGGGGTACCTTCCGTCTTCCATGAATGTACTAATAAAATATAAGACCCTACTGCGCACTTAAGTGCTACTTTAGCTATTCTCAGCAAATATCACACTGTTGCCTTTTCCTGAGCCATTAATAGTACACATTCTGCTCCCCATTATTAAGAAAAAGTACTTTGAGGTAAATGTCACTACCATATGTTCGTTCTAAAAGCCGCCTTGAATGACAGTCCATTTATTGCATTTAACGGTATTAAAATCATGTGGGTTGACCTTCTCTGAAATCTCAGACAAAATGGAACAGGGCTACTGTAATCTTATAGTGAATTTGTTCTTGAGGAAGAGCTGCTCCGTCACCCATAGGGCCCTTCTCCTCCTGAAAGGACGAATCACACTCAGTTTCATCTGTTTTCAGCCAGAACCGCTGTCTGGGAATGCAGGGTACATACTGCCTAGGAGATCCAGTCAGTGTCTCTCTCTCACACACACACGGAATTCAGGGCCACCTCTTCACCTGAGCTGTCTGTCTTTGGACTGTGGGTGGAAATCCCACACGCACACGCATATCTGAGGTCATGTTCAAACCCCGCAAAGCTGTAGGTGTGAGGAGGCAGCAGCTTCTGCTTAGTCACCGTGCCGACCGGCGATGTTCACATTCCCTGAACAAGTGCCGCCGCACCTCCTCTCAGCGCGACGTGATAGTCTCCGGGTGCGTTTTGGCCTCAGAAAGGCATCGATTTCCGACAGTAACACGTCTCTGCGGAGCGGAAAGGCGCTCCAGCCGTTTTCATTCCACATTCACACGTATGTGAAAATGCATCCATGGAATAATCATGCAGCATTTATAGTCAGTAGGGCCTTTCTCCAGCCTTACCTGGGGGGAGGAAGCCAGCGTAGGCGTGGGGGTGTGTATATATATCTGCTGACAGACAGAGACATTGGCACTGACAGCTGTTAGCTGGCTGCTGTTGATAGAGCTCCAACCTGCTGCTTTTAGCCAGTCGCTGCGTCCCCACCCCCCACCGCCGCCCCCGCACCCTGATCAATGTGCGGCCACAGGAAACGAAGCTCACGCTTGTGTGGAGAGCCCTAGGTGCTGCCCGCCTGTTACTTTGCATATACCTGCCGCCCATAAAACTCACCCTCATCCCACCGTTAGTCAATGAAAGGCCAGAGAACATAAACACATTAGAAAAAAAACAAACTGTCTGCTTCATACGAATTTCACAGGCCCTGGGGAGGGATGGGGGTATTTTATTGGCTCTTTTCCAATCTGCCCTTCATTTCTTACACCCCTCCACCCCCAACTCCCCCTTCCCCTTTTTCTCTGTTTTACTCTCAATCAAGGTCTTTCGCGTCGGAGCGGGAGGTGGACCAGACCTCGACGGGGCAGGGGGGGCAGGCATCATCCTCATCCGCCCTGTCCGAGCTGCTGGAGGGGCTGCGTAAGAAGAGAGGGGGCTGGCAGCGGGCAGCCGACCCAGGGGAGGACAGCGCCGTGTCACTGCCCATCTACCAGACCACTGGGGCCTCTGTTCTGCGCCGGAGGGCCTCCGCCTTGTCCCTGCAGGATGAGGAGGACGCTGAGGGGCCCCGGCCCGGAATCCTGAAGCCCACCGGCCCCCTGGTGCCCCGCGCCTCCAGCTTGCGCTCGTTGTCTGACGAGGCGACCGGCACGGGGAACGGCAAGCTGGGCCGCTTCGGCTCCTGCGAGTCCCTGGCGTCGTCCGTGACCTCTGCCGCCGCGCTGAGCCGCCGCCGCCCCCCCAACCCCTCCATCCCCGAGGAAGAGGAGGAACGGTGCGCTCAGGCCACCCGCTCACCGCAGCTCATCCACCGGCGCATCCTGGGCGGCCTGGCGGCGTCCGAGGCCGGCGAGGTGGAACTGGGCGCCGAGCCGCTGGTCTTCCAGAACCGGCGCCTCCTCGGACACCTGGAGAAGGAGGAGCAGTTAGACGATGCGGCGGCAGACGCCGCCTCGGACATCCTGCCAGCCATCCGCCGTGCCCGCTCCGTCAGCAGCCTGTCTGGGGCCAGCTCCGTCCGGGGTGGGGGCCGGCGCGCCCTCAGCGTGCACTTTGGGGAGCTGCCCCCCTCCCGGACAGCCTCCCGCCGCGGCTCCGACTCTGACGACTCCGGTTCGGGGGGGTGTCAGCGCCGGGGGGAACGCCTAGAAGCCGAAGGGAGCGAGGGAGACATCAACGCCGTGATGAAGAAGTACCTGCGCCAGGCTGAGGCAGACTAAGGTGAGGCCGCTCTTCATCGCTCTGTACCTGGCTCTCGTAAGAGTGAGTCATGCAGACCCGAGTCATCCCAGCCTCCTCTCACCCACGTCTCCCCTCCTCCTCCTCCTCAGCGTCTGACTGTACCACAGGCCTCGGTGAGCACTTCCACACATGGAGAGAAACCACTGAGCACCCTGTCAGCCTGCAAGCTGGAAGCGGACACAGGAGATATTTTAAAACTTGTTTATACTCAATAAAGATCACATAAAACCAGACTAGTTTTTCCATGCGGTCTCCAGACAGCTTAGAATACTGCGCTGTGCCCTCAGAGCTCCATTTCTTGGGCCCCACCTTGAATAAAAAAGTTAAGCAACTATTTGAGGAAATACTGGATAAATTCAAGATGGGTCTGTAAATCATTAGAATCCAGCCCTGCACCGTCCTAAAGCTATTTTTCCCATTACCTCATACACTTGGCTGTGTTGGGAGCCAAAAGCGTTTAACTTGTCTTAATAGAATCAGCTAGAAAAATGCTGAATTATGTGTACGCAGAGTTTTGCCCCATGACTCAGCATGTGCCCGGAACGTTAAGGTCAAATGCTGTCAAGTTCAGGTACTTAAAAAAAAAAAAAAACTCACATCCATTGGGGGGCAAGCAAAGGCAATGCATGTCAGGAGGCCATGATTGCATCTGGAAGGTCACCAGTTCAAGTCCCACGCCTGACAGAGTAATCACACATTCAGTGGGGCCTTTAACCCCAGCTGATCTTGGGCTGCTGTATAAATGGCTGACCCTGTGCTCTGACCAGGCTTCGCTCTCGCTTGTGTGCGTCTTAAGCAAGATGGGATACGCAGAGATTCTCATTGTACAGGTGCCAAGTAAAATGAAATGTAAATGGGAAAGTTAACTGGGGGTAGTTTGCCTTTTTCAAATTCACATATGTCCTATTCATACACGCTCCTGAAGATCACTGGGGAGTCACAGATCAAGCAGATTAAAAGGGCAACTGCATAAAAAAAAAAAAATTGACCAGCAACGATCAGACTCAAGAGAAAAGTTTGAAACTAAAGGAACTTCCTGTTCAGCCCCTAGAGTCATTTCATAGCTGTAATCTTTAATTGATCTCAAGGTCATGTGTCCATTTATGGCTAAGGTCTATAGGTCGTTTTATCCATTTGTAAATTGGGATGGTCCTTCAGATGAGTAACATCTTCAAACAGGAGGGATGATACTTCTCTGACCTGGATGTCAGCTGCCACGGAGCAGATTCAGTAAAGTCAAGTAGCACATACAGGAAGACTTACCAGCAGCCCACAGAAGTGAAATGAAGCATCTTTATTTACAAGTGACAAATGGCATAACAGATCAAGTCAGTCCATCTACAAAGCCCAGTGCACGTCTTCCCTCATTTATTCTGGCAGGTAGAAGCTCTGGTCTCATTTTCAAGAAGCAGCTCTGTTTTATGACCTACAATTAAAAGGTAGGAGACTGGTGTGAATATTCAAGTTTTATTCATGTCATCTTCATGAACGTCATCAGCAAATCAGCCACACCATCAATGTTGAAACCATTTCTGAACATCTACCTCAGACTTTCTTGGCCTCTTGCTTACGTCCTCTTCCCTTGCCCTGAGAGTTTTGATTTCAGTTACAGAGCAGACAATCATTCAATTAACACACACAAAGGGCATGAGCCTGACATACATACACACTATTCTAAACACTGGACCTACAAGGGACCTTGTAATTTAGTTTAAAATATACTGACCTTTTTGGGGGGGTTATTCTCATCATCAGAGCCTTCACTTTGAGGGGGGAGGAAAGCAAGTTAGTTAATGTCTTACAGTAAAACTTGAATACTGCAAACAAAAGACGTGAACCAGACACCATTTCATCCAATGCAATTCATAAACCTACAGGAGTAGGTTTAACTAAAGTTAAACACCCCCATTTTCATACAGGGTGGTGAATAGCACATCCCCCCCCCCATTTCACTTAGGCAGCCACCTACCCATCATCTGCTTCTTCTGGCTTCTTTCTCTGGTAGGGAGGAGATCCAGTTACAGCATTAATTCTACTTGTTAAATTCCCCTTATAACCCCCCCATGATAACATCTTGCACTTTGAGAAACTTGGTTGCTAAAGCCTTTGACTGCTTCATAAGCATAATGCCACCCAATAATACCTTACCTTTCCGGAGGCTTCTCTCTTTGTTGCAGGCTTCTTTGCTGGCTTAGGGGGAGATTCCTCAATCTCTTCCTCCTCTTCCTCCTCACTCATTTCTTCGCCAGCCTCCTCAATCTCCTCATCAGAGTAGTCTTCCACTGCAAGAAAACCCTCGGGGATTAATTTGGATTTTCTAGGACAGCTAGCTGAAGAGCCATGGACAAGTGCACGTGACATGGAATAACCGGTTCAGACAGCGTGAAGATTGGGGGGGGACTTACATGCGACGTGTTCTCCACATATATAAACGGGTCCTGAGCCATTTTTCAGTCTGAACGTTATTGGCGGGTGCAGTTCTATGCCACAAAGGTTTACCTGTTAAAATGCGAAGCTCATTTACGTTAAATCAGAACCCAAGTCAGCACATTTATTTGTGAAGCCGCCCTGCTCACCGTGGGCAAGCCGGGCGCCCGCAACGTCGCCATGGGAAAAGCCTTGATCTCATCCTGCCCTTGTTGTGTAACCAGCTCAACTACATTGAACTCGTCGTTTTTAGCGTCGGCACCTAAGCACATCTAGAGAAAGACTCCGAATTAAGTTCGTCAAATTAGTTGAGCCGTTTGTTTTATGCGTGTTATGCTTACGGTTCTCAGCGAAAGCTGATGCTGGAGCTCCGTGTCATCCGTCCTAAAGGTGCCGGTCTTGTTTTTCTCGTTTAGTTCACAACCTTTAACAGGTTTCGTCGAGGACAGGAGGGGAAAAGGTCAGGTTATAGCTGAGGACAGTAAATCGTTGTCCACTGTTAAATAAACGTAATCTTTTAAATGATTCATTATCCTCCCAAAGCTTCCTTTACGCCCAGTTAAACAGAGGGCTAGCTTTTGGAGATAATGGTCTGAAGCTGAGAGTGATCTACCCCATAGAGTTGAAATAGGTTTTTCGGATTTGCTGGATTCGTTTGAAGCCATGTTCTCGGACACCTCAGACGCAGTTAAGTAGTTAAATTATCGTGGCTTATAAAGTCACCCGGCGTGACGTCCTTTCCCGTTGCGGGATAGAGCACTCCCTTTCGGAATACCCTATGGTAATACTGGGGGGGAAAAGATTACTTCTACTATATGCAATGATTTTTTTAAGAAGCGGCGGCTGCATTTTGGCAGGTGACTTTAATTAAACTGACGGCCAATGACGACGGCCAATAGCCTACAAAGCAGGTTATAATCAAGCGAGGCTTCGGCCGGATGCAGCCTGAGCTTCTCCTCGGCAAAGGGAAGCTGCATGTCTTCATCGCGGACCGTCAGGCCGTCGCCGACACTCGCGCGTTATGGAAGCGCAGCGGACCCGATTTCACGCTGCATGTCCTCGGTTGCTTCCCAAGTCACAGCTTGTCATTCCGGACGTTCCTCTGCAGTTTCTTCATTAAGGTTCCCGTTTAATAAAAAGGCACAAACTTTTTATTCACACGCTTATTCCGCCTTATTTAAAACTTTTCAATTTACATGTCTCTGCTAGACTCCCTATAAACTCTAAATGTTAGATAACCGACTTACTCAAAGTTTTCATACATTATTTGGATATTTAAGCTATTAGGCCTTTTCTATTCGCAGTTTTGACAGACTAACGACACAGTCCTCTGACTTAATCCTCCCGTTTTCCAACATAACCTTAAAAATGAGCCTTTTCGCCAAAATTGACTTGGCAATATTAAAAAGCGCTTCTAGTCCAGGTCGACTGTAATACTCAATGAAGTAATTTTCACGAATCGGCAGTGTGAACCGAATAATACAGTTAAATGTAATGTAGTACATTTTATAATTGTCGATTTACGGGGAACTCGTGTGTAATGCTGTTTCTTGATTAAACAGACTTCATCGCTTGTTAAAAATACTGGTGTATACGTCAGCTCATGAGTGGTACATGTGTAAATGACCTCCTTACTCATGCATTTAATCTGAAACGGAGACGTGGATGGGAGGATCAATGAAAAGATTCACTGATAGTACGAGGCTCGTCCCACGTGTTTCGCCGTCCGGGAGATATGCATCGTGTTTTTCGGTGAGTTTGATCATCCACATTGTGTGTGTGTGTGTGTGTGTGTGAGAGAGAGAGAGAAAGAGAGAGTCCCCCAAAAGTCTGAGTCAGTGCTGCTTTTTCCGTAGGGAGCTGCCATATATGTGGCTGACCTCCATAGCAACAGCTCCTACTGCATGAATTGTCATCACGTGGTTTCTTACGTGGTGAATCTCTGGATGAGTTCACTGAAGCACATCGGTGAATAAGTTTGTGTGTGACGCTCTGTGTATTAAGTGTGCACAAGCTATGTGTGATTGTCTGAGTAATTGTGTGGCACGATGTGGGTGCTGGTGAATATGAATTTGCGGGTCAATAAAATGTCTGCATCTGCTTGTTTATGGCTGGGGCTGTGCCTGTGTATCATACAGCTGTGTGATGTATAATTAATGATGCCCTCTGGCCACAGAGACACAAGCTCTAGAAAAGTGCTTAGGGGGTGTGACCCTCACCCCCCCGGAGTTGTAGGGCATAGCCCACCCTCTCCATGCTATCAAAGATGATCAGAAAGGGGGGAGGGAAAAAGTAGTATGTATAGGTAGAGAAAAGAAAGATTACAGCCCAAGGGTGTACAAGCACTGTCATAGTCCGCAAACAGCTCGATAACCAATCCACACATTAGGTTACACTCTCTAACACGTGATTCCCAACGTTACCCAGACGTTGGTCAGAGGTCTTTAAGTACCACGCCACCTGCTGCCTCTGTGTGTCTATAAATAGTTCTTGATGGAAGTACATTTGACTTGTTGCCGTGGAACCCTCACACCGCTGTAGACTGTGCCTCAGGTGGGATTATTACCTTTGTAGTGGAGGCGCTGATGAAATTCTAATGCCCCCCCCACTCACACAGACGGGGAGTGCCTTTGAACGATCCTTTTTTACCTCTGACATATCCGCCGAAAGGCAGATCACGCTGCTCTTTCCCCGGAATGAGAGGCCATACTGGATTAGATTGTGTCTAAGAACGCAGCCTGAGATGGTTTGTTTGTGTCTCTCTCTTCCTCTCCTCTCTCACGTCGTTCGGCTGCCTCTCCCTCAAACTTCCCTGCCTTCCCACCCTCTCTACCTCGTTTGCCTCTCCATCTCTCCTCTCCTCTGTCCATCCCTCCTCTTCTCTGTATTCCTGATGTGGCATTGACCTGCTCAGATCAGCATATCACAGATGCGTGGATGACTCCAGATTGATCCTGATCCTGAGCCAACCCCCCCCCCTCCCCATGCTTTGATATAGCTTCATTACTTTGTAGGGCTTATAAACCTTTTCTCTTCCACTTTGAGTGCCATCGTCGTCCCCCCCACTCCATCCCTGCAGTGCCTTCTCTTTAATGTGTGGAACTGCAGCTTAGCCTGTATGCTTGATGGGGTTTGGTGGTGTTTGGGGGGGGGTCTCTCACCTGTTTCTTGTGTGGAGCCTCGTCAACATGCCCTGCGCACCCCCTCCACCTCCCACCTGCCAGCGGAGTCATAGATCAATCGCTGGATATCGGATGGCAACACACACGCAGTAAATCTATATTTATATCCCTGCTCTGTGTGAGCCAGAGAGAGGGAGTCCACTGCTCTATCTGTGGAAGCGAAAGCAGGGATCTCTCTGCTCGTCCCACGCATACTCAAATGCCCTCTACACTGCGAGTAGGCTGTGATGTTCTGGCTGCCTGTTAATGGATTCCGGTGGCTCTGCAGGCCCAGAGAATGTTCCCCTTACTGTTTATTTCTGTGTGTTTTCTATATTTTCTGTCTTCGGGGGGGTGGGCTGTCACATCTCCCTTTGTATGCTCACCAGCTTTGCGCCTATCTGTCATTCAAGGACCCTTATTTCAGGAAAATGCCTTTCAAACTCATGATCCATACTAAATGCATCAATGCAAAACTCAGTAATTAAGTATGGCTACAGGGCAGCCAGTATAAACCCCTATTAACTTTTGATAAAGGAATATTTGTGAGGCCAGCTGTTATTTTATTTTTGGCTTGGAGCTTTCATAAGCATATTAATGCACGCGTTACAAAGCCAAATGAATGCATTCCGTCAGACAGTGAAATGCAGTTGGCCATCGAGACAGGTTAACGGGAATAATATATACGAGGCTATTTTGAGTTGTACATTGTTATTCAGTGGAATTAAAACCAACCAGTTCGACACGACCTTGTGACAGCTAATTATTTACCTTGCTGCGAACGTGACCGTCAGTTGTAAATCAATTTCTGATTAAAATGTAATTCGCTATTATTTTTCAGTAGTAATCAATGTATTATTTTATTCAGTAGAATTGACCTTGTAAAAATCTGAGACACCGTATCCTCGCGCCGTGTGTCAGTACAAGGACCGCCCACTTGGCCTTCAGCACCATGGACAGAGCTACATACAGGAAGCTCTTTCACACTGCGTGCGCCGACGTGAATCACTATAAGCTCTTACTTTTCCATTGTGTCCAGTCTGTTAAAGCCTTAGAAGATCAAATAAAATTGTTTTATACCTCGAGTGGTCCTTTTAAGGATTTCTCTTGACTTCTGAGTGTTTGTAGATGATCCGAACAAAATGGAGGTTCACTGGGAAACTGCCAGCGTGTAGCCTGCATTGCCTTGTCTTGTGCTTCCAAAAAAAAAAAAAGACTAAAGATATTTTGATGAATAATTAAAATCACATCTGATTAGTCTAACTACCTGCATTAGTAAACAAAAAACGTGTAAAATAATACAATTGTATACGGACTAGGAGAAAAACGTCTGGTTTGTTGCTTTAATGATTTACATGGAGGTGGTCGGTTGTTCAGTCTATATTCATGCGAAATCCTAAGTGAAACCTTCCATGTACTTCATCTCCGCTTCCTGGCGTCTCAGACTCGATGACAGTCTGGAATACTTGCAGAGTTTAATATTAACTGCACGAAATCGGGTCAGACTCCCGTGCAGTATTTTGCCCAGTCCACACTATATATAGAGGTCATCTACAGACGTTTTAAAATAAATCGCTGCAAATCACTTTATTAAATTAATTTGTAACATGTCCTGAGATGAATCCTTTTGAAACGTCAGGAATCAAGCTATTAATTGTGCAATAATAATAATAATAATAATAATAATAATAATAATACAATTACATGGATTAATCAGTCTTCCAGCTACTTAGTACAGGGTCGCAGGGGGACGAACTATATCTCTGACAGTGTTGGGCACGAGGTAGGGATACCCCCTGGACGGAGTGCCAGTCCATCGTAGGGCACACGCTACGGGCAATGTAGAAACGCCAATTAGCCGGAGAAAACCAGCGGAACACTGGAGGAAAATGCACATTCCGCACGGGCTGGTACGGGATTCCAGCCGAAAATCTGGAGGGAAGAAAATGAGCGGGAAAGCAACCGATAACAAACGCCTACTACAGCAAGTGGGTCTGCTTGATGCCCTTCCCTATCTAAGTCGGACACCTTTCACACGTCTTTCCTTATTCGTTTGAAGATGGAAAGAAACAAATCATACATAGGAGTAATAGCATCCGCCAAAGCTTGGTAACTTATTTAACCACCTTGGAATAATTTGAATAACTTCGAATGACATGTATATATAATCCACTAACAGAACACGTACGTTAGTTGTACACAGAAATGTTTTTGTGTTGACGCGTTGCTGCATCTTGCATTGATATATGTGTGAAGGAAATTGCCACGTTGCTAATAACCTGACAAACGCCAGCACAATGTAAGCATGCAAACACTCTTCCCTCTGACCTCCATCTCCCCAGATGAAATGCAATTAATTCATTCACTGAGGCAGCTCGTTCATCCCAACATAAAATCTCTGCGCGTAGCGTATATTTTGCCTTTAGCCTTCTAAATAACTTACAGCGCAGCTTGTCAGCAGCTCGGGTGCAGATCGCGTTAGGAGAGCAAGGGGAAAAGAAAAGAAAGAAAAACCTTCTTAAGCATTTGAAAGGTCGACGTCGGGTGGAATTAGTAATTAACAAGTTTTTTTATTTCGGGAAAATCGTTGTGATTTGCCTCGAATGGTATTAAATGCCTTAAAAGTATGAAAAGCGATTTCAAAATGGCGAGATATCCGTTAACGTTAGTTTATGAAACGTAACTTTAAACACAAAAGGAAAACTCTTTAAAAAATATTTTCGGCTGTGGAACTCGTTAGAATTTAAATAGATCTATGTCTAATACTTTAACTGATACTATGCAAATTCTGGACAAACAACTACAACAAATAGCTCCTAAACATGTTCTCACTCAGTCGCAGGTGACTAGCAATAAAATTAAGTCCGAGTGTATCCTTCAGATATGGAGGGAGAGACAGAAAGGGGGGTGGGATCGAGCGTGTCAGGGAGGGGTGTGTGAGGGAGACGCGCACACTGCGGAGTTCAGGCGAGGAGAGGAGCGAAGAGGATAGTGAGACACCGCACCGACCGAGCTGTACAGCCCACCGGCGCATCCAAGGCGGCTGTGCCAGTAATCGGCAGCGTGGTCGTGGCAGATATACTGGGGGATTTATCGACTCTCATCCGTCTGCGTTGCAAGTTGGTAATAAATCGGACTGTAAAGGACCATGCTGGCTATACTCTCGGTGCTGAGAGTCTTACTTACAGCCGGGATTCTGCGGGGTCTCGGCTTTGCTCAAGGTAAGCTTAATGTGGTTTCGACGGGCTAAATTAAATTAAACAGCAAATTTACCTCTGTACAGTAGAAGGTCTGTGCGCCCGAGTTCACCTTGGTTATCTTTATTTGAGACACGTTTGCCCTGTTACCGGTTTTCACGTTGCCCGGTTCGAGTATGACTTTCGAAAGTAATTTTAACGAAGCCACAACTCTCATAAAGCGGAATACAAGAGTAATGGGAGACGTTTGGAAGCGCAGGCATTTTCGCATTCTGCATTGAAGTATCTGTGGTTGTCGTTCTGCGTGGGGAAAATGCAGGGCAATGCACTTAAGTCCAAAATGCGGAGGATAAGACAATGACCCAGAAATGTTCCTTATAATAAAAATCGCGTCTTGCATCTCAGCAGTGTTTGATGGTTGGCGTGCATGTGTGCGGCCGGTGCTGCAAAGCGGAGGTTCAGCGTCGATCTGCAGCGCCGTGCGCGCGACGACAACAGCGAGCACTGCGGGTTCGCATCCCGACCTCTGCGTGCTTTAATACGAGTGGCGCTACAAACTGAATTATAAATCACATATCGACCCGCTGGGACCCGCCGCCAGTGCAAGGCTAGACTGGGGTATTTCTCCCGACCTTTACCGGCGCTAATATAATTATACGTTAAAAACACGATGCATGCGGTAAGAGTGTTATGGCAGACACGAATGACCTACATGTAACTCTTTTACTTTGGAAGAGGATGTTTTGTTTTTCGGCTATCACACATGAAATGTTTGCTTTTTTATCAGGGTACATAGGATGCAAGATTTGATTGATAGTTGCATGTCGTTATTTTTTAATTACAGAAATCGTTCCGACAAACACACTTCCTTTTGAGGAGGAAAATGCCAAACTAACCTTTGTTAAATATAGGCTAAACTTGGTCATGAGAATGGGCTGTATTGGGATGCACGGCTTAGCGTGCGATCGCGTTGTCTTGCAAAATACCAAATGTTTCTTTTTTCTGACTAGCCCTTTAAGCCAAAGCTCCACTGTCGCCGTCCTCATGGTTAAACGCGTCCCTCCCCGGTGGCTTCGCCCTCCACCGCCTTGTAAAAGCAGCTCCGTCTGGCGTTTGGACGGGGGAGAAGGTAGCGCAAGCGCTGAACAAGCGACACGCAGTGAGACTCGCCTGCTTACAGGGCACGTTACCTCACCGCTTTCGCTCACGATTATTATTCCGACGCAATTTATTACACTGGTTTTTGGGGCACTAAAGCACTACAGACGTGCAGTCCTTTGGTGGCCCGCTGTGCGCTCCGGCCCCGCGCCGCCCAGCACCCTAATTACCGCGCCGCTATTGTGTCTGAACGCCGGCGGCCGGCCTGTGACACGTTAGTGCTGGGAAGCTGGGGGTCTTGCTTTGGCATCTCAGTGCTTATTTTGCTCCTGATGGGCGAACTGATGAGAATTAGTCATATTTACTTATGAAGAATTTAAGGGTTATCAGTTCTGAAAGAGTCACAAGATATTTGAAATGAATTGTTTTAGATTAAGTTGTATGCGGAGGGAAATGAAACAAGCTGCAGGCTTCTTAATTGTGATCAATAAAAACCATTCTAAATGGATAGCTGTCGTTACTTGAAAGCCGTAAAGGGTACTCCTCTCTTGCTATCCAGTGCTTACTTTGCTGATATCACAAGTCTGAAATAGCATAACGGGGATTTACTGTAAATGTCTGAAATGTTTCTCTTTTTTTTCCCAGAGTCATGTCGCAGTAATTTTCCGGACTTATTTGTCTATTCACATTAAAATACTCTCTTCCGGGATATAGCTGTCCACCTTCATTCCAAAACCCTTTTTATAGACGATGTCTAACTTCTCCATTCCGATATGCATCGACTCAGCCTGTTATCTGTATCCTCTTTCTCACCATAAACATTACCGGCGTCTGTTTACACTTCTGTCGTTTGGGAAGTATATTGGGCCGGTAGATGGGGGCGATTTTTGGCCGGATAATTGCAGCCGAGGGAACTTCAGTTTCTCATTTATCTCCGATAGACAGTATACCAGATACCAGGTGTCACTGGCGGGGAGCCATGCAAAAAAAAAAAAAAAAAAACATAAACTGGGCATTGTGTAATACTGCTCTGAAAGATTCCCACAACAGGCTGCTATCTAAGTCCAAAAAAGTGATTTAACATGCATGTTACGCCATTTGAGATTAACAATTAATAGCTTATGCTGGAACAACATATAGGCCTAACACCCACTTTATGAAACAGAACACCTCTCCTAACATAATTGTACAGTTGTGTTTCCTAGGGATCCACCTGGAAAGATCTATCTATCTATCTATCTATCTATCTATCTATCTATCTATGTGTAAGTATAAGGCAAATTATTTACTGTTTATTTTGTTGATATAGAGAGGTAGGCCTACTTGTCATTTGCACAAAATAATTGTATAGCATTAATATTAAATTCAGATTTATATTAATATAACTGTATTAATGCTTTAAACCAATATGATTGTCTCGAGCTGTAAGGGACGTGAATTTAGCAGAGCGCATTCTGCTGAAACATTAACACCTGAACAGGTAGCTGAACCCAAAAGATGTGGCAGTTGCCATTAGTGATGGTCCTGAACTGAAATGACACTTCAAAAGGCGCAGTGTGGGGGATGGATACTGGATGCTGTCGGTGTCTCCTGGGTTTAATGTAGCTGGAGGTTAATTAAACCAGCGGCAGCGTACAGTGATAATCCTGAAAAACCTTGTCCCCCGTCCCTTCGCTGGATGTCTTACCTGAAGTGAAATTAAATTTGTCATCCCATCCATATAGAAGTACAGTACGTGGTGGAACAACACGACAATTTTTCACAGCCACAATGCAACACAAGTGCAAGACGACTTGTACATGAGTAAGTGAGACAAGCAATCAATATACAAGTAATACACACATCATACCTCCCTTCGGCCGAAGAATGTTTTGTGTTTTTAAAAGCCTGATTTTCATCTGGTCAGTGTCATTCCCTCTTAATGGTGTTATGAGTAAAACGCTCCCTCTGGTTGCAATAGGTAGCAAAGAAACATGATGCATTTTGTTTTTTTGGGTTCATAGGCCCCAGAGCATGACATCATTTATTTATTTTTTTTGCTACATTAAAGATGACTCGCAGTACGGCTCATGTATTTGTTCTGCGTTACTAAGCAGAGTTTCAAATAATTGAGATGGTCTTCTCATATCTCCGTTCAATTACCTCATCGCGAATATCAGGCAAACCTCATGGGGGTATTACCGGAGAAGACAGGAAGGATGACGGCGAGATGGGAAAACTAGGTCATTTATTGCTCTGTGCTCATATTTCTTCATCAGACTGGCTCATTGGCTCCAGAGATTGACCTTTGACCTGTGTCATCTTTATAGACAGGATACCGGGCTTCAGATTCGGCCCTGTGCCCACGGAGCGGTGTCTGTCATGCCCAATTTGTACCCAAGCTGCTCTTTTTGGTAGAACTTTCCTCCGTCATAATTTCAGTGCAGCGGTCCCTGGATTAGTGTGCTTGCTCGCGTGTTGGACTATGCGAGGTGTTTGCTCTCCCTCTTTCTCGCCGAAGCCATCTAATGGTCAGATTCAGCGGCGTCACACTCATTTGCTGTTGATTTCGGAAGAGACGAGGCTTTGAACACAACGTCGGATGGGTCGTCCCACACTGTCAGTCACTGGCTGGATTAACCTGGTATGAACCAGTAAAGTAACTGACGAGAAGTGGATTAAAATACCTTGTGACATAATAACACGGCTTGTCTATTCAGTTCTTCTGAGTATTCTGAGTGATTAGGTGGTTTTTCTGCCTTCAGCCGCAGACATCCACCCAAACATAGTAATGAATGTTCTGTTTATATTTACATTTGTTTACGCCTTTTGGGAGTTAATGCTCTTCAGTACTCGCACGTGTGTCTTCTAAAGACTCAGAAAGGCACAGCTGTGGTGATATTAGGTGGGAATAAGTATTCAGTCCCACGACCCCAACCAGGATTAGCAGCTGGGAGATTTGGGTCCCAACGGCTGTAAATGAAGGAAAATACTTATATGTTTAATATGTTATTGCCTCATCTGGGTCACATTATTTCTTATATGAAATATCCACTGACTGCAACTTCTAGAAAAGCATTTTATTTGGTTTATAAGCGATTGTTTTCATTCTTTGACTCTCAGCGAAAGTGGCATCTCCTTCCGGTGACATGTCTTGGTTCAGCCATGCTGCTATAGAAGGTTTGGCTGACGGCTGCCGCACTTTCCCTGGGGAGGGTGAGACGTCACGTCGGGCTACAGAGGAAAGGGCGAGTGGGCCGAGGTGACCTGGGGGGGGAGAAGCTAGCTGAGCTCTCACAGTGTCGCCGGGTCAACCACAGAAGGGGAGGGGTGATGGAGGGGGTGAGGGGGCATTATGGATGGGAGCTGGAGAAGCTGGGGGGGTTATTGTGAATGCTGGAAGGCAACACAGAACACGCTCAGTGCATCTCTGTGGGAGGGGGCCATTGACATACCGCTCACACCCTTCCTCACTTTGCATGCAGGGACAGTAGGACGGAGAGATCGAGGTGGCTGGATGCAGATGGGGGGGGGGGGTCTGGACTGGACTGCACTCCTCTCATGAGCCGCTGGTTGTGTTTAATATCCTGCCCATCTCCTTTAAATACGCCGAAACAGAAGGCGAGTTCCCATGGGATTTTGGAAATTCGGACGGTAGCCCCCGCTGCCAAAGATACGCCCCCCCGCTGTGGGTTAGGGGGCCGCGCCTCTGTTTTCAAGGAGCTGCATGATGGAATTGGGAAGTGGAAGAGAAAAAAGATTGACTTTTATGTGGAGGATGGGGTTGTCATGGAAACGCTTATGTCAACACAGAGTACATCTGATCGCACAAACAAAACAGCAGAAATAAAAAAATAAGATCTCCACTATTTTTCATGCGTGTTTTTTGTCTGAAACTGCTATTAAAATTATCCTAATTTTGAAATCCCACTAACAAACAAGTTATAATTACAAACAAGTAATAAAAGGTCTATGAATAATTTGAATAATTATGCAACTAATATATATGTATGTATATAGCTACATTAGAAACATATACATAAAAATAAAAGATTTTTAACCTTGGTTTATATAAGTTCTGTCTGCAAATATCCTCTGGTACTTATTTTTGCTTCTTGGGAAGTTATTGATTGTTAGCAACGTAGAAGTGTAGACTGGAATGTGAAATGAGGGGCAGCAAGTCTATTTATGAGATATTTTACTGGATTGGTCTTACAGAAGCCTGAATTGTTGTTGCCTTGTGAGGGCTTGTTTTTATGTTCCAAGTTCTGTGCTGTGATGGATGTTTCTAGCAAAAAATAGTTGGCAACCGAAGGGGAAAATGCCCCTTCTTCTGTCTGGCCCTGGGTCTGCTGATCTGCTGGTTTGTGGGGCTGTGTAACAGACAGCAGACGACGTTTGGGACAGCGCCAGGTGTAGGAGGCTGAGGGGGTGACTGGGGGGGGGGGATCAAGGTCAGGGAGAAGGTGCAGCAGGCTGGGGTGGGAGGGTGTGGAGGGGAAGAGGAGAAGAGAGTAAAGGTTGGTGAATAGGAGGGCAGGAGGAGAACAGAAGGGCAGAGAGAGGCAGGATAGAGAGGCACAGCTGTGGCAACAGACTGGCGGCACCTGTGAGCGACTGCTGAAGGAGCAGGGAGAGGAGCAGGCAGTGGAAGCCATCTGCTCTCCACCGCGGACATGCCGGAGCTGCGAGTCGACCAGCCCGTCAACCCGCGGGCTCCGGTGGCTCGGCTGGGTCCCCTGGAGCCCGAGTCGGGTCCAGAACCAAAGGAGCATCCAGAACGCCTGGCAGCCAGAGTCAGAAATCAGGGAAAGCAGGAGAATAGTGTCCAAACAGGCAGGATCTGAGACCCCCTCCTACGGTATGTGGATCACATGCTCATCCATAGGCCCAGAATTTGATGGTATCCCAGCATTCCTGCGTTCACCTGCCTGATTACCAGCAGAGCCCGGTGTTTACATTCAGGCGGGTGGGGGGGAAGTGCCTCATGGAAAAATGCCATCGTTTAGTGGACTGTCCGGATAAAGCTGTGCTCATCCCTATTTTCCTCGTCAGAGTGGGGGTCAGTGCTGGGTGTATCCACGCACCTCTACCCTCCCTCGTTCCTTAACTACCAAAGCCCCACCCACTGAAATCAACCTGGTAGTTCTTACTAGCAAAAGCCCCTCTGGTAGATTTCATTGACTGGGCCTCCAGACCTATGCAGTGCTGGGCCCTCTGAATCTGCCAGGCTGCGCTGGCCCCCGTATCCATGCCCTGATCAGAGCCGCTGAATTTTCAGAATTTGTGAAAAGTAGTCAGAGGTGAGGTGGGGGGTGCAGGTCCGGACCTGACCCCTGGGGGTGTCCTCTCTCTCTGACCCCTGGGGGTGTCCTCTCTCTCTCTGACCCCTGGGGGTGTCCTCTCTCTCTGACCCCTGGGGGGTGTCCTCTCTCTCTCTGACCCCTGGGGGTGTCCTCTCTCTCTCTGACCCCTGGGGGTGTCCTCTCTCTCTCTGACCCCTGGGGGTGTCCTCTCTCTCACTGAACAGTTGACTGTACCTGTTACACAATGTTTCATCTCTACCATCCACCCTCTCACTCCTCCTGCAAGTGGGATGTTTTACACTCCTAATGAGTCAGTCTGCCAGGCGTGGTGCTAATTGTGATAATGGAGTGAATTCTAGCAGAGAGTGGTGGTGAGGCGGGGGGGGGGGCACGGTGTGTGGGAGATGTGAGATGATCGAGGCGGCGTAATTGTAAGGGAGTCTGTATTTTTTTTTTTTTATTTAGTTCTAATTTAATCAGTCTTCACAGAGGAATCGCTCTTCCCTCATTACATCCAAGTAAAATCCCCCCCCCCCCAATACCAACACCCCAGCTTCTCTCCCTTTCATAAACCATTTAACATGTTATGCATTTTTCAAACCCACTGCCTCGGGCTCAGATCGTGGAGTTCGGTGCTGGAGTTGGGCACCCTAGCAGAGTCTGGTACCAGTCGGCGTGTGATTCCAGGCTGTGGTCTCAGGGACACTGGTCGTGAGCTGCCGTCGTGTGTCCCTACGGCTGCAGCTGCTCCTCTGGGGGGGGGGGGGGGGCCAGGGGTGTCATGCCCCTCGCCGGCCTGCATGTTACCAGAAGCCCTGGTGGTAGGGAGTGAACAGCTAGCACACCCCCCACCCCCCCGCATGGAAGATCATGTATGAATTTGGGTTCTGCAATCCATCGCCACTCGACACACGGAAGCTCTGCTCTGAGACATCGCCCCCATCATCTCTCTCCCTCCTCCCGTTTTCTTAATCTCTCCTCGTCTTCCTCTCTCATGTACCTCCTGACAGAACAGGATCGCCTGTTTGAGCGGCTAAGTGACTCCGCGGAGATGCCGCTGTATTTTTAGAAGGGGGAGGCGGCTCCCCGCCGGGCTGCCAGAGCAGCGATTCCAGGGTTTTGGCTGAGGTTTAGAGACTCGCACACAGGGGGGGTTTTATGTTGGGGGGGGGGATAAGACGTGTCACAGCTGTATGTGGCTACAGAGAGATACAAGGACAGATGACGGATGGATCAAAGTGAATTTGGGAAGCAGCAGGATCTCTTTGCACAAATATCAAATTAGAGTGAAATGTAACATTTTCTGGAGAGCAGCTGCTGTCACTCAGTGTCTGTCTGACGGCGATCAGCAGCTACAGATTCACTCATTAGTATTAAACACCACTGATCTTTTTCAAACGAGCAGCAAAATCCTACATTTCAAGTAATGGGCTTTTTTCAGAGATTTGTCTTGAATTGTATTAATTCTCCTTGGCAGTAAATGTTATTGGTCGTGACGCTGTGAAGACCGCTGGCTCTCTGACATGATTTAAATTAGCTCTGCTCTTCGTGACCCCCCCCACGAATCGCTAAACGGGATCAGGCATCAGGAAAAGTAGCAGAGACGCTTCACATTTCCGATAGGAGCAGAGAGGCTGTTCACAGTGTGACTGTAAAACGGCGATACCTCAGCTTCAGGATGAAAGGAGATTAATTCAGTTGGTCGATACTGGCTGCATGATACAGAGCTGGCTTCATAACTCAGAGAAAGAACAGTCAAATTGTTTTCAATTTTAACTGAGAGCAAATTATAATGATAGAAAATAGCATTAATTTGTAACGAGGAAATCATTTTTTAATAATGTGCTTAAAACGGCTGTTTGAGAATTCATACTGCTAAAAATGACATTTTAAAATCCATGCAATTTTATTAAATATAAATAAACAGAATACAGAATTAATTATTCCCATTGATTATTTTAAAATAGGGCATCAATATGCAGAAATGGAATTAGTAATAGACAGCTTAATTGTATGTTGTATTTTTAACATGACGGATGGATGTCATGGTTAATTCTGCTGCCAAGACTGTGATGTTGACATCCTGACACTACAGCTAACCAGGACTTAGACTGGCAAGGCCTCTCATTTCTAAAACGTTAACCTGTAAATCCATGATTAAATATCTACATGCTGGTAGTAAGTATCCACTTTACCGTGTCTGTTTACAAAGGTGTGGACATCAGCAACATTGTAACATACATGGAACACATGACTGTTTGCAGGCGGTTTCTCTATGAGCCCCAGGCAGGGTAGCCTGTAAGGAAATGGGTGGGTGGGGCCTTTATTATTGGATGTGAGTGTAAGCAGGTGGGTTAACTGATGGCTGTCATACTGCAGGGCATCAGGGTATAACAATGCAAAAGAAGTCTTATATAAACTCCGACATATACTGTCCATATTGAGACATAGAACAGGACTGGCAGAATTTCAGGGTGCAGCCCAGCCTTGTGCCCTATGTGGGGGGGGGGATTGTCCCCCAGCCAGCATGACCCAGGGATGGATGGATGGATGGAGATACTAAACACCTTGTGTGATCAAGTGAGATATTATGACTCACTTTAGGTAAACTATTCCAAAGGCTGAATACTGTATTATTTTATTCAAATATTCAGTCCAGCATTTGACATTTTGGTGAGATTTTTTTTAAAGCTGAAATTCAAAATTCTGTCCATTCTGTGTACTAGTTAATGTAATCATTCGCATGGTCTCAAAGGCACACTGTATAAATTAATACCTCTTCAGTGAACATAAATGGACCTCTGTTTTTTTTTTAAACACACACATATATATATGTGTGTGTGTGTGTGTGTGTGGTTGTTCGTTTTCTTTGCTCGTCACTGTATATCGCCATATATGTGTATCTCTGTCTCAAAGCGCCATGCGGAAATGGTGGTTATATGGAGCTGAATTTTATCGCCCCGGTGTCGCTAGTTCACTTCCCAGAAGCTAAACGGTAGACTATGTCAGTAGCTGTATAGATCATTAAATAAATAGCAATAAAAATGCGTGTTTGTGCCCCCAGCCCCGTAGGAACAGCAAGGCGCAGTGCAGCTCGTTAACCGGCGCAGCCCGGACATTAAGCGCGCCGCCGATCCGCGCTTCAGCCGCATCTGCTGGGAAGCTTCAGTCCTGGAGACCGTCAGGACGCCTCCTGTTTGGGATCGTCTGCCACATCCAAAGCTGTTTTTTATGTTTTTATATATATTATTTATATATTCTTATTGGTATTCTGCTGTTGTCCATTCCTTTTAATTGCTTTCTGAAAGTGCCGTTTTCTGTAGTGCTGCGGAAAACTGGGGTCGGGGAGCGGAGATGGAGAGAGAAAGGGAAAAAACAGACAAAAAATGAATAAATGAAAAAAAAAATCAAAAGCTTAAATTGAGGAGGAGGGATGGAGGCGATACAACCAGCCCTCTATTATAACCAATTGCGTTCGGAATTGATTGCCCCGCCGTGGCTCCCCATCGAGACAAAGATGCGAGACACCAGGAGCGTGTATCTCCACCAAGCCCCCCAGAAATGGCTCGATGCTCATAGCATGATCCCTGCAGCCCTCTGCCGCACTACAGAGCCGTCACACTGGCTTAAACTCGAACCGGAGTGCGGCAGGTCGACCTTATTAGCCCGACTGGGTGTTTAGCTGCGCTCCGCCATTTATAGCGCAACAAGAGAGCGCTGTAAGGCGCGCCCCAGGCGAGCGGCGCCCCGGCGGCATCTAACCCAGTTGCTATAAATAAATAGCCGGCAGGCAGGCGGGCAGAGCGGAGTGTCACAGCGAAAAAGCGAGACGGTCACGGGGGGGGGGCTTCTTCAGACACGCCTTCAAAGCAGAGAACTTTACGCCCTGTTTAACACGCAAGAGCCAGGGCAGAACACGGAGCACATATCATACCCTTAGAGAAATCAGGCTTAGGGATTAACATGCACACCGCTAAAGGACCAAGAAGGAGAAGGATATGCATGACAAAAGCTGCAGGTGTGAACAAAGCGGAACTGAGTAGGCCGCGGGTAGACTTATGGCCTGACATAGCAAGCTATTCTTAGGAAGAGACCTGCTGTTATACTTATTGTTATATAGCAATGCATCTATTTTCGCAGTAAAATATTGTCCGTTTAAATCAGAGCGTGTCTGCTTAGCAATCCGTAACCTTCTATGTGTAGCGAGTCGGCAAGGCGTTGGAGCCAAACCTCTGACCTGCCCGGGTCCTTCGGGGCAAAAAGCGGAACCAGGAACCAGAGCCCTCATGAGCTCTGGAGCCACAGGATATATTTTACCTTGAAAGTGATGGATGGGAACCACATTTCCCATAATGCTACAGTGCTGATGTTATCTGAATATTAACATATTACTTTCAAAACATTCTTGTGTTCCTAACTTAAAGAACGTTGCTGCTTATAAATGGAAATACCCTGGGTTTTGCTAGATGTGAATACTGTATACTCCTCCCAACTTTGAGCAAATGCACTATTTTGGAATACGGAACATTATTCACAGCGGTAACATAAGAACTATTAGGGAGAGGCAACTGGATCTTTGCTAACATAGTAACTGAGAAACAGACCACATCACACTTTTCCGGAAGGCAGCAATCCATGATCACTGCCTTCTCCAGCCATGGTCAAGCCTAGGAATCCTGCCCCCCCAGCCCAATCTTCCAATGCCTTTTAGTATATACATTTTTTTCCATGACACCACCCACATAAACACTGGACCCCAGAGAAGCGCTTGTTGACTCAGTAGCATCAACACCTGCATTATAGTCGACCCAGAGTCTGTCTCTTTATCCCGAGAGTAAACGACACATTCTCCTGGTCTTGGCCTCTGCTCGTTTTTGCTCTCCATCTACACATTCAGCACTGTTAGGCTATTACATGTTTTGAGTAATACAAAGGAGTCAATGCTCTTAACAATGAAAAATACAGCCAATTAAGACTGGAACCCTGGATCGATGCTCAGCGGCTCTGCCCTCGCTGTTTTGCTAGTAATGTGAAAATTGATCTTATCATCTCCCTCTTCCTGAGGTCTGCTGGGCGGGGGGGTGGGAGGGCAGTGCCCGGGAGCGTGTCTGATTGCCCATTCCCTCATTGCCCATCAGGCTCTCAGGTGGCCCCGTGTTCCCAATCAGCCCTGCAGCCTAAACGATGCCCCTGCTTCTCCACAGATCTCATCTGAAATAGTACTTTTCAGACCTACAGTCCAAATATATTTTCAGGAGCACATTGATTATTTTAGTTGCAATTCACACTTTTGTAGCAAACCCAGTTCCCCGTAGAGTAGGGGGTTTTCAACCTTCCTTAAAAAATAGACTGGCGCTAGGGACCCCCTGAGTATTTTTCCTCCGATTGTAAATTGACACGATGTGTAAAACGACCGCTATTGTCGACATTTCATCAATTGAATGAAACGTCTCGAGGGACCCCCCCCCCCCCCCCTACCTACTCTGCAGACCCTCAGGGCATCACAAAGCGTAGTCTCAGGAAAGCACCAGAAAGTATTTACTTTATACTGAATAACCCTCAAAAAGACCATAAACAAAATGTATTTTCTGTCCTTTGAATAATTCAAAGATACAATCATTTTTTATGACTAGGAAAACAAAATGGCTCCTTAACCAGATTCACTATATTCCCTGACTGTTGTTATTGTTTTGTTGCAATTATTCATCAAACCATTAGGGGCACAAATGCGGCGATAACCCTCAGATCCACATTCCATTACACACCGTCATTCCTATATAAAAACCTAATGGGGCACGTGAAGCCGTTACGTCTGTGAAAAAATGATCACAATAAAGTCCATTAGTGTTAATGCACCCCCCCCCCCGCCCTTTTTTTCCCAGATGATGTTTCCCCTGCCGTTCCACTCCCCTCCGAAGGAGGAGGGAAGGAGCCAGACATGCGAGCGACCTTCTCCAAGGGCCAGGAGCTTCTGGAGTCCGTCCTGGCTCAACGGGATCGCCGGCTTGGCCAGAAGGGGGGTGTTTTCCCTAGCGCCCTGCCCTCCGACCTGCTGACGCTCCTCCCCAAGGAGGCGGGGGCTGGCATACTCTCCCCGCAGGAGGAGATCCGGAAGAGGCTCGCTCTCCCTCAAAGTGCGGGGTCCCATCCCACCTCCTCCCCTACCACTGACACCCCCCTGAACCCAAAATCCCCGACACCTGCTTCATTCCCAACAAATGCCCCATCCAGCCCTCCGCTAGACCAAGGTCCCTCCCTCACCACCAGCGTCATGACGACTGTCGACACGGAGACCGAGCCTGACTCGCCCGCTCCAGGTGAGCGGTGTGAAATCAGCATCTCCTGTGTGAGATTGCTGTTAATAGCATGGATGTCATTGTTATTGTGTATAAATCAGTGATAAGGAGAGTGGCTTTGTTATGCTATCTATTTCATGATATATTTTGTATCTTTTTATTCATCTTTGCTGTTATTTTGCCTTCTTCCAAAGTGACTTTAACCCATTTATACACGTGGATATTTTTACTGGAGCAGTGCAGGTGAAGTGCCTTGCTCAAGGGTACGACAGCAGGGACCCTCCTGAGAGTTTGTCCTTCAGGTCGCCAGTCCGTGTCTTTGAACACCGCGTTCCCGGCTGCCTTGTCTGCGGCTCTGTCATAGGTCTCGGTTTGGGGCCTCTATTCTTATCCCGCCACCGCTGACCCATGACTGTCTTCCCTCCTTCTCTCTCACTCTCTCTCAGCAACGCAGCGTTGCGTGGTCAACTTCACCGACCCTGAGGGTTACATCGACTCATCGGACGACCCGCCCCTTCCAGATGGCGCATTCCTGCAGTGCACCTACACCGTGACAGTCTACACAGGCTATGGGGTAGAGCTACAGGTAGCCCCGCCCACACAGAAGCCCCGCCCACATAGAAGCCTCACCCACACAGAAGCCCCGCCCACACAGAAGCCCTGACCACAAATAAGTGCTTCTTTGTATATTTGCTGAAAACAATTAATTTTAACATTGTAGCATAATGTACATTATATATTTGTATTCTAGGATGTGTTGTTTGTCTAAAGAGTTTTAGTTCCCTTGAGTTTTCTACATTATGGCTACCGCTTTGTAGTTTGTTCTGATTTATGAAATACAAAACATTATCACATTATCTTTCTAGATAACCAGCAAGGTGAAGGAGTTAAGGTACACGTTCGAGTTAAGGTGAATTAACATACAGAATATTGCTTTAAAAAATAGAAGTTTGTGTTCTGCCCTGCAATATAATCGTAGGAGAGACCCTGCCCCCTAGTGGCCATATTTTTGCCTGTGCATTTTTGGCTCGATTACAGACAGTAAAGGCAGACAAGCCCCAGGGTGTATATCTTGGATGTTTTTGCCCCAAGCAGGCCTCCCAGAATAATCACACATTCATTGTCCCATTCCTGGTGCTTAACTAGTAATACTGATATTACAGTTAGATTTGTTTGGCAGCTCTTTGTCTTGCATCTCCTCCTAGCGGACAGCAGGGGGCGCCCATGGCAGACATCGCTGATTGCTCCTTGCTTGCTGGGGCTCGAGGGTCGGCAGTCCCGGTCTGCTCCTCTGACCGCTTACACGGCAGCCAGCAGGGCGTGCACTATCCAGGGAGTGTGATGCGTTTCCTGTTTATGTGTAGTCCAAGACCGCCACCCATACTCCTCATTACCGCCCTCACCCCCCCTCCCCCCCCGCCTACCTGCTGTCTGAGTATGATAAACGAGCCCCTGCAGGAGCAGCCAGACGAGGCCAACAGGGACTCGTCTCCAGATGTGATCATGAGTCCGTGACAGATGTCGCACGTCCATCTTTAATGGTCTCTCATCTGACCAGGCAGACGTGAACTATTGCTGGAAAGGCAGACACACCCAGGAAGGGATGCCAGAGAATCTCTGAGCCCAGACACACAGACACACACAGACACACACAGACACACACACACCTTCCGGGAAATTCAGAGGAGCTGAGGAAATCCACAAGAGCGTGGAGAGAGTCTGGCTCCTTTAGCACTACCCACTGAGTCAGAGAGTCTGGCTCCTTTAGCACTACCCACTGAGTCAGAGTTCCACCCCGTTATCAGCTCCTGCCAAGTCTGTATGATTCTAATTTACTCAGTCTCCCATGTTCCAGGTTATAAACGCTATTAACACAAAGTTTGTCATCTATATGAGGGACTGAAATGGATCTTAAGCACTAAAATGACTCTGTCTGATTTATTGCCAGGTAAAGAATGTCAACCTGTCAGAGGGTGAACAGCTGTCGATCAGGGGGGTCGATGAGGGCGGAGCCCTGCTGATCCTGGCCAATGAGACGCTGCTGGTCGAGGGGCAGGTGATCCGCAGCCCAACCAATGTCATCTCCGTTTTCTTCCGCTCCTTTCCGGAGGGTGGGATGGGCAACTTCCAGCTACACTACCAGAGTGAGTCCACTTCTGTATTAAGCAGAATGAGAGCTGTCTATGTTCAGAATCAGAGTGAGTCCACTTCTGTATTAAGCAGAATGAGAGCTGTCTATGTTCAGAATCAGAGTGAGTCCACTTCTGTATT
>JAODJU010000119.1:30284643-30298084 GCA_026776725.1 Gnathonemus echidnorhynchus | reverse complement strand
AAGCAGAATGAGTGTCTACATTCAGAATTGGACCATTGCCTTTTGTATTAATCAGTCCTTTTCTAATTAAATACCTGAATGACCCCTCAAGTGACTCATTCAGTATCAAAGAGAGTCTCATTCTGGATTCAGAACTGGAGTTAGTCCCATTTCGGGTTCAGGACCAGGGGGGAGTCCCATTCTGGATTCAGAACCAGAATAAGTTCCTCTCTACAGTCATGGTACCAGGGTGAATCCCATTTCACATTTACTACTGTGTGAGTCACTTTCTGAATTTATACACCATTTATCCAATATAGAAACTCTAACCTGCCGGACTATATGAAGACCTCAAAAGGTACTTTAGGCGTTAATATCTGATTAGCACAATCATAATTATCTGTATAATTATACAAATGGGCGCTCGCATGCTGTAGGTTACATGCTACACAATCTGATCAGTTTGAAATTCCTGGGAAAAAAATCGGCAGTCATTCAGACATACTTATCTGAGGAGAATTTCCAGTTCAGGAGCACGCTTTCTGAGTGTGCGACAACAGGTACCTTAGCAACAAGGCATAAACATTATATAGACCTACCGCAGCAAAGAGTCCTGGGTAATCTGTCTGTAAAGCACAGTATGGGAAACGTCACAATTTTTAAAAACATTAAATCAGCATAAATGTAGTCAGTGGTGTACTTGTCTGTTGACATTCCAGGAGGTCTTTGATGGTAGCTATTTTGGCACGGTAATGCTGATGTACCCCACTGTCTTTTGATGAATTACACAGGAGTCCTGGGGGGGGCTAATGACTCCATACCCCCCCTCCAACCTTAACTCTTAATTACCGACCGGAATCAATCAACTCACCCAGACAGATGCGCTTCACAATCTCTTGTCATCTGCAGTAACATTCGGTCTGGATCTGGTCACCGAGCGACAGAGTCACGCGTTTCGGTCGTTATGGCGACGCTTTCCGGGTGCCTTTCTACCTGCTCAGCGCCCCGGCGTTAATTATTATTCAGTCTTCCCCGTCGTCAGATCCCCGCGGCGGCCGCAGCGTCCCTCTCTCCCCCCCTCTTTCCCCCCCCCCCCCCCCCATATTGTCCCATCTGGCATGTTCCTGCGCCTTTGTAAAGGTGCTTTGACTTTGAGCCAGTTTGAAGGTGGCAGGCGTTTCCCGATTAACTCGTGTTCGGGGATAATCACGCAGCTCCCGGGCTGCCTGTCAAGCCGCCGCAGTGCTTGGGCGCCACGGAGAAGCTGCAGTGCCTAAATCAGTGTTTCTCAGCCCGGTCCCTGGGGAGCCCCGGACGAGTCACGTTTTTTTGCTCCTTCCCAGCTCCTCACCTCCAAAGACCGTTTTGAGAAACACTGGCCTAAATGAACAAATAATGCAGCAGCTAAAACTACGACAGGAATATTTGTCCTGGCCAGGCAGCCACCACCAGCTGCAGGTTTATTAATGTCACTGGTGCTTGCTGGAGCCGCAGCTGAGATTAATGTTAATTCCTGACCCCCTCTCCCCCCTCAGTTTTCCGCCTCAGCTGCGCCCTGCCCCGGCGCCCCCATTTTGGCGAGGTGTCAGTGCTGGACCTGCACCCCGGAGGCACGGCCCGTTTCCACTGCCACATGGGCTACCACCTGCAGGGGGCGCTGTCACTGACCTGCCTCAATGCCTCACTGCCCACCTGGAACGCTCGAGAGCCGACCTGCCGAGGTGAGAAGCAGATGGTTTGGTTTGGGGGGCGGGGTGGCGAAGGACCTGATGGCTTCTGGTTCTTATCTCAGGAGGGGTGCTGGTGTATCTTTGAGCCGGGTGTGTAACATATTACACACACCTTTGGAAAAGGTTAAAACTGCCACAACTTCAAGTTAATGTTAAGAGCAGCAATTTGCAAGCAAAGGCTTCGTTCAACATCTTAGACATTGATCTCAGCATTCAAATGTGTTCGACTCCTGTTGGCAGACAGTCAAACAGGAAAAATTGATCCAATTCCTGAGTGGGGGGGTTAAAATATCCCCTGCGGTCACATTCCCTTCTGGTTTTAGAGTCAGTTTTTCAAATACTGTCTGATTTACACTTGAAGCAAGGGGTGGGAAGATTTACGGCCCAAGTCAGGCGGATTAAACGAGAAGCAGCACAGGCTGTGGATGTGAAGGGCAGGACCTTCCTGCTCCCACTGTCCAGCATTGAAGGTTCCAAAGGTTTATTCGTCACGTACACAGTCGTACACATACAACATGTAGTGGAATGTGACCCCGGTCACTCCGAGCAGCTGTGCATGATAACAAAATATAGAAATAAGGTTTAGGAGCCTTATGACCTGGGGAGAAAAGCTCCTCAACCTTTCTGTTCTGGTCATAAAAATATTATGGCAGTGGTGGGATTCGAACCCACGCCCCCAAAGAGACTGGAGCCTTAATCCAGCGCCTTAGACCGCTCGGCCACACTACCACATGTGACGGGAGATGAGAGCAGGAAGTGACCCCTCACTGTAACACTGGGGGCTCCCTTCCCGCCGCAGCTCTCTGTGGGGGGTCGGTGAAGAATGCCACAGTGGGGAGAGTCCTGTCCCCGTCGCCCCTCCCCAGCAGCAACAGCACGCAGAGCCGCAGCTGCTCCTGGTCCCTGGAGGCCCCCACCAGCCAGAGGCTCCACCTGCATCTGGAGAGAATGGCACTGGGGGCTACAGACAGGTCAGTGTGTGTCAGCAGCTGTGTGTGTCTGTGTGTGTATAAGTCTGTGTGTATGTGTGTGTGTGTGCGTACTTGGGAGAGCATGTGTGTTAGTGGTGTGGCTTCCCATGTGTGTGCACTGATGTCAGTGTGTTTCTCTCACGCTAGGCTCGTCTTGTGGAGCGGGCTGGACGCTGGATCCGTGGTCCTGTTCGATTCGGGCCGGGGCACGCCGATCCCGTTTGAGGGTGTGATCAGTGAGGGACCGTCTGTGAGAGTCCAGTTCATCACCGACATGCCCAGTCACGCCTCAGGCTTCAGCATCCGCTATGAGGGTGAGGCACCAGGACACGCTCATACATACATATACACACGTACATACATACCTGCATACATACATACATACATGTGCTGCGGTGGGCTGGCCCCCCATCCTGTGTTGGTTCCCGCCTCGTGCTTCTGGGATAGGCTCCGGACCCCCCACGACCCAGAAGGACAAGCGGTTTGGAAAATGGATGGATGGATACATACATGCATAAATACATACATGCTACATACATATATACATACCTGCATACATACATGCATAAATACATATACACACACATACAAGCTCACATATGACGTCACTGGTGGGGCTGTCATGCCTGCCTTACCACTGTATCTTTGGCCTTCAGTGTCTTTAAGGAATCATTGAAGCATGTAAATAAAAAGTACATTAATTAAACGGCTCATAATTAAGTCGGTGGAGGCATCTGCCAAGGACCCGAACAATGTGTCGGTTAGCTAACAGCGGCGATAGCCCGGGGGAGGGGGAACAGCGAGTAAAATCATCGTTAAGAAGAAGAAAGATCAGATAAGCGTTAGACTCTTTAGCGATGCAGGGAAAGCCAGACAGCCGCCCTGCTTTCAGGAGCACGGAGAGCCTCTTGTGGCCAGACGCCGGCCGTGATGGATGCCACTCCTGGTAACTTCCTGGACCTGTCAACCGCGATCAGGTTAAACAGATCCAAGGGGCGGGCCGACAGTTAAAGAGATTTTAGAGTCCTTCAATCACTGTCCAAACCACTATAGGGACAACCAATCACTTGCGGGGGTGGGGAGGGACGTCTGCACATTGCATTCTGGGAGTCGGCTGCTTGGCAGACATACATATGAGCCGTTAATCCCTGCGACTTCTTTGAGAGCCCTCAGCTCCCCGTAAGCGAGATGCTGGTTGTAGGTCTTCCAGAAGGCCTAGATAAATTATGCCACTCAGGTAAATGGTCTCGACGCTCTATACCGCTGTGCCTAAGCGCCCTTTCACACGTTCTCTATAACCGCTCATCCAGCACAAAGTCACACTGAGCCCGAAGCCTGTTCCAGGAAGCGGGACGTGAGGCAGGACGTCCAGGATGGGAGGCCAGCTTATCGCAGGGTTTCTGCATTCACACACAATCATACGCTATGGGCAATTCAGGGATGCTAATTAGCCCAACTGCACGTCTTTGGACGGTGGGAGGAAGCCAGCTTTGATGCGGGGAGACCGCGTACTCCACACGCACGGAGTGGGGGCAGGATCCGAAGCCCCCCTCGGAGGTGAGAGGCCTCTGCTGGCCGTGGTTTAATCAGCTGCACTTAATTGAATGTATTCAGTCACACTGGATAAGGACATAGACTCTGAAGTCTGTCAGTCTGAGTCCCAGAGCTGCTCTAATGTAATACCCTTAAGCAAGGTACTTAACCTGAATTACCTGAGTAATATATTCCACCATAGAAAGGAGATCATAAAAGCAGCTTTGGTTAATAAGGAGGGCTATGAACACTGTAAATGTGCTTTATGTGTCTCTGGGGTATCTGTGAAGGCTTCATGTCTGCTGGGAAGACAGTCTGGACCTGGTCCTGCAGAGTCTCACTATGTCCATCTGATTTATCTGCTTTAATCACCCCCTCTGCGCTCTGGAGAAAAAGCTTGTTAATAAAGCCGGCCTGTTTTTATATAATGTTGGCATTATTAATGGGTGAACATTAGAGCACAGATTTGCATAGTAAACTTTATTATCCCTGGGAGTTCAGAGGCTCAGGTCTGGACACGCCACGCTCAGCCGCAGTAGTATTTAGATTTACAGGTGTGACTCCTGTTGTCTCTCTGCACCTGCAGCCTTTGAGAAGGGTCACTGCTATGAGCCCTACATCCAGAATGGGAACTTCAGCACCTCAGACCCCACCTACGGGGTGGGAGCTGTGGTCCAGTTCAGCTGCGATCCGGGCCACTCCCTGGAGCAGGGCCCCCCCGTCATCGAGTGCATCAACGCCCGCGACCCCTACTGGAACGACACCGAGCCGCTGTGCAAAGGTAAGGCGCCAGCAGGGGATGGGGTCTGATTTCTGGGGCTTCGATCCTGTACCATCCTCCTCTGGACTCCATGCTGAACTCGGGTCTGCAGCTGACCGGCGGTGAACTGGAGATGTCAGCGAAATGTTTCCTTCCCGTCTAATAACTCACCGGGTTTCTCCTGTGCTGGGAATGGAAATAAGTGTTTCGCAATTGTGCCTGTGTAATTGCATTAAGGCACCGGCTAATTCAGTGTACGACGAAGCCGCTTCGGCTGCCAATCACACGTCCCGCTCCCTGCCCCGCTTCCTGATCCCCACTGACTGGGGTCTCAGTGGCGTGACATTGACAGGCTTTGACATGAAAGGAGGAAAGGAAAAAAAAAGCAAAACACGTACCGGGAGCATGGACCCGCTGGCCCGGAAGGGAGGGGGAGGTGGGGGGGCGGGGTGAACGGAGCCCAGTTAGGCTACGTGTCAGTTCCAGGGTGATGCACCACGCCGCGCGCCGGGGGGGGCGTGACACCCTGTTAGGCCCCGTGGCAGCTGAGCTCTGTGTCCGCCATCAGAGATGGCGCATTTAGGCCCCGCATTAATCACAGCGCGTTCGCTGCCAAGCGGAGTAGTCGCCTCGTCTTGCTGCGGAAAAGCCAACAGAGGTGCTGAATCCCGCAGGCCGGCTGCACAAATACACGTTCACACCATGAGCTGGGATCTTTAGGAAAAACTGGCTGTGATGTTCCTACATTGAGAATGACCCTTCCAGTTACATGTTGCCTGTGATTTTTTTTCCCGTTTTTTTTTTTTGTAACACTTCTCCCCCCCCCCTCCCAGCGCTCTGTGGGGGGGACCTGTCTGGCCCCAGTGGAGTCATTCTTTCCCCGAACTGGCCTGAGTGGTACGGGGAAGGAGAGGATTGCAGCTGGAGGATTCACGTCGGGGAGGAGAAGAGGATCCTGCTGGATGTGCAGCTGTGAGTAACAGCGCCCCCTGCTGGCCATGCTTTCCTGCCATGACTCGCAGGGAGAACATCACTGATGGTAAAACACATCGTGCGCCCCCTGCTGGCCTCACGACTGCCGATTATGTAAAGCTAACACTGACACGCACAGTTTAGCAACAAACGGTAATAAAAATAGAACAGAAAGCTATATTCTGCGCTAAAGTTTTACTTTGGCAGATTTAGGTTGCCGTTGTTCATATCCATCCTAATGGTTCGGTAAGCATGCTTACGACTGGAATGTTGCTGGTTTGAATCCCTGACCAGCAAGGTACCGCCCACATGCACTGCTCCCCGGCTGCTTAATAATAGCTGCCCACTGCTTTGTCACATGGGTCAAATGCAGAGGACACATTTCCCTGATGTGCACTGTGTGCTGTGGTGTGTCAACAATGACAATATCTCACTTTCTTGACCACGAGTGAAAACTTCGAGGTCACACTCAGGCACTGCTGGCCCATCAAGCTGATGAGCATCTCCAGGCTGTCAGACCCACTAACTCTGGCTGGCTGCCCCTCCTGCCTTCCTGTTCCTGCCTCCTTTCAGGCTGAACCTGAGCGACAGTGATATGGTCACCATCTTGGACGGGGATGAGGGTACCACCCGCATCCTGGGCCAGTACGTTGGTGGGACCAGCCCTTTCAAGCTGTCCTCGTCTTCCCCCGACCTCACCATCACGTTCCACTCGGACCCGGCCGGCCTGGTCTTTGGCAAAGGGGAGGGCTTCATCATCAACTATATGGGTGAGTGAGAGCGTAGAGAGGTGCTGACGGAGACCAAGAAGGAAGAGTATAGTGAGAGCGTAGAGCGGTGCTGACGGAGACCAAGAAGGAAGAGTATAGTGAGAGAACAACAGATGGCAAAGAGACTGTAAGAGGAGCCTGATGAAAGAGTTGCTTCTTTGTTATCATATCTGTCTTTTGTTATTAATAGTAGTACAGTGATTATAAATGTCTGAAGAGGGAGGCAGCAACCATAATAAGCTTTTGCATCAATCTGTGCTTGTTTTTTGTATCATTCTGAGCAAAAAACTGTCAATATGCATTTAAAATGGAGCGAAGACTACAAACAGAAGTGCAAAGAGAATCATCAAAGTTAGCATGACACAAAAATAGGGTTACATTTTACTTTTAAGAATTTCATTCCTTCCAAGAAAACAGGTGCTAGTTTCACATCATTTTCATGCATCTGATTGTTTTGTTGAGATTCAGCAGATGATTCAGGTCTTTTATATGCAGTCCTTCTCCATGTCCTCTCTCATTACCTTCTGCCCCCTCCTCCTTCTCCCATATCTTCATCCTTTCACGCACCACTTCCTCATTCTCTCTGTCCTTATTCACTCACTTGCAGTTTGTCTGGCCTCTCCTCCTATCTCCTGCTTAGACACGCTCGCATACACACACACACACACACACACGCATGCAAACACCCGCTCATAATTCCGATTATATGTTAATAATAAGATTGCATTGCCCATGGGTAAATAGTGATTCAATCAATAAGCAACGGATAAATCGGCAGACTTGCTCCAAACTGCACGCTTATTAAATCCTCCTGGACCAGCAGTACAAGCAGAAAATTGCCGTAAATCGCATTTTTTTCACCATTTTCATCTCAAATGGAAACAGAAGCAGGGTGCGGTCAATATGACATGAATAATTGATTAAAATCATTGTCACTTAGAGAGCCCACAGGAGGCATTACATGTCGGGTCAATTAACACGTCGCTTAAGGAAAATCAATGCCTTTGTTTACACTTTAGTCAAAGATCTTCTGCTGAGGAAGTATCTGTAAGCGGTGAAGACGTGGCGATAGGAATGTTTCTAAGTGATTTTGACATGTGTCTCAACCCTGGTTAAAGGGGACAGGCCTGCAGCCAGCGCCATGAAATGCGTCTTATCCAATAACCGCTGGCTATTTGGGATCCGACCCATGTGCTGTAACATTATTATATAATTCATGGTGGTCATAATATACCCATAAGTCATAATCTACTCATTTCAAGTTTATCCCATGACGTGACACTGATTTTGAACCATAACAATGCTGTTTTGCTCCCCCAGTTGATAGCTTTCTGTCTTTTGTGTTCTGGTACCAGAGGTCTCCAGGAACGACTCGTGCCCAGACCTTCCTGAGATCCAGAACGGCTGGAAGACGACGTCCCACGCGGCACTGGTCCGGGGCTCCCGCATCACCTACCAGTGTGACCCTGGCTATGACCTGGTGGGGAAGGAGACCCTCACGTGCCAGGTGGACCTCACCTGGAGCACACAGCCCCCCTTCTGCGAAAAGAGTGAGTGCAGCAGCAGGTCGTGTGTGTGCAGCTGTGTTCCTGAGCGCCAATATGAAGTCAGTAACAGAATGCAGATGACACTCTAAAACATTACCGGAGCTCCATTTCTCCTACACACTCCATCTGCATGACTGTGATCTGCAATGTAGTGACAGACCAATGTTTTGATTGCCTGCATCTCCCTGTCTTTCCCCTGCTTCAGTTATGTACTGCTCAGATCCAGGCCACGTGGAACACTCAACTCGCTCACTCTCAGATCCCAAGCTGCTGGTTGGAACCACGATCCAGTACACTTGCAATCCCGGCTACATCCTACAGGGCGGCGCTATAATCACATGCTATGGACGAGAGCCTGGGACCCCAGTATGGACATCTCGTCTGCCCCATTGTGTCCGTGAGTTACCCTAATGGCCATGCTATGATGTTCAAAAAAGCAGACCATGAAAAAGGAAGATTATTATATGTATTAATGTTCAATTATATGATTACCATAGAATTATCTTACCCTCCAGCCTATGTCATGTCCTAAGGTTGCTTTTGTAGGGGAAAATGGACAATTGAAATCCATAAATCTTTTGCTAGAAATAAAGATTGGTTATTTTACGAAGCTGGAAGGACGGAACAGTATCTCAGCGTTTAACACCTTTACCTCACACTTTCAGAGTTGTGACTTGGATTCCTGACTCTGTCTCTGTGCATTTTGCACAATCTCCCTGTGTTTGTTCAAGTTAAAAAAACATGCATTTCAGGTGAACGTGGGTTTCTAAACAGCCCATAATATGAGTGTGCGTGTACCTTGCCCCTGACATCCTGTTCAGGGTGTCCCGTACCTCGTTCCCAGTGCTCCAGGGTCACTGCGACCCTGTACTGCAGTGTTTACCAATCCGGTCCTCAGGGACCCACAGACAGTCCATGTCGTTGCTCCCTCCCAAGTCCCGGTAGGGAGCAAAAAGGTGAACTGTCTGGCAGGCAGCTCAGAGGGAGCAAAAAGGTGAACTGTCTGGCAGGGAGGTCAGAGGGAGCAAAAACATGGACCAACTGTGGGTCCCCAAGGACTAGATTGGGAAACACTGCTGTACTGGATAAGCAGTTATAGAAAATGGATGTAGAAAATATTTCTTTGCGAATACATGGAGGTTTGATGTATGGTCAAGAGCAGGCATGGGGTCACCAACGCTTCCCCCAGCCTGTTTCTTCTGGCCTTTTTCCTACATGTCAATCTCCAATCTTCTCCCTACCCTCCCTCCTGCACCAGCTGAGGACTCCGTCTCCTGTGAGAATCCAGGCCTCCCAGAGAATGGATATCAGATTCTCTACAAGAGGCTGTACCTACCTGGGGAGTCTCTCACCTTCATGTGCTACCAAGGCTACGAGCTTATTGGGGAGATCACCATCAAGTGTATTCTGGGAAATCCATCCTTTTGGAGTGGACCTCTTCCACTCTGCCATGGTATGCTCTCTAGGAAGGAGAGATGAGCTATAGATTAGTCTATATAAATTAGTCTGTCATAGTTTTGAAGGCTCATCATAAACTCATAGCAAACCTTTTTTGTATTTGGTCCTCCAGAGTTTCAAAGGTTTAAAAGTTATTAATCAAGATAAAGTCATAATAAAAAAATTTGTGAACATGAAAGTAATGGCAGCATTTTAATTGACATTGTATGCAAGTCAGTGACAGTGAATAAAATATGGTGTTCTCTTTTAGCTAACCATGACTGCTTTGGTAACCATGCCCTAGAAGGTAAGCGTGTCACTCATATCAAAACGCACTGCTCATCTCAAAGAAAGCTAATGTTTTCTGTTCAGATGTTTCCTCAGACTAGAAGGTGACTTCTGTCTCGGTAGTCTAGTTTTTGTTAATCCACCATTAGTATATCGTGTTGTTTACTTATGGTAATTTTCTATGGGGAATCTACTGCATTTTCAAATCGTCACACAAATGGCAGTCAGACCATATTCATATATGTCTCTATTCAATGAAAAGGTGTTTTAAATGGAATCACAATGTTACATTTAACAAAAATGACAAAGCATGCATACATAGTGCATATAATATAATATAATATAATATAATATAATATATGTGGAACAGTATTTTGTGTGTTAGTACAGCAGTATATATACAGGACAATAACAGTACAGATGAACCCGTTTCAAGTACTGCTGGAGATCCACAGATGTGCTCAAATGGAAACTTGTTAGCCTGTTAGCTTAATTCCACATCATTTGAGGGTAATTTCTGGAATTGCTCTACATTCTGTCTCTCACGTCCACCTGCATATCCCATATGTCTCCCCCCTCTAAGTCGCTGAGGCAACAGCAGATTCCTCCTTTGACGGAGGAAACATGGCTCTTGCCATTTTCATCCTGGTCCTGCTTCTGTCCGTCCTTCTCGGTGGGGCTTATGTCTACGTCACAAAGTAAGCAACCCCTTTTATTGAGGACTGAAACCCAATGCACTCTCTGAGACCCTTAACTTAATGCTGGGGCGGCGAACCTGATACATGGAGAGCCGGTGCGGGTTTTTGGGACGACCTCTCAATCAGCCAATAATGAAGCAGTGGTTCTCAGCTCCAGTCCAGGGGACCCACTGTGATTGGCTGACTGAGAAGTCATCCCAAAAACCTGCACTGGCTCTCCATGGATCAGGTTCCCCAATCTTCACTTAATGAATCTTCCTGATAGCTGAATACATTTTTATTACCATTACTGAGCACCTGCCCTTAACCACCGAGCCTCAGAGCTTTATCCATCCACATCTGATTTTATCATATTCAAGGGCAGTTAAAGCAGGTCTCCTTATCAATTGTTAAACTACACTTGACTTCCCTTCTAAAAACAAACTCTAAAATGCAAAACAAACAACCTCATAGTGGCTGTCTGTCTGCCTGAGAAGTTTTATCATGATGGTTTGAAAATGATTTTAAACTTTCAGCCACTGAAAAAACTGCAGGCCAAAAATGAATCAAGGCTTGCTCGACGTGTACCTCTATAGTTAAGGTGCGATTCCTTCATCCGCCACAAGATAAGAGTCACTGTAGCACACATGGCTGCAGTGAACAGCTTGCTGGCTTTGCCAGGCCCCCAGCCAGAGACAAAATGCTGCTACGATTCACTCTGACGGCTTCACAATTTTCAAATGTGTTGTTTTCCCCTGATGGTCATCTTTCAAGATGTAACATAAGCCAGAAAAACAATTAAATAGGCATACATATTAAAATTATGCAGGTTTTTTTCTAATTTGACTGTAACATGGATAGTGACATGTTTAACACTGTCTGTACTTTACCAAGGGCTCCACCTCCGCATTCTCTGCGCTGAATGCTAACTTTGTATCTACATGAATTTCTTCTATTCTTTAAAAGGGCTCTATTATGCTCATTCTCACTGTTCTTAACTTTATTTTTGTGGTTTACTGGAATAGATTTACATGCTTCAATGTTCAAAAAAAACATTTTTTTTCTCATACTGCGCATTTATATTCACTCTGTCTATAACACTGTCTGAAACGCTCCGTTAGAGCTTTAAGCCCCACCCCTGAGCAGCCCAGTGTGCTCTGATTGGTCAGCTCACCCCATATATGTTCTAACCCTGTCTTGCAGTCTGCAGACAGATCCTTGCAAGTAGGCAACCAGTAAGGATTGTGCTACATGGTGACCTCACCATGTCACATACGTAAAGGCTGGAATTCCGATGAGGCGTTTCAGGCAGGGTTTTTGTGGTGAGAGTTACTCCCTTTGGCGTGAACTTCAGGCCTTAAGACTGTGCACTGTTTACAGGCACATAAAGCTATATAACACACTAAAGGAAAGGGAGACCCTGGAAAAGGATAATAAGGCCCCTTTAATATGTATATGCCCAGTATATCATTTGCTGAGCCCGTTTGTTGATGTATTAATCTTACGGTTATACATTCTGAAAGGAGTCAAGCGTATTCCAGTAAAACTAGTGTCATTTGTAATCAGCAGCAAAACTGGACAGATGATTGACAATAAACACTTAAGAACATGAATTTTCTCCCCCCCTCCCTAGGTGTCGCTATCATTCCAACCTGCGCCTCCCTCTGATATATCCCCATCCCTACAGCCAGATCACTGTGGAAACCGAGTTTGACAACCCTCTCTACGAGACTGGGGGGGTGAGCAATGCTCCTGAACACCTTGTGGAAGTGGCCAGAGACCGGGCTTATCCATCATCATCCTCTCCCTCACTTTTTCTTGTTCTTCTTTTCCCAAAGTCAACAGCCGTTGCCTATGTGTGTACCAGAAAACACACACACACACACACACACACACACACACACACACACACACACACACACACATACTGCAGGCACATGCAGAAGAGGGGGGCTTGGGTTGCCCAAGTATCTGCGTCTTTTGCCCGATTTAACTTGAACTTGTGATTTGTTAACCTGAGCCGTCCGAAGCAGAGGGCATAAGTAAGAAAAACTATGTTAACTTATGTCCTTTACAAATACCATTATGGTTCTCCTTAGGCTGTCAGTACTGAGCCACAGGAAATATATTTTTGAATAACAGTAACAAACTCCAAAACATGTTACGTAGTACTACCGCATTACTATGAGTGTACTACGAGAGTATCATTGACCTCAGCATCCCTAAGTGTTAGTGAAAGGTCCTGGTCTGAGTATTTACATTTACCTGTTTTATTTGTTTGATTATTTATTTGGAGTATTAGAGTAATAGAGTAATTTCTGAAGAAACTACATGAACAAGGGGGAAAAGGTACCTCTGAACATGTAATTTTTTAAGGTCTTACATGTAGGACAACATTTCACTGGTAAAGAAACCATGAGACCGACAGCTAAAGTTAAAAAAGAGATGAGTTTTCCACTGCTGTTAGGCAGTTACAGTGAATAATGCAGTGCACACCAGTGAATAATGCAGTGCGGACCAAACTGGGCTGGTAAATATAAGACTGCTCTAGACACCATGACTATTAACTGCTAATCATAGGTAGCTAAAGAAAAGCATTTTAAGGTATGCTTAAGCTAATAAGAAAATTTACTGCATTAACCTTTTCTGAAAGGGTTCAGCTGCTTAACACTTTCCTTGTTCTTTCACGGTAAGAACGAAAAGAAAAAATCTTTCCAGACCAAGAAATGAGATTCAAATTTTCCACTCAGTATCTTTTTTGGGGGGGGGGGGGGGGG
>JAODJU010000119.1:30273122-30284529 GCA_026776725.1 Gnathonemus echidnorhynchus | reverse complement strand
CGCTGTGGTTTGGCCTTCCTTTCCTGTAGACACCTCACATTTAGAGGTGAGGAAAATACCAGAATCAGCTCCATGGCACAGTATATCTCAGGATGCCAGTGTTTCAGGCACGAATTCCCTCCTGTAGACATTCTGTGATCACATGGATAAAAGCATGATGTTAGCAGCAAGGCCCAGGAACAATATTATAAGCATGACATTTAAATTATACGATAAAACCTGCAGGATAAATACAGCCCTCTATTTTCTGCGGTGGAGGGCCACAGTGTCACAACCACACTGTAGAGATGGCAGTTCCCCTTGACCCAGAGTGAGCAAGTTCAAACAAAGGGAAGATGTCCAGACTGGGGGCAGCAGTCATACGCAGACCATGAGGGGTTGTAGACCACAGTGCTAATGCTGCCTGCTGAGCCTCTGTGTCACCCTCTAAATGATTATTTTTCAAATAATTTCAGACAGCAGCTTTACTAGTGAATCTATGATGCAATATCCTCTATGTATAATCATAAGTATTTGAATAAGAAAAATGTCATATTGTAAATATCTAAAATAGTGCTACAGTTCTTTGTCAGTCACAGTTACACAGTAGTGATCAATACAGTTTTCTTATAGTAGAGTTGTGGGCACATGATGTAAAAATGTCATAAAAAATCAGACTTTACCTGAGATACTATAGATTCTGCGATTGAACCGCTTTGGGAGTGATAACACCAGCTTACCTGGAAACTCTCACGCTGAGGACCCACGCAGTCTGCGAGCTGCTCAGTATCTCTATTAGTGCACTGCAGTAAACCAGGTCTGAGGGTCGTGGTGGCAGCATTCCAAGCAGGTGAGAGCGGACTCCCTTTACCGAAGTTTATGCTCCTTCTGGGGGATCCCCAGACCTTCCCAAGCCACCAGGTACATCCAGCATGTCCTGGATCTTCCCCTGGGCCTCCAGCCAGTGGGACGTGCCTGGAACAGCTCCCTTGGGAGCCGACCGGGTTGCATCCTTATTAGACGTCTAAAATACTTCAGCTGGCTCCTCCCAGTCCAGAGAAGCAGTGGCAGAGAAACCTCATTTTGGCTGCATGCACATGCAACCTTGTTCTTTCAGTCATAACCTACAGCCCAGGGACATAGACTGAAAAGTAAACCACGAGCTTCATTTGACAATACAGCTCGTGTTTCACCATCACAGACCTGTTCACTTCCCTCAAAACTGCAGCCCCCAATCTGCCTGTCACTCTTACATTCCCTCTCACCATCATTCATGTGCAAGATCCTGAGGTACTTAAACATCTTCACAATGGTCTATGGAATCTACTTTTTCAAGAACAGCACAAAGGGTGGACCATAGGCTTGGATTTCAAGGTGTTGACTTCCATCCCCACCACTTCGCACTCAGCATCTAACCACTCAAGTGCAAGCTGGAGATCATGGTGGCTTGATGCCAGAACCACAAAATCATCTGCATATAACAGAGGTGTCACCTCTAGCCTCCATGCCGACATCCTGTCTGTGAAGATCACAGAAGGCCAGATGCACCTTTGCTGGAAACCAACACCCACACATTCCACATAGATTTAGTGCCAAGTTCAAAGACCAAGCGCTTATTGCATTTACAGAGGGACAGAGTAGCAGGCAGTAGCAGCCCTGGTTCCCCTTTTTCCAGCAGCACCTCCCACGCCTAGTAAGCGCTGAGGCACATGGTCATCTGTGCCTCATCCAAGTCCACAAAGCTCATGTAGCCTGTGTTTGCAAATTCCCACAAGCCCTCACACAACTGTTATTTGGGTATTAAATTAATCATAAGAGCCACTTGTGGTTAAGGTTTGGGGGAGCTTGTGTCAGGCAGCATACAGGACAAGGCTTGGGTACACCCTGGATGGGATGCCAGTACGTATCAGGGCACCACCCTGGATGGGATGCCAGTACGTATCAGGGCATAAACACACACGGCTACAGACTTTGGGTAACTTAGAGACATCAGTTGTCCCAACTGCATATATTTGTACTGTGGAATTAAACTGGAATATGGGGTGATCATGCAAACTCCACTGAGGGACTGATGATGAACACCCCCAGCATAAAGTGGGAGCCAAAGCCCTACCCAAGGTACCCCAGGTAAAGTCACGGAGGGGGGTCACCAAGTGCTGAAGCACATAGTTGCCAAATCTCCGTTGACTCAAAAACTGCAGAGTTCCAAACTTCCTCTGGCATTAACCCCAGCACAAAAACTGCACTGGGAGCTTCATGGAATGGGCTTCCAGGGCCGAGCAGCTGCATGCAGGCCTCACATCACCAAGCGCAATGCCAAGTGTCGGATGTAGTGGTGTAAAGCACACTGCCACTGGACTCTGGAGCAGTGGAAATGTGTTCTGTGGAGTGATGAATCATGTTTCTCTGCCTGGCAGTCTGATGGATGAGTCTGGGTTTGGCAGATACCGGGAGAACGTTACCTGTCTGAATGCATTGTGCAACTGTAAAGTTTTGAGGAGGATGGATAATGGTATGGGGTTGTTTTTCGGGGGTTGGGCTAGACCCATTAGTTCCAGTGAAGGGAACACTTAATGCTTCAGCATACCAAGACATTTTGGACAATTCTATGCTTCCAACTTTGTGGGAACAGTTTGGGGAAGGTCTTTTTCTGTTCCAGTATGACTGTGCCCCAGGGCACAAAGCAAGGTCCATAAAGATCGGGTGAGTTTGGTGTGGAAGAACTAGACTGACCCACACAGAGCCCTGACCTCAAGCCCATCGAACACCTTTGGGCTGAATTAGAACGGAGATTGTGAGTCAGGCCTTCTTGTCCAACATCAATGCCTGACCTGACAAATACTCTTCTGAATGAAAAGGGCAAAAATTCCCTGAGACACACTCCAGAATCTTGTGGAAAGCCCCCACCCCCCCCCCCCCCCCCCCCCAGAAGAGTGGCAGCGGTTATAGCTGCAATGGGAGGGACCAGCTCCATACTGATAGCTATGGGTTTAGAGTGGGGCGTCTCCTTCTCTGGTGACTGTGCCTTTTCCCATTTAGCTCTCAGAACTCCCTCCCTACTGTCATTCGTCAGTCAAACATAGACTCCAAAATCAAACTGATAACCTGTTTGTTTGCTCAAGCCTATAACCTTCCCTGTCCATAAAGTTTTTTGTTTGTCATAAATTTACTTTGTTCTTTGTAAGTGCCTTTGAGTTTTTGAAAAACGCATTAAATATAAATAAAATGTATTATCACTAGTAGTACCTCTCTGTGGGTACCATGTATATACTGTTATCTTATTAATCGTAATATCTTGCTTTCTTCTTTTCTCACTCAGGACACAAGAGAATATGAGGTGTCAATATGAGGGGCATCTCCACGCTTGAGGAACTTCCTCGATTCAGCCCCCATCTCCCCCCAGTCATCCTGATCCCTGCCCCCCTCCCACTTCGACTGGATGTAAATACCCCCTGAACCCCCAGTCCCCCTTCCCCATAAATCTGTCCTCCAGGCCCACATCAGAAGCCCCCGGGGTCACAGGACACAGATCCAGAAGGAGGGTGAGAAGGACTGCAGAGAAGCTGGAGGAGGACCTGCTCACTTACTGACCGGCAGGGCTGACCTCTGATTTAGTAGCGTGGGGCTTGGGGGGGTTTCTGAAAAGAGGTAGCGACAGATGGAAAGGCACTGCAAAGCCCTCACATGCATGTCCGAGTCCCGGTTCAACACCCGTTACATGAGAGGCCACGACATTGGAGCATGTGGCCGGGAGCGCGACGCGCGGCCACGATGGAGCTGCTGGTATGTAAGGAGCGCAAATAAGAAGCTGGGAGACGCGGGTAGCGAGGAAGCGATTAACCCTCTGCTGTCCCCTCTGCCTGCCTGCTGTCATTTTTACAGCTTTGTACTTCGACAGTTTTTAGTACCTGTAATATGGTAGTTTACGATTTCCCCCCCGCACCTGAGTATATAACGGACGAGACCAGATGAATAATTTATTTTGATGTATATGTGATGTTTTATGCGGAGTAATGTAAATTTTCATTTAAGAGGAACGTTACAGATTTCCCTAAATAAATGGTAAAAAATAAACAAAAAGAACGAATAAAATCTTTTTAAAAATGTAACCTGTTCAATCCTTTCTTCTTTCTAAAGTAGATACTTCGCAAAGTAAATCAATTTAGTTATTTCCATCAAACATGTCAGTAAGGTGAGTTTCAAATATTTTGAAATGTTAGAATTATAATTACGAAATATCAGTAGGCCTAGTTTAATTTCAATATTTTTAACGGATGTAGCTGTACATGACTTTAGGTGGGGATTGTGGTTTGTGTTTAAGTTTATACGGATTAAAACCGATACATAATAGGCCTACAGAAATTCGATTAAAATTTTGGCTTTAAAGCCACTGAACCTTGCTTAGGATCGTGCACAACTTCCGAGCTGCTCTATTCCGGCTAGGCAATTTTCAGCAAAATGGGTTCGTATCTTTATCATAAAACATTCTAGCAAACAAAAACCATGGAGAAGTGGAGGATGCAATTTCTTTTTCGGTTTCCACCCCTTTCTTACGGGGGGATGTACTTCTGACGTCTCGTTACTTGCAAGAAATGCTCCACCCACCTTTAGTTTTTTTTTTTTTTTGCCGAAGGCGAGTGAGGCGATAGTGTGTTTGCGAGCGCGGAAAGCCGAGAGGTAAAAACACAACGAAATAGGTGACAGCCGCAGCCGCCAAGACGCCCAGCGACACCGTAAGTCCGCCGATCGCCCGCCTTATGCGCGCCTGTGTGTCCAGACGGTAACATCACTGTCACAATCACGATCACGACAATAAACGGGACTCTGGTGTCCCTCGCAGAAGCGGCGTCCAACGGAAAGCAGTTCTGCTTTTTTGCGAGGGGGACACCGATCAGATTCATAAGGACTGAGAGTCTCTGTCTGGGTGCAACAGTGGCAGGTAAATTAAATGTCGTAGGGGACGTGGGCTCGGACCGGCGTAAGTGGGGGTGCGCGGCTTTGGGCTGCGTCCTGCGATGGACCAGCGCATCCGAGTCCGTCTCAAAGCGCGCAGCCCCACGACACGTAGTCACCTAAAAACAATACGGGAAAACCGTTTTCCCGTATTTCAAATCGATAGGCCTACATAGTGTTTTTTTTTTTGTGTGATGTTTACTGGTATAACCATTTTCATGACGCTAAATTGGGATTCAGCATATGATTATGCCAGTTTTGAGCGTTGTGCTGTCGGCGATATCGTTGCCTTTACTGTTGCACAATATAACTATTGCAGGTTTTTAAGTAAATGGGTCAGTTGTGTAGGGGAAACACATTGTTGCTGTACTCAATTGGTTCCTCCATCTTTTACAAGCTGCCATGTGCCGTTGTTTTGAGTGCTGTTCACTTCTGTTCACTGTGTTACATGCGACCTGTGCACAAAAGAGACACTATATAATTTTATAGATTAAAATCTGGTATTTCCGAGACCGTTTCGGTTTACTGTGAAAATGGAAGTGGAGTCATCTTACTATCTCGTAAGATCAGAGACGTGGCTGCAGGAAAGAGCTTTAGAGTCACCAAGTCCTTCATAAAGTAGGCAACTTAACGTGGAAAAAATGGCAGGTTGAGTATAAGAGAGTACAGAGCTGGGGCGAGTTGATGGGTGTCTCCTAAATTCTAATTTCAGGGTGCAAGGTCAAAGCCAGTACCCCCAGCTCAAGGTGCGATTCCTCTGTCATAATACCATATTTTTAGTTTTTCTCTGTCTTTATTTAAACACTCAGTCTCAGGAGTGATTCGGGGCTACATTTCACTGTATGTTGCAAGTGCATAGCTGTGCATGTGACAAATAAAACTTCTTGAGTCTTGAAGCATGATAATCTATGTATGACTGTAATTTGCCAGGGCACTGTAAAGGCAAACAGGTGTTTGGTGCGATCAGATTCTCAACAAACAAAAAAAATCACAAATGAATTAGACATATGGTTCTGCTGGTTTCATTCTCAGTGACAACTGGCATGATGATAACTCCTGTTTTCATATGTTCTCTGTCAGAAACCGGTCCATTTTCACATGGCTGCATGTTTGGATTGTGCTCTGGATAACTGTCGCCAGAACTGGTCCAGCAGTGTCCCTTTTCAAAGACATTTTATTTATTTATTTTTAAACATTCTTCTCTATTCCCTTGGTCATATAAACAAGTGCGGTATGTAAATCCAGCTTTGGATGTGTTCTCCAAGAGTAGGGCGACCAACCAGAGCCACCGGTTCATGTGGTCTCATTGGCTGCCGGGAGGGACCTGGGTGCCACACGTTTGCATGCTGTGAGCTGGGTCCCTGTGATGTGCTGAGGCGAATTGGGCATAGCTCCTGTGCAGATGGAAGGTGTTTTTTTCTATCTTTTTTTGACGAGGCCAAAATGAGGACACATCCTTCTTAAACTCCACTGTGCAACCATGCGGTACTTCACTTCCAAAATGGCTGCATCGCCCCCTTCCTTGCTTCAGCAAATGTGCAACTTCCCGTTCAGTGCAAACCTCAAATTCCCATGTCGCTGGGTAGTTTTTCCACTATCTCTGCCTGTGCTGTACTTTTGGCTTGATGATGCGTTCTGTATTTTTAGGTTCACTGTTCTTCTTTTCCTGCACACTTATTTATGCCTTTCTTTGCTCCCTGCCTCCAACGTCTCTGTTTCTCTTTTGTGAGACTATGCATGGTTTGCACACAACAGCAGAAGATATGTTTGAATTTTGAAGGTCTTCAGCCTTTTGTTTAAACCTGGTTATCTGAAGTCAAGATGTTATTGAAACTTCACTCAAAAACTTAAAAAAAAATTCTTTGCATATTCACTCTACCGGGTTGCGGCCATTCCGGAATGCGTTCATCAATTCTGATCCAAATCAGCATATAGAACTGGAGTTGGAATTTGTTTCCCTGAAATTGAAATTCAATTCCAATTGAGTTCCCCATAGTTTTTCTTTCCAATCCTAACTCCAGTTCCATTTCCTGACTGGGATTGGAAATGATGAATGCATTCCAGAATGGCCCCAACCCTGCCCTCTACATTTAATAGTAAAATAGTAAAATATTTGAGGCATGTGAATTTTAATCCAGCAAGCACCAAATTAGTATATTTGTGTTAAGTCTTGTGAAAACATTTTTGTTGTCTTAGTTGTGTGTTTTTAATAAAATCATAAAGTGGAGTTATGTTAATCACAACATATTACACAAACTTGTACTTGAAGTCCTTTTGTTCAAAACAGAACTGAAATTAGAGCTGAAATGACTCTTATCTGGAGGTGCAACCAGCAGCTTCTCATTGTGGAGGAGGTGTGGGGTGATCAGGGTTTCTTGGGGGACGGGCTTAGCCGACATGCCACTGAATGTTGCTGCCTCTGATACTTTCATTTGCCCCAGTTTTGGTGAGATGCCCTGAAATTTTGTCTCTCTTATGGCGGCCATCCTCATTGCGCTCGCTCTACTGCCAGTCAGCCTGCTTACTGCTTCAGGAGTGTGAAATTAGATCCCCTCTGATATCCATCTCTGCCGGCCATAATTTAGTGTTTGTGGTGGCTGCCAGATGGGGGGCCTTCTCCAGGGACCCCGGCTGTGTGTCGGTTTGAAGTGCTTCCCGTCCGCCCGCGCCTCCTAGCCCCCGCGGGGAGGTCAGGACGGGGAGGCCGGCACGCTCCCCCTGAGGTGCACAGGGGACACAGAGATTTGCTCACAAATGGATTCTCCAGTGCAGGGACACTCTGTCTGCACATAACCCCAGAAGCCAAAGCCTTGCACATAGAGGCTTATGAACCAGACACTGACATAGCGTAACGCTCGCTGTTTACCAGTTTCTATGGTCAGATAAGGTTTGTGACAAAAAGTGTGACACACCACACAGTGCATGATAATATGTAAATCGGCTTGAGCCACAGTAAAGTCAGGGTCCTGGGTGCTAGTTTTGCATGGCAGCTGCTAATGCAAACATTCCGGAAAGATCTGCAGGGTCATCCACAGCGTGATGAACTGCATGTGCTTGCCGGTGGTTTTATGCTCTTTGCAGCTTTTTTTTTGCTGCTGTTTGCCTGCTGCAGACTGCACCTGCGAGGTGCAGCAGTGACCTTTTCACTTTTTTCTGGAAACCGCAAAAGAGAGAGGAAAAACAAAACACAAGTAGCCTTGTTGGATTAGTACACTTGCAGTGTATGATAACAGGAGTGCGAGTGAAAGCAGTGACATTCTTATCAGATCTTCAGCTGCGAACAGGAACAGTTAAAATAAACCATAAATAAGCTCTCAGCTGCAGCTGAAATTGCAGCCCAGGAGGTCTATCTCGATCATCTTTCATGTGGTGGAGAGCAGCTAATGTTGGCTTATAGAGTGAGTCCCAGGGTCCTTATTTGTGTCCACCTTTTGGCTGAGATGGTAGGAACATTGCATTCTGGGAGTTGTTCTTGCAGTTGGTGCGCTAATTATTTGTATTCGCGGCTTGGGGTTTGATGTGTGTAGAGTAGGAATGAGCAAGAATGAATCATGGGTTGGGGAATGCTCTAAGGATTTTGGGTAAATGCAGAATCACTCTACCCTAATTGGGACGGTTCGGCTTTCAGGCCTTGTGAAAGTACGGAAGGTTTATTGTGGCCGATTTCACTTTAGTCCTACTTGAATCCGTTATCTTCTGCTGGTGGTGGCAGGATTTCACTTACTGTTTTATGGCACAGATGTGACCCTGCTCTTGGTTTTAGTATCTTGGAGCACCGTCAGTGTTATAATTAACAGACATGCGTGGGTGTTGGTAGCGTTTGATTATAGCTTGTATTACTGTGAGCCTCTGTTTGCCTAAACTGGACAGGGAGTGAAATCTAATTTTTTTCCCCCAACCATTTTGGTCTTTTCTCATACCATGGCCAAAATATAATATATGTAACGTATCTCTAGCGTTTGGCTCAAAAGGTATTTATCATTCTGGGGCCTCTTTCCTCTGTATTGTCTGTATTCACAGCTCTAAACTGATCTGCTTACCTGGAAGTATATATATGCTTGTTTAAAAGTTTAAAAAATTTAATTATAATATATGAGAATGGAACAGCTGTGCATGTATTAGTATTTTAAAATTTATAACAAAAATATTAAGGAAGGATCTACTGGTGCCTTTGCTTTTTATGTTCTCTAATATTTATCCTCTTGTTTTCTTTACTCAGTGTATGATGTGTGGCGGCCCCCCCCAGCTCATGGGCCCCCCCTCTGTCTGAGCCTGTGCTGACGGGGTTGGGGGGGGTCCTTGACGGCCATGCGCCTGACCGCACGCCGCGGGGCCACAGGACTCCTGTGCCTCCTGGCAGTTTGCATCCTGCTGCGGATCCTCCGGGGGGCGCTAGAGTGCCCACGTCGCAGACGGATAACTGGGGCGCCTTCGGTGTCGGTGCGTGACTGGCAGCACACTGAGTACCGGTATGGGCGCGACGCCCCGCTGGTGTTTGTAGGTGGCGTGCCTCGGTCGGGGACTACACTGATGCGTGCTATGCTGGACGCCCACCCACACGTGCGCTGTGGTGAGGAGACCCGCGTTATTCCACGCCTGCTGGCCCTCCGCCAGGGCTGGGCTCGGCCCGGACAGGAGCGCCAGCGGCTGGAGGAGGCGGGCGTCAACCAGGAGGTGCTGGACTCAGCTGTGGCTGCCTTCCTGCTGGAAGTGATCGCGAGGCATGGGGAACCTGCCCCACTGCTTTGCAACAAAGACCCCTTCACACTGAAAAGTGCTGTCTACCTCTCACACCTTTTCCCCAAGTAAGAGGTTTCCACATGCTCTCCTATCCTATATAAGCTCACCATGTTCTGTCTGTGAGCTGTTATGCTGCTCTCTGCATTACCCTACTCACCATACTCTGGCTGTGAGCTGTGTTATGCTGCTCTCTGCATTAGCCTACTTACCATACTCTGTCTGTGAGCTACGTTTTGCTGCTCTCTGCATTAGCCTACTCACCATACTCTGTCTGAGCTGTGTTATGCTGCTCTCTGCATTAGCCTACTCACCATGCCCTGTCTGTGAGCTCTGTTATGCTGCTCTCTGCATTAGCCTACTCACCATACTCTGTCTGAGCTGTATTATGCTGCTCTCTGCATTAGCCTACTCACCATGCCCTGTCTGTGAGCTCTGTTATGCTGCTCTCTGCATTAGCCTACTCACCATGCCCTGTCTGTGAGCTCTGTTATGCTGCTCTCTACATTAGCCTACTCACCATGCCCTGTCTGTGAGCTCTGTTATGCTGCTCTCTACATTAGCCTACTCACCATACTCTGTCTCTGAGCTGTGTTATGCTGCTCTCTACATTAGCCTACTTACCATACTCTGTCTGTGAGCTCTGTTATGCTGCTCTCTACATTAGCCTACTCACCATACTCTGTCTCTGAGCTGTGTTATGCTGCTCTCTACATTAGCCTACTTACCATACTCTGTCTGTGAGCTGTTAGGCTGTTCTCTGCATTACCCAACTCACCATACTCAGTCTCTGAGCTGTTATGCTGCTGTACTTTATGATTACGCTGTGTTTGTGTTCTCTTTTTTTTTTGCTGTTATCCTGGTTTCTGTGTTTCATATCAACCGTCTTTCTTCGCCCTTTTTACCTGCTCTACTCTCTATATCAGACATCCCAGCACTTCTGGACGTTTCAGGATCTTCCTGCATGTTGATACTGTAGCTCCCTGATGCTCCCTGATGCCCACTCTCCTTCTCGAAAGATTCTAGATAAGCTCGAGTCTCTGCTTTCTTGCTCTTGTGCTTTCATTCCAAAAAAAACAAATGTCCAGGATATTGTATATAATTTGAGGAAATCGGGGAGCTACTGTCAACATGCGGGAGATTCCCGGAATGTCCGGGCATGGTGGGATGTCTGCTGTATTGTCCCACTTTGTCTACAGGCCTCCTCACACTGCCCTCTGCGCACTACACTTTTTCATTGAGCTCTTCTGTGTATTATCTTGTTGTAACTCGTGTTTTCTATGATTTATGTAACATTTTGCTGTGTCAGCTTGCTCTGTGCTTTATATTAATTACCCTGCTCTCGGGGCTGTTTTACCCTGCTGTCTGTCCCACACCAGCTTTCTGTCCTGTTATTCTGCTTTTTTCACTCTGTATTAGTCAGAGCCTGTTCTCCTATTGGCCTGTTTTCTCTGGCCGAAACTGTACTCTTTGATGCACACTTTCACTTCTGCTCTCTCTTTCTCTGTTTCATCTGTATAAAACAGCCTCAGCAGTGACCCTTCTTATTAAAACGTTTTAAGTTATTGTTCCCTGTCTTCTGATCTCCCTCCTTGGTAATTCTACCATTTACTTTAGTCCCCCCCCAGTTCTCCATACCTCCCACCCCCTTACTCAGTCACTTATGCTTACCGCCTTACCTCTCCCTCCCACCTTTTTTTTTTCCACCCTCCTTCGCCCCCCTCCCTTGCCCACTTCT
>JAODJU010000119.1:30240819-30257498 GCA_026776725.1 Gnathonemus echidnorhynchus | reverse complement strand
CTGCTCTACATGGCGCAGGCGCTCTGCTCTACATGGCGCAGGCGCTCTGCTCTACATGGCGCAGGCGCTCTGCTCTACATGGCGCAGGCGCTCTGCTCTACATGGCGCAGGCGCTCTGCTCTATATGGCACAGACTCACCTTTGCATCCCTTATCCCCCAGGGAGCAGCAGTGATGATGGAGGACTTGTCACAGGAGTTACGCCTTTTTCTTAGCTCTATCTTCAGTGCGTTCAAGGAGGAGGCCTTTCTCACTAAGCCAGTGGGTGAGCTGATGTGGGGCTACGACAGCCGGCTGGTGCAGTTCCTTAACAAGTTCTTCCCAGGCATGCTGCCTGCATCTGGGAAGTTCGGCCTGTTTGCTGAGGTCCGTGATGCTTCTCTACCAGCTGCGATCCGCATGCTCACAGGGCCGTTCACCTTCTAGATGCTCTCAAATGATGATAATTTGTGTCTTTTTTGTCTTCCTGTCCTCTTTTCATATCCACAGTTTAACAATTCCAACACTGGACTTTTTACTGTGTTCACCGGCCAGGATGACATCAGAAAAGTCCACAAAGTTGATTGGTGGAATGGTCTCAAGGAGGTGAGCGAAAATACCCATAATGCAGATAGTCTTATGATCACCCATTTGTTGTGTGAGTCTCTGGGCCAGGAGAATTCTGCATTGTGGGCGTGTGTGAAACCAGGGCTGTGGAGCTACAGGCCAAACACACAACATGTGGTCCATGAGTTGTTTAGCATTCTAGTAATATAACCTCTCTGCAGCATATTCAAGGGTCGACTTCCATCTCTCTTCTTTGGTCCTAAAGCTTTTCTTTAAGCTCTGCCTGTTGCTGCTTCTGCGCAGGCTCCTTCGGCCTGCTAGTGGCCTTCGTTTTGGAAGGATAATGGAATCTGTGCATGACTTTTTCGAAAGTATGAAAAGATGACTTGGTGTGAAAGACAGTGGGTGTGAGTGAGATTCAGGTTTTCGTTTTGAGTGGAGTTGGATTTCCCCACAGCCGTCGGACAGATTGGGTTCGGTGGGTTAATCCTGTCTGTGCTGCTTGATAGCCCTTGTTAAAGGGTGATGAATATAAAAAGCATAGATGGTTCAGCAGAGTCTCTGATGCCCCCACACCAGGTGAGCTACTGGAGGACCAAGCAGTGCAACATGATCAATGGGACTGCTGGTCAGATGTGGCCCCCCTTCATGACCACAGAGTCCACCCTGCCCTTCTACAGTCCCGATGCCTGCCGGTAACCCTAAATATCTACATTTAACTCTGTTTATTTGATAAATGTTCTAATGCTTGAGAATCTGCAACATTACCCAGCATTCCCTGTTTTCCCAGCGTTTTCCCCCTTAGTAAGTGGACATATTATTAATTTAGAAGAATGTTTTGGCTGTTATTAATATATCATGATAACTTCTACAAAAATTATGGATTCGAAGTTTGCTAGCTGAAGATAGTATGCCTCAGATACTTAAAAGGTTTTTTAAAAATCAGTCCAAATGTCAGTGGGATTATTCATCTGTGACTGAAATTAATTTGTGGAATAAACCTCACTGGGCACTGAGGGGCAGACAGAAGTCTGCATGCAAACTGAAACACACCTGAATCCGGCATGTTCCATGTGGTCGACTCGCTGCTCAGCCTTGGCTTTGTGTTGCTGATGGAATTTGGCCCTCATGGAAAAATAGTTGAAGATCCCTGTTCTATACTTTTTAAAATTTTTTTGTGCAGTTTTTTTTTTAATATACAGTTATTCGTATGTCTTTCTGGTTTAAGGTACTGTAATCCTTTTTTATGGTATGGTGTTTTATCATTAATTTTAAATGTCATGCTATGTTTGACACCTGCACGCCGCATGTCATCAGATGTAAGAGCATTTGGGTTTGACTTTTAGCATGAAGTGGGTAAAACATGTTGTATCATTACATTAACCAGTGTTTGGTGATGTAACAGTCCTTTATTACTCGAGATAATGTGAAGGTAAAATTAAATCCATCAGCTTATCTTGTAAATGATTTGCTTTCTTAAGCACAGGTGAGTCATAGGTTTGGTTTCCCTTTCTTGCGATATCTCCTTCACCCCCCTTCCAGGCTCGTTTTATTACTCTGCCATGTTGAGTTCTTCCACAATAGCCTGACAAATCCCTAGTTCTCCTGCATTTGATGGCCACATAGAATCAGCACGTTCCGCTCATTGCATCTTGCCTGATGGTTGTTTTGTTGTGTTTTGGAGCTTTTGGTCGTGCCTGCTGCTACCCAACTCACAGACTGTGGGTTTTTGCACTTATGTCAGGTCAATGGAGCTGGTTTACCAGAGGCCAGGGGTCATGCGGGGAATTCCTGTCTATCGCTTTGTGGCACCCACAACTCTCTTTGCCAATGGATCAGACTACGCCCCAAACCAGGGCTTCTGCCCCTGTCGGCAGTCTGGTATCCAGAATGTCAGCACATGCAGACTCAGTAAGTCGCCTTTTCTCACGTCGGCCTCCACCTGGGCTTTTGGACAAACTGGCACCCTTCATACTTCTGTTAATTTGAAATGGAAGCTGCATTCTGCTTGTAGATTTTTCAGATGTTATACTAATGAGGAGCATAGACCTATTGTTTCGAATGAGGCTTTTCTGTGCCACCATGACGGCCTTTACTTTTCAGCTGGATTTACTGCTAAGGTTTCCCTGTCTGGTTGTTCCCGGTTGGGCAGTGCATCACCCAGTGCTCCTTGTGCGGCGCCACTCTCTCGCCCAAACCCCAGATCTGACTCTGTCGGCTTCTGCTTGCTTCAGATGCTCCGGTCTTCATCTCCCACCCACACTTCTACAACGGGGACCCAGTCCTCCGCGACTTCGTTCGGGGGCTCGATCCTTCAGAAGACAAGCATGGCCTCTTCATTGACATCCACCCGGTGAGTGGTCCTCTCTACTCGCCCCCCACGTGTTGGTCATCCTCCTGTGAGTTATCTGTTATTTTCCTTTACTCCAGCTCCTTCAACCTCAGATTTCCTTTACCAGGTGCTTCCCCAGTCTGTTCTACTTCAGCAAGGTTCAAGGAGACACGAGTTCCCTTCAGAATGGTAGTGCATGTAGAGAGACCTGTTGTTTTTATATAATACTCCTCCAAACTTTGAATGCTGTTAACTTGTCGTTTAGTAGTTGGAAGGTCGTTTAGTAGTTTATCAATTCAACCCCAATATATATCTACAGTGACACTCCAACATAATTGTTTGCAGGAAAACATTAACTTTGACGTGTGATTATGCAGTTATCTGCTTATCTGGCAGTATATGCTTGAAAGTGAGGGTCTCTCCCATCTTATCTGAACTGACTGAATAAACATCCTTGTTCCCCCCCCTCCCCCAAATACATGTATGACCTGCAGATTTATTCAGAGCAGCCCCTGGTAGCCGTTTTGCATATCGCCTTGCTGCTGAGGTGCCACCTGCTGTGCCCCCCAGCTTCAGCCTGTGTCTGATGTTTCGCTTTACCTGTGCAGCCGGCCTCTGAAATTTGATCCCTTCAGTGGTGTGCTCCCACCAGCGCGCGGGGTCAGGCTCTAACTGTGCTCCCGCCAGCGCGCGGGGTCAGGCTCTAACTGTGCTCCCGCCAGCGCGCGGGGTCAGGCTCTAACTGTGCCAAGGTCTCTGATCGCGAATAAACCTGCAAGGCCATTTTGATAAGCTAATTGGAAATGACTTTGAGGGCCACTTACCGGTTAAGATTATAATGATAGTACGGGATTATCAGTGCTTTATGATGTCACTAAAAGGGTTATTACCTCATAAACTGGGTTTTATGCAACATCCATGTGAACAGCAACCCTGCAGCTAAACCATCTGCTCTGATTTACCAGCTTGATCAGATTTCTCTTGCTTACTCTGCAGTAATTGACATTGGCAGCATTGATTAATTATCCATTATCAATGTCATCAGTGGGTGGCCTGTATTTATCGATGTCATTCAGTATTTGTAATGCTGGTGTTCACATACTTATACATAATCTTTTCATATGTAATATAGACAGGTTTTAAAAAGAAGTAGTTCTGTCTCATTTCATAGAAATAGTGAAAATGTAAGGGGATATTGTCTGAAATCTACATTTTCTAAATCTACATTTTCAAATTCTAAATCTACATTTTGTTTGAAGTCATCTAAAACAAAGTCCTGCCATTTCTTTGGAGTAAATCCTCAGGTCTGCATCTTAGCTTTGTGAATTCCAGGCTCATGTCTGTAATTTAGTGACACTGGAAACTGATCAAATAATTAACGAGAAAGCAATTCAATGCAAACTTTAAACAGCTGGGTCTCTTTCAGAGCATGAACAAGAATATGAAACCAGTAACTTGAATAGGGCTCCTAGTTTTATTTGACTGGATAAAGTCTTTCAATGATGAGGATTTTTCCTTTGCTGCTTCTTTGGCTGCCTCGTGTGGCTCATGATTTAAGAATGTGACATTTAGCACTGGACATTAATGAGATGAATGCCCCTCACCGTTATAGATGACTGTGATGAATATTATCATTTGGCTGTTTTGTAATTATGTGCCCTGATGAAGCCATTTTCATTATGAAAATGGAACCCTTTGTTTGGAAAGGAAAATGTGATGTGGTTTTAAGACATTTATCTCTGGTGACGGTGGCTTGCCATAGAAACGCGTTAGATCTGAAGTGAGACAGACTGCAGAACGGTGGTCTAAAGTAAAAAAATTTACTTTCCCAAACAACCCAGATAAATAAGTGCAAGAGGACTTATTAGATTTAATAAAGTGTCTTATCCAGTGGGATCCTGATGTATAGCTGCTTAGCCTGGTGTCTCGGGGTCTGTGGTCCGGCCGGTTTACACACCTGGGCCCTTGTGGTGGTCTGTCTGCTATTTCACACGTGTCCTTTAAGATCCCCTGTCCTCCCCTTTGTTTCGGGACAAGCGACATTGTTGGAACACAGCGGCATAAACTTTATGCTACACTTTATACTCTCGTAAATACCAGAGTGATAATGTGCCAGACGGCCAAGGTGGACTCTGTCCAGTGGTTACGCTGGTTTGATTGGGAGATGGGGACTTGGCGTCAGTTAGACGGTGTGCGCATATTTTTATGTAGTGTCTTTTAAGAGTGTACATAGTGAGGATTGTTTGTTTTACTTAAGTTTTCTTACAACTCCCCCCCCCCCCCCCCCCCCACAATAAGTTTTTTTTATTCTGTGTTTGTATTCAAATATCTTTGGGGGGGGATTACTTGACTACTAGTTAGGAATGAACATTATGTAAAATCTTACCACAGGGCCGTGGAGAAAGATAAACATGTTAGGTTAAAAAGTTTAAGGAACTGTGCTATGGGTATCGAGGGTTATAATCCCAGCTTAGTCAATGTACATAGAAAATCTGGGAGTCACAGAAGGACTTGACAAAATGTTCCTTTTTAAGCACCGAGTTCATGGTATGACTCATTTCAGAATGTCCTGCGTTTTTGCATAAGCCCGGGGTGGCCAATGTTATCCAGATAAGGCCCATGTGTCATGCGGGTTTTCACTGCAACGCCCTAATTAAATTACTAATTAGAGGACTGATTGGCTGAAGAGTCCTCACACCTGGGTTTGAACAGCTGACCTAAAGGTTGTCCCAAAAACCTGCATACACACCGGCCCTTTGCGGATAAGATTGGCCGCAATAAGCGGTCAAATGTTTTTCTTGCTGTGGTGAATCCTGTGAAAGCACCCAAACCCCAGGCACCTACACGCTTTCAGCCCGTTGGCGTCTCCTCTGCTGCTCAGCAAGCTTCTGGCCAGCTTCAGAACTCCTGCAGTGGAGGGCAGCAGTGCCCTGTTGCTTCCTCACCTCTCTGCCAGCTTCAGAGCTCCTGCAGTGGAGGGCAGCGGTGCCCTGTTGCTTCCTCACCTCTGGTCCCTTGCTACTCGACAGGAGACCGGCGTGCCGATGAACGTATCCATCCGGCTGCAGCTCAACCTGTACATGAAAGCGGTGTTAGGCATCAAGTAAGTCCCAGAATGCCGTCTGCCGTGATGTCGCCCATCTGTAGAACATTGAGTGCTGTATTCTTGTGTTGCTTATTTGAAGTTAACTGTGAACCTTGTTAGATCCTTTACCTAAAAATAGCTACCACACTTCTAGCATTGAAACTGTAACTATATTGTACATTTAAATTGGGTTTTTAAAGTGTCGCTATTTTATTAGTTCATGGTTTCTTCATATTGTCTTCCCAGGCAGACTGGCAAGATTTCTGAAGTAGTGATGCCCATGATCTGGTTCGAAGAGGTCAGTTGACACGTGCGTGTAGCAACCTGCATTCTGCGGCCCCAGTACCTCTCAGCTGGCTCCAGTGAGGGGGGGTCAGTAGTTATGACTGGGTTTTATCTTGGGCGGTGCCGTGTCGTAGTGCATTTCCTGGCGATCCTTTTCCGCATCACAAAGGCCCCCTCACTCCATGCCCCTCGTCCTTCACAGAGAGGGTACATCGACGGCCCGGTGCTGACCACGTTTTACAGGAACCTGGTGCTGATACCGACCATTCTGGAATACCTCCAGTATGCCTTCATCGCCTTGGGCCTCCTTGCTCTCCTGGGGGCTGCTGTTCTGTGTTGCTGGGAGAAGGTAAGCCCATAGTCTGCACACCTTCCCTTCTGTGGTCCCCACAGTGTCAAGACAGAGCCCTTGCATTCCCGTGTTTTTTCACCCTTAGCATGATGTATGGGTAAACCCTCTTAGTCTATCCAGCTCCAACTCCACTCTATGGCCAATCTGATGTTCCCTCTAATTTTTCTCTAAATGGGTAACATCTGCGGTGTCCTACCTTAATTTTTTACGATGAAAATACAGTGACGAGCCACTAAATTGTAGCCATATATTTGGCTGTCGACCCGGAGGGGGCTGATGCCCTCAGTATATTTTGCCAATTGCAATCAACTGGTTGGCCACCAATGAAATAAAGGATTATTAACTAGTCTTGCAACTGACGGGTTGGTCACCCCTGGGTAACACAAGCATCCTTGTTTCTAATACTCAAAGGGGCAGCAAAGGGGACGGTTGAGTAGGGCTTCCTCGACTTGATTTTGATTCACAACCTAACGATTTCATTCAAGAAGCGCCAAAGTCCTGTATACCAAAATTGTTTTATTTGAGGAACATATGGGTATAGTTCCTTAAAAACAAAACCAACCTGTTTTTTTGAAAGCACAAAAAATAACTTATGACTGAAAAGAATAGCTGAAAAGAATGGGCAAGACTAATACTCACATACTGTTTCAGAAGGACTTTAACTTAGATTTGTGCCAAAACATAAAATAGAATCTTTTTATTTGAGGAACTTGCAGGTATTTTTTGGTGCTTTTTTCGATTCTATTCAATTTCCATTTGACACACATTTACTAGTGTGCGATCAAACCAGATCTGTTGTAAACACAAAGACAAAAATTACAGCACTGCAGAATTAACACTGCAAAACAAGGCAACATAATTGTTACCATTACATGACAAAAACAAGTTAACAAAAAACAATATATAATAAAAAGCTTATTCTTATTATTAAAGTTTATTCTTATACATACCCGTGAATACCCCGCAATATTTTATCCACGCTTTCCCCTCTGCAGTTCTTGTACCCAGCCAGAAATAAATACCTCCAGACATTTAGTCACTTTCATTTGCTTAACAATATTCTGATAACTGACAGCAGGTTAGATCCAATAATATCAGTTTTTTTTTTTTTTTTCATTTTCTTTTGTTTATTTTGCTTTTGATGTTCTTCCACATGACTGCTGGTGAAGCCTGGCTATGGAAAGTGTGGAATTAAACTGGCCCCTGATGTAGCTAGTCCCCATAGTAGCGATGGGATTGAAAGTCGTGCATTGGAGTATATCAGATAATGACTGACGATAGACCACACCGTTTTGAAGATGGTGGTTTTCCTTTTGCTTAGTGAGAAATTATAGCTTAAAACGTCTGTACAGCATCAGTGGGAAAATTTGATAGTCAATCTAGCCGGAGGTACGGATCCAGCCACCCAAACGCTCACTTGTGCTTTGGTTTTGAACGCATACCGCTACTGTACTTTTCTTTCAGAGGTCTTTGAGACAAGGGAAAGGGATGTCAACAAAGCAGAAGGTCAATGGGGTTTGTTTAACGCATCAGGGCTTCCAAAGACGGCTGTGATGTGGGGAATTCTAACGAGAATCATGCACTTCCATAAATTGTCGGAACTGATTGTCGCATTTTTTGAGAATTTTAAGTACTCCAGCAAATCTGAATTGTTTAATCAGTGTAATTATGGAAAAAACATGAGAAGTTATTTTACAGGTCAGTCTCTACCTTGTTTGATGGTGGTGACTTGAATGTTGCCTGTCAAAATTTTCAATCTTTTCCAAATTACCTACTTGATTCTATTGCATGAATAAATAATCAATGAAACCACCAACATAACATAATAAATGTATCTGCAATCGCGGCCTCTCAATCAAGCCAAGGACAGCCAGAGCATGTCAACCAACATTAAGATTAAATGAGGCTTGATTGTGTTTTAGGACTGCGTAAAAGACAGGGTAAACGACCAGAGTGTTTTTGCGAGGCAGCCTGAAAAGTTTGTCTTGGCTGGCACAGGTGGGTAACAGCATTGAAACGTTACCTGACATTCTCCACCAACAGCTGAGCAAATGTTCCTTGCGAGATCATTAAACCTGTCAACCGGAACCAATTGACAATAATTTTTCTGGTTCTATCTCAATGCATAATCACACCTCATTCCATGTTGAGTTTACACTTCATGTTATGACAAGAACCAGCTCCTCTCTAGCACATTAAATCAGACACCCTGCTTCTCTGTTTCTCAGTGCACACTCCTGCCTGTTTTTTGAACGTGTATTTTGGCCATCAAAACCATCCAGTCTATAGTCAAATGAAAGGAAAACGGTGTAGGAGAAAAGTTTATCACAGAATATAGATTACTGCTATGAAGGCAGGTCTTTTATTGTCCTGTAGCAATCTTCACACACAGACCCAGATGTAAATTTATGCATTTCTGCATTACGGAAATGTCAGGGACCAAAGTCCGTATGCTGTCATTGTGTATGCTCACAGATGTTCTACTGATGACATCACCAGGGTGAATGTCTCTCAGTTTGTCACAATTATTGATCACTAGCCTTGTGTTGAACTTGAGTTTATTGTGAGACCCGATTCTCACCTCTTGCCTCCCCTCCTCTCTCCCCGCTTTGCCAGAAACGCAGCTCTGAAGAGTTCGGTCCGTCTCGCCCAGTTAAGGACCCGACCTCTTCTGCGACTGAAACGACTCCTCTGCTGCAGAATGGCCCAGACTGAGACCAACATCCTCCCCAGGCTCCCTCACTCTTTACTCACCCCCACCTCACAGATCCATAGCCCTAGCCTGCTCACCGGGGCAAAGATTGCTGAATTGCATATGGAGGCCTACCTACCCTGAAAGGCCGTAGGGTTTGGGTTCGTTCCAAGTACCTAACCCTTTCCTGAGTAGATCATGTGCTTGTGAAGCGTGCAGGGTGTCAACTTTTTTGGCACTTACTTAATCCTCAAGTATTTGAGGATTATTATTTTTAATATATATTTTTTATGCAGCAATACTGAAAAGTGTCTGGCTTAAACTCACAGCTGGTGGAAGAACTTTGGGGCTCTGACTCCCTGACTGATCCCACTCACAGCTTTTAAACATTAGAAAGTAGATCAAACCACACAGTGACACACAGTGGCTCACAGTAATCCCACCCAAAGTGGTTTCAGAACCACCTAATTTCTCCCATTACTGCTCACATTTGTTTACATCTGGGGAGAAAAATAACAACCGTTGCTATTTAATTACGTAGCAGTTAAAAAAAAAATCATGAAATACAAAATATTTATGAATATGTTTGCAGTATTATGGTTTTAGATTTTTTCTTCTAATTACCTCGTGCTTAGGAAATACGCAATGTGTGAATCATGACTTGTGAGAATATATATGGTGGAGCAGGAACGTTAGCTAGTCTTTGGGGTTTAGTTCTCCTAAGAGACACCTGCGCCCTCTGGTGGTTGACTATAATGGAACCTTATGTGATTTACTTTGGTATGTGGCCCAGGTTCTTGAATTTTGTTAAGGGAATTTGGGAAACGGTGTTGGATAATTGGTAAAGCATTGCACAGGAAAATTATGGAGGCATTAATTGAGATGCTTTTGATGAGCATTGTGTTTTTTTGCATTGCCTCCTTCAGAGTTTTGGTGAATGGTTGAGTAAGGAAACTACAGTTGCCTCATTAGATGCCAGTTGAGCTGTTAATGTGAATAAGACATGAATGTTATACTTCAGGCTTTTTCATTAGTGGCCACATGAAGCACCTTTTAATGACGGTTGTCGCGTAACTTCTGCACCTCTACGCGACATCCACATAAAAAATGTACTCAATGTTTACATGCACTCAAAATAAAAGGGTAAATCAAATTCTGGAATATTGTCCCATCTATTTACTATCTAGTTGACTCTTAAATGATAGTACTCCTTAACTACGCAATAGTATTATTTCTGTCTAAAGGTCACTGAATCTGTCACCATTTCTGTATTTTAGGAGCTGTTGAATTAGCTAATAACAGGAATGGGTTTTGCTCCAGATGAATTATGGTCTGATTGATACAGAACCGTAATGGCGTATGTTTGTGTTTTTCTTTCTTTGTATGTTTGCTTTTCAAAACCAGCTGTGTCTTTCTGACAGGGAGGAAGATGCTTTTTATACCTTTACAGTTGGCAAAGATCAAATCATTATATGCCTTTTGAGGATCACATTCAGGAAGTTCACTGGCAGCAGACACCCCATCTCCCCTGGCAGTTCCAGGCATGTCCCATAAATGAATAGCAGCCCCCGACACCCTTAGAATTTAAAAATGGTTCACAAATTTTATGGCCAGTACCCCCACCTCCCTGAAATCAGTGTGCCTAAGGTGGGATGTTTGTATATATTTCTCTAAAGAAGAGAGAATGTGTTTTTAAATTACAGGAATATTTTAGTAATTATTTCAAATTTACTTGTTTCATTTTAATCTGAAAAAGAGAGGTACTACCTTGTCTACCTAGACATTGTTGTAGGGGCAGCTCTGTGGTTTGGACTCCGGAGGTTACTGGTTCAAATCTCATTGTCAGTAGAGTGATGTCACCATTGGGCCCTTGAGCGAGGCCCTTAACCTGAATGCTCCATGGACTGGCTGACCCAACTCCTCTACATCATGAGGTGGCCTACAGCGCTTTTCCAGCTGTCCTGAAAGAGGTCCCACATCTATGCTGAACGCTTTTCTTCACTCCCTGGTCAAACTCCTCCAAATTCATCTCTGGTGGGTTTAGGTCAGTAGGCCAGGTCATGTCATGTGATGTGACACTATCATTCAGCTTTGTAGGTGGCTTGGCATGTCCAGACTTTAGACTGGTACACACACACACACACACACACACACACACACACTCTACCCCGATGAACCACTTCTGAATAACTTTTGTTCACACAATCAACTCGGGAAACACTCTGGGAATCTATATTAACATCTTTGCGCTTTGTTGTCTGTGCAGGGAATGTATAAACACATCAATTGCCTATTGTGTTCATGTCAAAGAAGCTCAAGTAGACTAGTGATCTAATCAATTATTACAGTCATCTTTGCAAACACTGTAATGATGCAATTTTCAGTAATTTACGAAGAATGCAAACATATCGCATACAACAGTCAATAACTTGTTAAAAGTAATTAGATAGTATTTGGCAATTAAATAGTATTTGTAATATTACTCATCAGTCACGATGGAGGACGCCATGATTGCAGTTTATGATGATGCTGAGTTGAGTAAATCGGGACACTGAATTTCTGTATGAGTGTCAAGGTCTGGGATGTATTAGATGGTCACCTAACATTTGGTTGAATGCAGGGATAAAGATTTGAGTGACTTTGACAGGGGCCAAACCACTATGGTCAGATGACCGGGTCGGAGCTTCTCCAAAACAGCAAGGCTTGTGGAGTGCTGAGGGTCGGCCATGGTGAGGACTTCCTGAAAGTGGTCCAAGGAGAGAAAAATCATAAAAAAAGAAGCTAAAAAAAAAAAGACTCATCGATGTGAAAGGTTAATGAAGTCTATCCAATGTGGTACAACAGAAGGGCTGCTGTGGCACAAATAATTTTGATAATGGTCACAGTCACAATGTGTCATGACACACGGCGCTTGCAGGCCTGCAGCACATGCAGCTCCGCATGGTTCGGATTTGTCGGTCCAGCGCATCCCACAGATGCTGGACAAGTATCCGGCCGTCCACAGGATGCAACAGGGAACCAGATTCATTGGACCAGGAGACGACCTTCCATTGCCGCAAGGTCCAGGTCTGACCCTCACATGTCCCTTGTAGGTGTTTTCCACGGTGGACATGGGTCAGCTTGGGCCGCACAGGCAGCAGGGCTTAATGCCCTGTATGTTGTGAATTTTTTGCATTTGTCACTTAACATGAGGGCAAAAGAAATGTCAATGCCTGCAAAGAAGGCTGTTATTAGGCTGAGGAAACAAAATAAACCCATCAGACAGATGGGAGACATTAAGAGTGGCCAAGTCAATGATATGGTACATTCTTAAAAAGAAGGAACATGCTTGTGACCTCAGCAACATCAAAAAGCATAAATTACCATGGAACACAACTGTGGTAGATGATTGCAGAATACTTTCCTTGGTAAAGAAAAATCACTTCACAACATCTAGCTAAGTCAGGAACACTTTCCAGGGGGTGGTAGTATTATTATTATCAGAATCTACAATCAGGAGAACCACTGATATGCCTCCAGAATAGGAAGGCCAGATTTCACTTGTTTCCAAAAGTTTTTTTTTTTGCTTGCGTTAAATAAAATTCAGAAATTCTGCAGTGATGCATTATTTTATATTTACATGTATTTTTTTTTCCTCCTGGCATTGATCCAGGCAACTGCAGTAATCGGGGCGTCGGAGGGACATGGGCTCACTCTCCCCCCGGTAAATTCTATCTATAGTGGGGACTTGTGTTTATTCAGACAGAAACTGCCTGCTTTAGCGGGGGGAGCTGACATTTTGTCAGGGGGCCCAGAATTTATACCTAGGCCTCTGTGTCTGTGGCCTTGGTGAGGGAGGTTTGCTGTGACCCGCTTGGCACTGCCAAGACCATCACCAAGACCATCACCAAGACCATCACCAAGACCATCACCAAGAGAGATGATGGAGATGATGCGTGGTGGGAAAATGAAGTGTGGCAAATGAATATACAGGGGTGGCACGACCTCAGAGGACAGGAGAAAGAGATGGATGAAAACACTAATTACCGCATTATTCCCATGGCAGGTTTGTGTTGGTGTGAGGTAGGTGGTTATCTGGCCAAAGTTAAGCTTGACAGGTGGCTCGTAAGCAGTGAAAGCAATGCCTTGAGTTTAGTCTTGAGCCAGGCTAACTTGTACTGGTGAGTTGTTGGTCTCAAAACTATCAGTAGAGGGCAGCACAGATTGATTGCAAACTCTATGGCTCGTTTATGAATTCCATATTGATCGCCCCTAAAGAATAGGCAGCCGATTGACAGAAGGAAGTGTGCTTGTGTTTTTATGTTCATCCTATACATTAATGTGTAAACTTACATGCTGGCCCAAGTTACTTGGAAAATGAGTTATTCATGTTTACTAACAATTTATTACACCTTTGTTTTGTCTGGTTGCTAAATGTGCAAGACTCTCCAACAGGTTTCAGTTTAAATCTGACCTCATCTCATGGATCAAAGTGCATAAATTTAGTTAAAAATACAGACTGTCACAAATGATTTTACTCTTTCCATTTGTCTCAGTGTCACTGTGCCCCCCCACGTAGCTGTGCTTGTATCCCTTCCACGAGTGCAGCAGGCAGGACCTTGCTCATCACGTATGCAGTGACACTGCGTGACAGAATACAGTTGTCTCCTGTCCACTGGCGCTCCCATCCAAGTCTCAGGCAGTGGTGTCGGCCCAGTGGGTGTCCCGGCCGGGGGTCCGTGGCGACTCAGCAGATGGTGGATTTAGCAGCGTGGACAACAGTCATGCATCGCCACGCTCCCTGTAGCAGCCCGCACTGTTGCCATAACAGATTGTGACCTTTGGAGGCAGACAGAAGGGGCTTCGATCGCAGTTCCCACGGTAGGTCTATGTGCCACCGCTCTACCATTAGCTGTTAGCGTAGCGCTTATGAACAGGGCCTCTATGCACTATACCAGGCTTGATCAGTCACATGCGACCTTTAGCCTTTTGGGGGTCCGCTGCACAGCCTGAAAGATCTTTATGGTAACGTCTGTGCTTCTACGGACTTGTTCAAGAGTCAAGGCACACAAAGATGAGTATTATAGGAAGCCCTTGTCGGTATAAGTAATGTTTCTCCTGCTGCCTCTCATTTGGATGGCTGTGTGTTGTTCTTTGTAATGGGGGAGTGGGTGTCCTCATAGCTGAAAGCTTTATTAAACACTTGGCTGAAGACTTAGAGCATGACAATGAGTTTGGCACTCTGTAATTCTTGTTTCTGTTCCAGCCATTGGTGCTTATACCCCTACTCTATTACAGCCGCTGCCCCAATCCAGATCCACCTCTTAGCAAATGCTGAGTATAGGAGCAGTAAATAACATCACGGAGAAAGGGCTGAGGGGGTGCGAAGGTGGGTCCTGGTGGGGGAAAGGCGCTGCACACGCATGACTGGCTCCGATGTTGCATCATTTATTGTGATGTCGTCCCTCCCCGGCGTCCGGGGAAATCGTCAGCGGCTCGTGAGGGTCCCCACTGCCTCAGATGGTGTCAGATGGTTCCAGCAGATCAGAAAGCAACAGATGTTAGTGGTGCCCACCAGCACAAGGGGTGGTCCTCACAGGAGCCTGGGTAGCAGCACTTAAAGCACATCCTCGGCAGCCAGACACAATATTCACCACGAGAAGATATGCTGCATAGCGACAGTCTAACGGATTCTGTGGGATTCTGCTTATAGAAAAACGTAACGCTCTGATGTTACCACGTGGCTTGTTTGCCCAAGTGTATGTGTATCCTAAGGTATTTAGGTAAAGAATCTTCTCTATCACTTTCCAATTTAGTTACTGATCCTTATATAACAGCGATCCTTGGCGATAAGGTAGTCAGTGGTGAAAATCGGTGGTTCAGTGAAATCTTGTTTGGGAAGGGTCCCGAAACAGATGGTATGATGACAGTGAGCACATACCTGGAAATGCCATTTGAAGAGTGAAATAACTATGGTGACCATGGTGATGGGGAGGGTAGGGGTAGTGCAGTCGAGATTTGGTGGAGAATTGGTCAGAGTGCTTATGATTGATCACTGCATACCCCCCGCTTCCTCTCTATAAAAAAAAGGCTCATTCCTGTTGATTGGCTATTATAGAACCTTCAGCATTTGGGAAATACTTTCTGTGTTGCCGTGGCAATACTAGCAAGCATGGAATTCATGAGGGGGAAGGGCTTTGGGAAGGTAGCCAGTCATACTCTGTCCAGTGCAGCTAAACTCATCAGCATGTGCATCTCTGCATCCATTGAACACTCTAACGTTCTGAGCTGCTTTGGGGGTCTGAAGATGGACAGACGTGGACGGGAAAAACCAAGAGAGGATGCCGAAGACATGTAAAGGAGGGGATGAGAAATGGATGAGAAAATAGCAGGGGCAAAATGTCATTGGCGTGGGTGGTAACATATGTCAGCATTCTCCATTTTGATAGAAAATCGGCTGCGCTTGGTTGATCACATTTACACTCACCTGCGGTTTATCCAGCAAATCCCCCAGGGCAATAACGCGTGAATATTACCCTGTGGTTTGCCAGGACAGACACACCATTCTGCTATTATAATTGCAGATTGTGCGATGGAAGCTGCGCACTCAGGGAAAACAGACTGTTCCTCTCATTCAAACACAGTTTTGTGTTTGATCCCGTTGCAAAAACCGGAAGAACTGAAGTCCCTTTGATTGCTTATATGGTTTGAATATGCATGTCATTACACGTAAGCTTAGATCCATGGGCATCTGTTTGCTAGCATGTTTGCAAAGGTGGCCCTAGGAACACTGGGGGCCCCAGGCAAAAAACTTCAAGGGGCCCAACAACCCACCCTACCCTGACATGGTAAAGTTTATCACCATTGTTTTAGCATGAAGTCTAAATTAATAATATCAACAAAAAGTCTTTTATTTTTGCTTTTGTGAAAAACAGAATACACAAATAAAGCAGCCATGTCTTTGTGATGTACTGTTTAATCGTCGGCTTTTGGGGGCCCCTGCCAGCTTGGGGCCCCAGGTAATTGCCTGTCCTGTCGCTAAGTCTGTTGGCGTGTGGCAGCATCTGGGCATGTGTGTACATACCCAGAGTGTGGCTCCCTCTCGGAGAATGTGGACGGTCGCTGCAGCCGGCGTGCAGAACAATCAGACTTATTTGGTGTAGTGCATCTTGGCAGGGGAGCAGAAAATTCCAGGAGGATCGGAGATCTGGAAATCTTTGATCCTTTGCTGAAGACCAATCAAGTGTAACAAGCATTTGGGGGGGTGGGGGTGAGATTAAGCAAACTGAGGAGGGAAAGAGGGATAGCAGGTGGTGTTTGTCTGGGGGCTGCTCTGGGTCGGTCTCACACACACACACGTGTATATGGGATATAAGATCATGATGCTGCCCACCCCCCCCCCCCCAGCC
>JAODJU010000119.1:30229753-30240592 GCA_026776725.1 Gnathonemus echidnorhynchus | reverse complement strand
TATGTCTTACTCACTGGGGGCTTTGGGTGGGGATGCTGTAAAGCGCTTTGAGACGATGTAATGTTGTGATAATGCGCGATTCAAAAATAAACTTCTTTGTTGTTGTTGTTTGATTTTCTTTTCTTGCAGCCTGGTCTCTGCCAGGCCGAATCCCATGCCACCCGCCCACCCCTCTGCTACATGGGGAGGAGCGTTTTTCCCCAATTTGTGCCTGATCTCCCGTCTCTCCGTCTTTTGTGTCATCCATCCCCGAGGGTCGCAGCGGAATACGGCGGATTTGGCGGCGCGATTGTGGAAACGACGCAGGGCCCACGTCCCTCGTTCCATGCCTGTTGTGCATAAAATGCATTTTAAATCTCTGCTGCGGTTTGTCAAAGCAAGAAGGAAGCACAAAACCCGTTTGCTGTTTTGCTTTCTCCCTCGCTTTCCAGTCCCCCATGTTCCACCCACGTTCCTCTAATGTTTTGCCCAACAAAACACAATGACCCCCCCCCCCTCCCATGAAATACAGATGGCTGGCACTGGAAATCTGTATGCGCATCATGCCGACGATGACAGTTTGAGTCGCTTTAAGCTACTTATCAGTTTCCCCCCCTCCCCACCTGCCCCCCCACTGCAGGAACCCATGCCAGAGTTGCTTTACCGTACCAGTCCATAAAAGCAACTGGGCAGCAGGAGGAAGAGAAGCCCGTTATGAAAGAGGGAGGAGATGTGGACTCCCTGTGCGCAGAAGCTGAGAGGAACCCGTACCAGATCTGCTGTCTTCCCACCTCTTGTCCAACAGGCACATTTTCAAAAACCATATTTTCCCATCCACCAGCATGTGCTGCTTTTCCCGCCATTTTCCCGCCATTTTTCCGCAGGTCTGAATCAAACCTAAGGGTTTGATGTGATCACTGGCAGAAACCCAGCAGCGAATCTGGGTCAGGTACCTGAAATGGGGAGCCAATGAGGACGCGGTAGGGATTCAGACGCAGAAAGCCGACTGTGGTGCTGCCTCATCAGCAATAATCAATGCAAGTGACACCGCGCTCGATCGTGATGAAGAACCCACCACAAAACAACCCGCGATTCTCATTATTTATCGCACCTCTTATCAGTGTTCTTAATTAGCGACTATGTGCTCATTAGCATGTATTAGCAAGTGGGTATGTTAGCGGCTTAGTACCCTAGCATCTGTCAGAACAGCAGGCTAATTTTTGTCAGTTCCAGTTAGGCAGTGAAAACCTCCACAGTGACCTTTCCTCACGTTTTACATCAACATTTATACTGCTGGAAATACCCCAAGCGGTTACCAGGACGCAGGACCCACTGCAGCACCCCTCAGATATATGAGGTGGGGGGGGGGGACACCTTCAGAGGTCTTGTACAGTCTATGCCTCAGGAGGTCAGCGCTGATTTGGTGGCACAAGAGGGACCTACACAGTATGAGGCAGGTGGTTTTAATGTTATGGCTAATTGGTGTGTGTATGGTTATGTGTGTGTGTCCTCCACCAATTTCTAGTAAGTGTTACGTGAGCTACTTAATGGCTCCCTGTATCTTACTACTACCCGTAATTCTGTCTCCTCTGCTCTTCCTCCCTGTTATGTTATAGATGGTTGGCTACATGCTCTGTTGGTACCACACCCTCCACAATGACTCAAAGGAGGGTAAAAAGATTGAGTTTTATTGCTTGCTAACTTTAATTCTGCGGTCTCATTATCACTGCATTAATTGCATTGCGCACCTGTACACTCTCTTTATGATTCTTGCCAAATTGCTGAATACTTCCCGCTGAGAAATGTCAATTTCGTTCTTAAGACAACAAGCCGTGTGATCTACGGAATGAGGCAGGAGGTGTTAGAACTTGCTGCTGCCGCCTGGGAAGTCGCCCTGACTAATTTGTTAGTTCACCATTTCAGCTATTAATGATCTTCCACGTGGAAGAAGCCTGGTGTGATTTGTCCGAGTGAAACTCGAGAACAATGCATTCGTCGGGATGCCCCTTTCTGGCCAAACCCACCTTTTCTTTTCAAATGGGAAGTGAAGATATTCAGCATCAACATTATCTAATTGTTTACTTCTTTTGCATTTGTGTTTTTGGATGTTACACCTGACTTGTTTTAATGAGCCCTTGGAATGACTAATGAAGGGGGTTTTAATACACACCAGGGATAATGGGTAATGGCGGGAGATGTGAATCCAGGAAGTCGAAATTTATTAAAGAGGAAGAGCTGGGAGCAGGATCCCTCTTCTAAATAATCAATGGCGAGCACAGTCTACAATAAGTGCATCATATTGACAAAATCACGTCTGCCCCCACGAAATTAAACCATATTTCACATCAAGGGTTTAGATTAGACGTGGACAGTGAGCTGGATGCAAACGTGAAAGCAGAGTGAGCAACCATTTTGAGTACAATGCAAGCCAGTGTGTTGTGGATGTAAGCACTCGATTTTGCGGTGAGCAGCTTAAGGGACAGCACCCGCCTAATTTAAAGACACACTTAAGTTGCCACCGCAAACAAATTTTTAAAAAGGTTGAGGACTTTGACACCGGTGGCATAAAAGGAGGTAGCGTTAAAACTAAGGTAGTCAGACGATTAATTTTTTTAATTGTACACCTTGCCGAATAATCGCATATGCACTGCGAAATAAACGTGTTATGACTTTAACATTACTGCTAACGCTAATACGTTGACATTGGCAGTCTTAGTTAAATCTATAGCCCACGTACAACAGATGCTAACTGCATGTGTTCTGAAAGGAGCTCTCTGGTCAATTCAGCCTAAAGTTCAAAATGCTGGCTGCTGCTAAAGTTAACCGTCTGCTACTTGAACAGATGCACGCTGCTAGTTGCTAGTGCTGTGTGAGGGATATGCTCTAGGGTTAGGGGTTCCCAGGCTTCCTAACCATGGGCCACGATGGGGGCTTGGGGAAGGGGGGGGTGATTGATCGGCAGGGCAGATCATTTACATTTTTTCCACGAGCGACCAAGACAGCGGTCACAGAAAGGTGCGGCTTGGAAATATATCGTTTATTCTTGTAAATTAACCAACCGTGCTCAAAAGCCGGGGTTGGGAGCCTCTACTCTAGGGTTTGGGGTGTTTATTAAAGCTGAGCCGTCCTTCATAATAGATGGTGTGCTGCCTGTCGTCATTTGAGGGCTTCGTTTTAAAGACTGGAATTTAATGTAAAGAATGAAGCTCAGTAAAAATATAAACAAATAAAAATGGTCAAAACTAATAAAACCAACTGAAATTACATTGAAAAAGAAACAAAATTGAAAAAAAAAAATGTATGGAAGTAAAAACAAGTTTTTGAAAAAGGAGCTAAAATGGATAAAAGACAGCAGCACTCATGCAGAGGATATCCATTATTCAAATGGATGTGGGCAAATGTCGGTCCAGTATTTTGTAGCTAATTTGGCACTCTCGCTCTTGTGCATGTAGAGACTCCTTTGGGTCCTACAGCCCCTGGATCGGCCCTCTTCATTGCCCCGGTCTGGCCAGCCAGGGCTGGAGTCTGCCTGCAGTGCTGCTTTTGTGAATGGAAACGACACCGAAAGCAGACGGCAGGCGTGAACGTGAGCCATGAGGTAGCAGCACGAGCGACATCCCAGGGCGGCAGAGTCTCTGCAGCCAGCCTGCTTTGGCTTGACATGGCTTCATTGTGTGCTGCATATTCGGATAGTTCGCCTGGAGGACTTGACAGCTCAGAACTGATGAATAATAATAAAGAGGCGGTTGACTGCAAATGACTGCAAAAGAGGAAATTAGAGATAATACTTGCAGCAGCAGCAGTAGATGAGACTGGGCTTCACACTGGCAGGTTGGTGCTGGTGGTCAGAAAGGGAGTCAGGGGAGCAGATGGCTTATTTGATCTGAACACCAATGCTGCCGTCTGCAAGGGATGTCGGCGCTGATTCCACGTGTTGCACATTTCCAGGGGTCAGATGCCTACCTGTTACACTGCGGCGCCCCCTATCTTGTCCTCAGGGACTCATGCTAAATAACTATTTTTTGATACCTGAGATATCAAATAGAGCTTTCTGTTAATGTGCAGGTGGTGTCTGCCACTGTATATGTACACTGGATACTGCACTTTTATAATTTCAACAAGCAGGGGGGAGCTGGAACAGGGAAGAATGAAATTCAGAGACAAAACTGATTTTGCTACACTTTCACAGGCAGCGTGCCTGTACGTGTCACACTACACCTGCTGGTGAGCACATGGACCCGTGCGTGCCTGCTCACACGCGTGTGCGTGTAGGGATGGTAATTTTGCCATTTATATGCAAGCAGATTCATTAAAACGTCTTCAGAAAAGCACAGGATAAAAGAGGAATTGCCTCCATTCTCGCTGCACTGCCACACTCTCCAACTGGTCTGGTTTTTAGTCGGGTGGAAATTCAGCTGGACGGGAGAGTGGGGGGGGGGGGGGGGGGGGCAGGTCATTAGAATGCATCTGTATGAACCTGAGATCCACGCAGCATCACCGTGCTGCACACTGCAATTAAGCTTTTTTGTCTTCACTCCCTTACCGTGCGGCGCGTCCCTTTACCTGCTCCTCTAATCTCCTCCTGTCAGTCACAGGGTAAGCCCGCGGCCTCCTGTCAGTCACAGGGTAAGCCCGCGGCCTCCTGTCAGTTACAGGGTAAGCCCGCGGCCTCCTGGGGCAGGGAATCACTCAGGGCTGCTGTTAACAGCTTGCTCAACATGAGCTAATCCCTGGACCTGATGGGGGCTCTGCAGGAACACTGTTCTGGTGCAGATATCATAGGGCTCTATTACTGTAACTGCATCTATTCAGTGATTGGTTGGTTTACAGATTGGTTGGTTGACTGATTGACTGACTGATTGACTTTTTTTCATGGAGACAAATATCCCAGTTGACATGATAAGTCAACATTTAAGTATTGCGACTACTCACAAAAGCTCAGCAATATCAGAAGACCTGCAGCACTTGGCTCGGTTGCATTCAATTCAAATTGTCCAATGATGACATGCTGGCTCTTTTTGAACCGATTTCACTATCAGAGGCAAAAACGATCAGCCGGGCAAGAGAGAAAGAACAAATGTGCCCAAAATGTACTTTTTAAGTATTCACTTTAGATTTTCCCTGTTTAGATGGTTTCTTGGCAAGGTTTCCTCCTAATATGGCAAAGACTTCACATCCAGCCGGACATGCTGCCGTAACGGATGGGCAGCCAGGAGGGTCGTATAGGAGGGAGAGTGGCGTCTGGTTAATGAGTGCAGGAGTGTTACCCTGCTTACAGTCTGCTTCACTGTTTTCATGAAAGGCCTCAAAGATACTGAACTTCTGTCATGTGACAGTAGGCAGCTTTTTTTTAAGGGGATTATCTTCATTTCATCTCTCATAAGTTCTGAGGCTACGAGGGTTTCACTCAGCTGTCAAAACACCGCGATGCTGTCATTACTGCCATCGTATTCTAAATTTCTCCAGTTTATTGTTGCGTGACACCTATTACATTTTGGAGTAATCACAGAGCACCAGAAACGACACAATAACAACGATAAAGTGGTTCCTTTAAAATTACTCAGCACAATTTACCGAAACAGAAATCCCGGAATTAAAATACAAAGGTAAGGCCTTGCAGAAAACAGGCAGTTAATCAAAGCATACACAACAGCCCAAGTTATGACAGGTATGATGATGCGTGCAGCCTGGTGGTCCATTTGCTGACTACAGAAATCAACAAGTACAGAGTTTTCCTTCTAGGAGTTAGTATGTTTGTCGACTGAATAGTTGAAGAGTTTATGGCCAGTAGGCCTAACTGAGAGCCTGCTCCTTATCAGTGAGAAACATTATTAAATTTAGGCGTTTCCATTATACTAAATGAGAACTACATGTACTGTTACTTTTTCAACCCATTTCACCATCTGCCACCTTAATTGCTGGCAGTTATTAATGCAGTGTCTACAGCCCTTGCAAAATAAGCACAATGACAGGCAGGTATGTGCTTAGGTTTGAGAGAAACTATACAGTGTGATAGAAACGACTGTGAAAAACCTCACAGGCATGCCACTGGAACCCAGGCAAAATAGGTGTGTGTGCATTCATACCTCCCCTCCACTGCAGCTACACCACACTGCACAACAACTGCAGCATTAGTGTTCAGGGACCAGTGCAGTGAAGGGCTGTAACGCCTAAACCAACAGCACAAGCTCATTACGTGGAGTCATAACCATATCTGTGAGTCGGCACCACAGTTATGGAAGGCAAAAGGGTCTAGACCAACTGTCGTCAACCAGTAGATTGCGATCATCAGGTTGATCATTAACATTCCTAGTCGATCCTAGTTGACTAGATCGGTAATATAACCGAGGGGAACCTCCCAGGTTGGCAAAACATATCGAGTGGGACTCCCCACCCCCCACCCCGGTTGGCAAAATATACCATAACGACTCCCCAGATTATTTTCTTTGCAAAAGTAGCTCTCACTGTAAAAAAGGATGGAGACCCCAGTTCTAGACCGTGTATAAGTGTCCAGCTGTTTGCCGCTGGCTGCTGAGTTCCAACACTCTCCAACAAAAGGGTAAAAATTGGTACCTTTGCTCGTCCCTGTACCCTCAAGGGTCTGCCAGTTGTACCCTTAGCTATAGGTAATTGTCCCTTTTAAGGTACAGAAATGGACTCTGAGGAACATCCCAAAGGTACAAACAGCAATAATTTGTTAAGGTACAGAAATGGACTCTGAGGAACATTTCTGTACCATTAATGGTGCATTATTGCTGTTTGTACCTTTGGGATGTTCCTCAGATTCCATTTCTGTACCTTAAAAGGTACAATTACAAGGGCACAGCCCCAGTGACAAGCAAAGGTATACATTTTTACCCATTTTTCTGGGAGTGTACTGGGAAAATAACAGCTACTGCAGGGTGGAAGGCTTCATAAACATGCTGGATTATTGTCTCTCTTATCATGATTCTTACAGCAGTTTAGTATTGGCAAAAAACAAGATATTAGTGCCGGCCAACCCAGTGCTGACGCCACTGCGGTCAGGCAAAGAGCTGCTTCACTGCTTCAGCATCTTCATGAAGAGGCAGCTGATACGACGTGGTCCAGGTGGGCAACTAATGGAGGACTATGGAGTGATCAAAGAGCTGCTTCAGGCAGCCTTTTTGGGGGGTGTGATATGATGCCCTGGCAGCTGGCGGGGGCAGCAGGAAGGCGGGGACACACTTATGCACTCAGTGGTAGATGCACACCTGTTTTCACGCAGGTGCATTAACACACACAAGCACTTCTAGAGGAGGGGGGAGCACAGTGATTCAAACACAAGAGAAAAGCAGGAGGGTCCCAAGTGGACAAACTACAAACCAAAGTTGCCAAACAGCCAAAACACCTTGTGCTGTCCAGTCCCAGAGAAAGCAGACTGGAAGTTCACTGACCTGCACTTGAAATGTGATGGACTGAAAGCACCATGCTGAGTCGTCTATGTGACAGTGGGGACATCAATACCGCTGGCAAGTTCATGAGAACACTCAGTGAGGCATGCTGGGAATTCAGCTGAGCCCGGAATAACTTTCCATCATAAGCCCCCCCCTCCCAGGACTGCAGGCCGACGTTATTGTAGTACAGCCCTGAAGAGAAGGGGATCTGCCATCTGTTCAGATTCCATCCCCTGCCATTTTGGTTTTAATGATTGCCTGTGGACGTTATGATTTAAAGGGAGTCTTTGCAGAGTGTTTTACCCACCATACCTTCACATGTATGTGTCCCAAACAATTCAGGCTTTGTTCTTCGTCTAAAGTAGTTTAATCTACTTTACTAAAGTGCCTTCTTTGGAAATTCATAGAAAGGACATTGGGTGGTTACAGCGCCCCCTTCTGGAATATGTTTGCCTGTTCTGGCTACGGGGTGTTTTGTTCCTGTTGCCTGGCAGCCCCATGAGCGTCTTGGTGAATCTTCACTGCAAAGGGGACAAATGAGAATGGAGACAGAAAGAATCGGCCAAACCTCACAGCTATTGTTCTCAGTTTCTCAAAAATTCCAAAAGATTATCACACGGCCCCTTTACAGACAAGCATATTAGCATATTAGCATTGGACTCAAGAGGAATTATATAAATGTGACAATAAATTATGTGAGAAAAACACATCAAGCCATACAAACCAAAAAAGAAGCAGCACTGCAGAGACGTCTGTCAAGCCAGTCCCACCTGAACCCGGCCCCAGCTGAACCCGGCCCCACCTAAACCCGGTCCCACCTGAACCCGGCCCCAGCTGAACCCGGTCCCACCTGAACCCGGCCCCAGCTGAACCCAGTCCCACCTGAACCCGGCCCCACCTGAACCCGGCCCCACCTGATCCCGGCCCCACCTGAACCCGGCCCCACCTGAACCCGGTCCCACCTGATCCCGGCCCCACCTGAACCCGGCCCACTGGGCAGTCCCCTCCAGCCTTCTCGGCCCCACGGGGGCATCTCTGTGTGCCCCTGCATCTCACTCGTTACTCCACTGCTATTTATAATTTGACCCCCTGCTCTGCCAAGAATACAAAAACCCCAGTCGATCTATTGTTACTCTGACGATCAAACGCTCCGTGGCGACAGGTGCTGCAGCCCCTCCCACTTTTGCCTGCCTGCCCCCCTCCGCTAGCAGTTTATGGGCAGCAAACTATTGTTGTTTTAAAGTGTTGCCAGGATGCAGACCCTAAACAAAACTGGCATTTTCAGAAACAGCGCACTGCTTCCTTGCCTGCTGGTCTGAGATATAGCCTTTGAGTTAACATACAGGACCATGAGCCACTGCCCTACCCCCCCCAGACCCATCCATCTTGTGCCCTTGGTGAGGTCCTTGTGCCCCCGCTGTTCCTATTTACCTTACGCTTGGGTTTGACATGATTCTGCTTCCCCAGTATTGATTACCATCTCCAAGAATGAGTAATGTCCATTAGCAGAAGCAGTAATTAAACTGCAGGCACATCTGCCAGCTCGCCCCCCCCCCCCCGTAGACTTTTACAATCTGTGCGCTAAAGCTAATGCACCCTCATTGTAATGTGGGTATTTGAGAGCAGGGAATCACTACAGAGCTGCAGCTAATTACATCATCTGTATTTAAACTCTCACTGGGTGCCGTCTGGAACCCACCCACCCCCGCCCCCGGTCATGGTTAGCCTGGGGGACACAGAAGTGTCAGATCCAATCGGCTGCATCAGGTTGAAAACCTTTCTGATGGACCTTGAAGAAAACCGAGTGCATTCAGCTCAGACACACATCTACGCTGTTCTCAGGTTGAGTAGATGGTCATTACAGAGGTGGGGAAAAGGACCCTTCAAAGTCTGGCTCTTCTTGCTTCCAAAGGTTAGGAGGCAGAGGAAGATGTCTTGGGGGTGCCACTGCCTTTGGGTGTGTATGTATCTTGAGTGGACTCTCGGGGTCCTGGTCCATGTTGAGTATGTTTGCTTGCAGGACTTCCCCGTGAACATGCTTGCTATCAAAGGAGGACCAGGGTAATTGATGGAAGCACCAGTTCCTCCATAGCAGGACGCCCCCATCGCGCCACATCAGGCCAGATTGCTGGCTGAACTGAAGCCGTAGGACTCGGAGGGGACCTTGGAGATGCAGTGTGAGGAGGAGCCGTTGGAGGATGGGCAGCAGAGATTGGCTTCCTCCGGGGACACGAGCTCCAGCTCCTCTCCCGCATGCTGCAGCACCGTGGACACGGTGGCCTCCATGCGGCTGACCTTATACACACTAGTCTGGGTGTGCAGGTATCGCGTGGATTTGAGCTCCAAGCCCTCGTACGAGCCGTCAGACACAAAAGGACACCAGCAGAAGACCCTCTTGAACCCAGCACGGAACCTGTGGAAGAGGGAAGGTACACTGTCAAGAGGGTTGGGGGTCCTTTAGGCGCCATTATTAGTTCTTATTTCTTTTTATTCTGATCATTACTCTTAAGGAACAGATGAATACTTTTCCAGGATGATTCTGTGAGGATAAAAGTACCTTCCGGGATGTGAGCCAGGGATGCTGAAGGTAATAAATCACTGTTTTTCACCAGTAAATGCTGCCCATTCTCTCCCCAGCCAATGAACAGGAGTAACAGACAGAGACACCCCCACCCCCCCAACTACAGGCACCCTACCGGTCATTGAGGAAGCAGTAGATGATGGGGTTGTACATGGTAGAGCTCATGGCCAGCCACATCACGCCCAGGTACACCTGCTGGATGAAGAGCTCCTCAAACAGGTGAGGGAAGAACTCGTGCAGCAGGAAGTAGATGTGGTAGGGCAGCCAGCAGGTGGCGAAGGTACAGACTACTATAATCATCATCTTCACCACCTTGAGAAGACAGGGCAGGAGCGAAAGGAGGAAGGAAGGAAGAGCTTACATAAGTCACCAGGATCACAGTTCACTTTGCGGAGATACTTTAGGAACAAAGAAACATTAATCTGTTTCTCGGCAGCATGGCAGGGGCTCAGGCTGGATATGGGGCCAAACCTTCACAGGGCAGAAACACACTGTCAGCAGTTTAGGGGCAGCAATTAGCCTTCAAATCCTCAGACCTCAGGAGAAACCTGGAGGAGAGCCATATGACGAAGGGAGGGTACAAACTGCACACAGAACAGAGGTGGGACTTGAACCCCCAACCTTAGAGGACCATGGCAACAATGTCATCTACTGAGCTACTCTGGATAGATAAAGAAAGAAATTAAAACCTTCTCTTTATTACTGGGAGACTGAATGCAAATGATCGAAATCTAAATGATCAGATGAATAATGAGAACAGGTACAAGATGCAGATCTTTGAAGAATATTATTATAAATTGGTTTATTAAGCAAAATTGTCAGCTTGCGTTGTTTTTTTTTGGGGGGGGGGGGGGGGGGAAACAG
>JAODJU010000119.1:30212677-30223575 GCA_026776725.1 Gnathonemus echidnorhynchus | reverse complement strand
GGGCTCACGATCCCCTACATACAGGGCTACTGTCCTTAAATTTCCCAGAGTTTGTGACTGTGTGAATGTGTGCCTTGTGATAGTCTGACATCTTGTCCAGGATGTCCCCCTGGCCTGCCGTAGTGTCTGAAAGATGTGACTGCAGTCTCACTGAGACCCTGTGTTTGATTAATTTTATGGGAGATGGAGGGAAATTTGAAAGATAGATAGATAGATAGATAGATAGATAGATAGATAGATAGATAGATAGATAGATTGATTGATTGATTGAGATGGAGACAGAGATAGATAGATAAAGATGGAGACAGACAAAGATGGAGACAGACAGACAGACAGATAGAGATGGAGACAGAGATAGATAGATAAAGATGGAGACAGACAGATAGACAGATAGACAGACAGATAGATAGATAGACAGATAGACAGATAGATAAGGACAGTTAAAATTCATTCCGAGAAACTCACATCTTCTTGAAGTCCCAGACTGTGTACTCAGGCCAGTCGATGTAGCAGACGACACGCCCGGGCAGCTGGGCCGTGCTGGAGTAGTAGTACTGTGGAAAGGCCAGGAGCAGCGCCAGCAGCCAGATCACTGCCACCACCAGCTTGGTCTCCGTGGCTGAGAGCCGCTGCTGAAGGGGGTGGATGATGGCGGTGTACCTGTGAGGGGAGGGGGGCGCAATGTCGCAAGTATTACAATATTCCTGCATGCAAATCGTCCCCTCAAATGCACGGCAGCTCACACAGATGAGTAAAAAACAAGGTCATAGGTGTACAGGCTGAGCAGAGAGAAGGGGGGTTACACACGGTGAGATAAACCGGGTAGAATAAGGAAATAATGAATATAATGATTATTATAATGAAAGCGGCTTGCAGGCAGATTTTCTTTGTGGTACAGTTATTGTGGCTGCATGGAATTTTATTTTTGGTGAGGTCACTCTTTGGTCTGAGGGCAAAAATAACCAGAAGACATGAGCAGGAGGAGGAAAAAGCAGTTCTGGTTTTTCTTATCTGCCCCCCATATAAACGATAAGAGAAAAGACATGTTTACGGGAACTGGACGTGTTTGCTTCCTGCGGCTGCTCTTCTAGCGTCATTTACTAGTTTGTCGGGGACATGGGTGATGGCGAGGGGGCCGTTTAATTCAGCAGGGAAGGGCTGCATTCGGGGGGCAGGAGGTGGGCCAGCAGGTCGCATTAGACTTCCTTGCCGCTGTCGGGTGACTCCCAGCTTTGCGATGCGAGTAACGTCTCTTTAAAACAAACATCTCAGCTCGGGTGGCAGTGAGTCACGCCGGGATCCGGATGCTTCTACGCTACCAGTTTGACCAAACAGGACAGGACGGCTGATTCCCACTTCGATGGCTGACTTAAATCACAATCCACCCCCCCAGGTAAGTACCACTTTCCAATTTGTCACTTGAATGGGGTCTTGTTTTTAATTACATGGCTACATAAAATAGTTAAAGAACAGCAAGGGGATGCTTCAGAGCAAAGAATGCTGGGATTAGTAGTCTATAGATATAAGGCATAGTTATATGTTCTATATATACAGCCGCAGAAAAAAATTGAGACCGCTCTATATTTTTAAGCATCTGCATTTTAAAACCCTAGTTTAATCCTGGTTCTGCTGCCTGATGGCTACGTTAAGCAGCAGTTTACTTCCAGGTTCAAAATTTCCAAGACAGCAGTACACAAGAACAAGGTGAAGCAGGAGACACTGGGAACGACCAGAAACCAGTCAAGTAAAGCGACTTTAAAATGGTAGAGATGACCATTAACTTATCTGACAGTTTCTCATGAATTGTAGGATGACATCAAGTGACCTTCAAAAGGAATGGGAAGCATTAAATGCAGGTGTGAACTGCTAGGACAGTGTGTATCAGGCTCTGAGAAGCAGGACTGAAGTCTCATAAAGCAAGGAAGAAGCCCTTTATCAATGAGAAACAGAGAAGATTGAGGCTGTAGTGAAACAAAAAATTGTGCTAATGGTCTTTTAATTTTTTCCTGCGACTGTACATCACGGTGGGTGACTTTGACCACGAAATATGAGCTATTCATGGACAGAGGTGCTGAAATGTTCCCTGCTGGAGCCGGTAACTCGCTGTCTGTGGCTGGAGCACATTATCCATTGCTGTGAGGCATGAGTGCATCGTCACATCCTAGGAGCCGCAGTGAATGAAATATCTTCACACGGGGTGTCAGGGAGCTCTTCAGCCGTCAGCTAAGGAACACTACAGAACTCGCCTCAGCGCCCGTAACTCTGTATTCGCTGGATGTAAACACAGGCAGAGTGATGCGGAGAGCATGTACTGATGGGTGAGTCATCAGGGCACACAGATACACAGACATCCATCTGTTACATACATGTAGGATCAATGACCCGCGTTGTGGAAAAAAAATCCAGAGAGCCACTGGGAATGAACACACCTGGGCTGAGACATACACTACAGTAAGCAGCACAGATCAGCCACTTGACCTGACACAATGTTCTATTACAATGGACGATTCTTCTCAGAACAAAATGTCCTTGTATGTGACTGAGTTTTGCAGCTACAGCTTCAGAAACTCAGCATTGGTCCTGGTTTTCATCCCATCTGTCTTTGTTTTAATCTCTTTGGCTTTTCTAAGTTTCTTTCCCACACGATCCCTCTCCGTCACGGGATTCATCGTCCTCGTATCTCGGCTCTGTCGACGTAACGGTATTAACCATTTACACTCAGACACCCACTCGTAGGAAGATGGCAGACGAGCTCATCTCACCACACAGACGGAGAACGAGCAAACAAACAAACACATTCGTGCTCCACGCGTCCTTTCTTTCCGTCTTCATCTTTTCCGTTTCTGGTGTCCTCCTGTCCCTTTTACATGATTATTACTGTATCACATAGCAGGTGTCTTTATCCTTAGAAACTTGCACCCATTTGTACATCTGGATGGTTTGAAGCAGACTGTCCCTCCTGGGAATAGAAAACAGTCTTGTGCTAATTGCTGCCCACTGAATTGTCATCCTTATGAATTTCTGATTGCTGATTGGCAGTTTCTTAGCTGAGCCATTTAACACTATTGATCTTTCTGGGTCTTATGGAGTTGAGGTCACATTTAGGTGGCGCGCAGAGGTGGAAAGTGCAGGTCCAAAAAGTACAAATCCAGACCAAGGTTTTGTTCCAACCAACCAGTTCAGCACGCTGTGACAGTGAACAAAATCTTGGTCTGGATTTGTACTTTCTGGACCTGAAGCTTCCACCTCTGGTGGCACTTTTCCACTGCTCAGATCCACAGGCCAGTGCTGACCCTGACCTACAGAGAGCTTTACCCCCCTTCCTGACATCCCAGGAGGAGGCGTGCTGCTCAGTCCTCAGGCACTGACGATATAAAAAAATAAAATTCTGAAGCTATTTTTAATTTTTTTTTTTTATCAATGGGGAAAATGAATAGGAGTTATACACTTCATAGCATGTATTAGTAAGATGAATCTTCACAGTTTACTCAGGGTGGGATTTCTACATGCTGGTTTTACTGCCCCCCCCCCCCCCCCAACGCCTTCCTGTTGGGTTATACAGGCACTGAATTACGCCTAGGATGTTTCGCTGTGGTGCCTGGAAATCCGTGTGTATATATTATTGACTAGCTGATTGATTGATTCCTTCATTCAAGGTTATTTTGAAACACGCTTAAGTTTATAGGTAAGACAGCTGACAGCTTTGTATAGTTATATATGTTGGCTATGGCTGTTACATATAGTTTCTGAAAAAATCCATTTCTAATCTGCTTCATAGGCATGGGGGTTGTTTTATGATAACTGTTTAAAAATTAAGTGGGTGGACATCACGTGACCCCTGATGTGACCCTGTGACCGTGCGGTCGATTGCTGATGGACAGGAAGGCCATCTTCTCATGCCTCTTTGTGTCTCCCTCTAGTTCAGCAAAAACAGCTGTGCCCAGCCCCTCATGGGTACACACTGGGCACACGTGATGCCCGGTGCTCGTCCGCGCTGGGTGTGAAGGTGAGACCCAGAGAGCGAGATGGGAGCCGGTGGCAGAGACGAGACAGGAGCTGCACGGCTGTAGAGCAGGGCTGCAGCATGCACCACCTCTGCAGTTCACTGCAACATGGGGCAGGTGTCGCATTTTTGCATTTCTCCAGAACAGAACGTGTAACCATGAATTTTCCATAATCACTTATCGCAGAAATTCTGGAATCTAACCTAGAAAGCATAAGCCAAGAGACGAGGAATGCCCAAAATCACAAGGTACACAGACCCAATCAGACATCAAGGGGAATTTAGAGACAGCAATCTTCCTCAACTGCATGGCTTTGGACCGGTGGAGGCAACCAGAGTAGCAAGAGGAAATCTGTGTGGACACACACACACACACACGTTTGTATTCATATCTTTGTGAGGACCATCCATATATTTCTAAGGGAAAAACACAAATCCAGTCAATGACAACCTTAACCCCTACCCAGCCCTAACCTTTACCATAAGTAACCAAACAAAATACAAGGCTTTAGCATTTTTAGTTTTTTGATTGCATTCATATATTTTGTATGAAACAGAGTTTCCCCTTGAGGGGACCGAAAAAATTCCCCACAAGGTAAAAATAACAGATTTATATGACATCGATGGGATATTTGGTCCCCTTGATGTAATATATATATATATATATATATATGACCACACACAGAGCTGGGGCAAAAATCAAGCATGTCAGCCTTTAAGTCCGCGGCTCTGCCCGCTGAGTCACTGCCCTTCTTGGCAGGACATACCAGGTATTTATGGATCTAAATGTCTTATTCTTGGCTGAAATTCCAGCAGGGTTCCTGTAATTTCCCTTGTAAGTAACGCTGATCATTTGAGCTGATGGATAAGTCTGCCGAGCAGTTCAGATTGGCTCAAACCAGCGGCGAACAACTGATTCGCTTTATTGTACAATTTCACAAGGAATTCTTAAGCAGAATTGCTTTACAACAGCCAGTAGAAATCCAGTTGACATGAAATCGTCAGTGACTATTATGTTCTTAATGTCTATTTCTGTGGAATCCAAATTAATTTGTTGTCACTATGATTAATAATTTAACATAAAGATTACTCTGTCACGGGTAATCAGGCATTGATAAAACAAGTTACTTGTTGATATATTATCTTATATTGTTCCTAGTCCTTTATGTCTTATACAAATGACCGAATCTCGGCATCATCTAATTCATTCTGTTCTGCAGTTTATATAATTAATGAATGATTCCAGCGCTGCAAGCCAACACCAACATTTTCAGGGTGTGCGGATTTTTTCATGCGTAGACGGGTCTGTAGACAGACATCTCACATACTGTATGTTCTTAAAGTTAAAATGTTACAGTTGATTGTTATTGTCTTTGCATTAACGCATAATTATCTTGCGTACAAAAATTAGCATCCTAATAGGCTTAATTTACATAATATGTTAGAATTTTAATAATTCCAATCCAGAGGAAGTACTGCGCGTATATTTTATTCCAGCTGAGATCATAATCATTCTTCACTGAGCTTTTGATTGAATTCCGGGCAAAGCTGGCATGCCTTCGTTTTTCTTATTTGCGCGTGACAAGCTTGTGTCTGTATTGATTAAAAGATAAAGGTGCCAACATTTCATTAATGGGTTAGTTCATTTGCCACGCATGAAACGAATGAAGTGTTTATCACAGTGGCTCTCTATTAAATCATGGTGTGAGTAATTCATAATTACTTAATAGTTCCAAAGCGCCTGAACAATTAAATGAACAATTGATTTATTAAGTTTAATGATGTGTACCGTTTGCATAAGACAATCATGCAAACTGATTTTTTTAATAACTGGGACCCACTGAGTTATTTGACGAGGTCTTACCTTCGCGAATATTTGCGGTTTGGTCCTTTAACAAACCTTCAAAACTAATGAATTAAAATGGATGTTTTGGACGAAACCCAGTAACATAGAGTAAGCAGCCATTTCTACGGCCAAGGTCTAATACATCAAATGCACACCGTGTTTGTGTTAAATCATAAACGGAGACTGTATCTGTAGTGCAGGTAAAGTAGCCTTGAATGTAAACGCCGAATCCGATAAGCTTTCGTAACTCGTGGAGGCACAATAAAATGAGGACAAATTGAATAGTTCCTTTTGCAATAAAGTGCGATTGTGGGCATTTTTCAAGTATACTATCATTGTTACTTATTGCGACTTGTTGGCTCGACTGCTATATTTTAACTATTTTGCCCATTATTCTAATAAAGAAAAATCAAAATAGAAAAGCAACACAAAGCAAAGATCGTGTATTAAATATTAAGAACCATAAACATAAATTAGTCTACGTAAATTTTAAAAAACAAATAACGGGCACCCATACGTGTAGAATATAAATATCCTGTCAGATGAGGAAAAAGAGGCAATGGCGGTATTAAAAGGAGCAGATCGCGATTCCTACAAACGTATTTAAAAGCTGCCTACCTGTCCAGGGCGATCGCAGTCATGGAGTAAATGCTGGCGAAGACCGCAGCAATAGGGAAGAAGTTGTGGAAACGGCAGTATACCAGTCCGAAGTACCACTCGTTGTGCACGGCGTAGGTGAAGTTGATCACGGTATTGAAGGCGGACATGGATGCCTCTGCAAAAGCCAGGTTCACTAGGAAATAGTTGGTCACAGTTCTCATTCGTTTGTGCGCCAGGATTATCCATATGACTACTGTATTACCCACCACAGACACGATCACTATACTGCTGTACGCGACCCCCCACAGCACAATCCTCCAAACCGGCTGCACAAACTGATTCGAATACGTGTCATTTAGTTGTGAATTGTCCGTCGTGTTGGTATTTGAATAGTCCATAGTTGTCTCCTATTTTTTACTCAGATATTATTTTCTCATTCGGATATAGCCTACACTTCATTTAGTTGAAAAAAATGCTTAAGCGCTGTTTATAGGCACCTATACAGCCTACATTTTTATTGTAATGGAAAAAGTGTTCATATTCTGGAGAAAAACAAGATCTTGGAAAAGTTTCTGCTTTTTTATCAGAGCAGGCGTGGATGGTACCGCTATGCTGGTGTCGCTCCTCAGACGTCTGGACGATGTTAGAGCTGATATCGCATCTCGGGCGTCTGTGCGCGCTGCGCGCAGCGCGCGGCTGGGGGGGGGCTGACCGACCCTAAGCCGGGAGAGCACAGGCTGCCTCCCTTCGCAGGCACTGAGTTAGCGCGCAGACGGACCCTTTAAACGAGATATTATGAAGGATAAATCTTAAATCCGGGAAGTAGAAAACCGAAAATGCGAAATTATTGGTTTACTACATTTTTAATCGACTTTTGTCGATTAAAAGTGTATTACCTGGAGGTGGTCAGTAACTCATTTTAGCTGATTACAGAGCTTTTCTTTGCCAGAGGGATATCTGTGGGTTCATGTATTTCGCTGAAAATGAAAATAGTGTTCCTTTTGCTAGCGGTACCTGCAGCTCTCTTTCGGGCTGGAAGCTCACCGTCTGCCAGCGCCTGGAAATAGACTGAGGGAGTTTTTAATTAAATGACTCGGATTATCGCGCGCTGTGCCAGTAAATATACTAACCTGAAAACCCCAATAAAAAGACATTAAATTCGTTGAGAATCACACATCATTACTACGGCTGATCTATGTACTATAATGCTTCGTTTCGGAGATATTTTCTAAATTACCCCGGCGTGGAAGTCACGTTGCAAAGCAAAGCAATAACATTTTCATTGGAAGATTGTCTGGGAAAATGAGAGAAAAACAATTGAAACCAAGTCTCGAGATGAGCTAAATGAACATAATTCTGGAAAGGAAGATTGTGCAGGCTCGCCAAAGCCTCAGGAAGGGTTAATGAGTATTTTGTTTGTTGCGATTTTAATTTTGCAGTTAATGAACACATTTAGTAGGTCTGATTTATGTATGAATTACTTCTCGAAATAAAGCTTCTCAGTCCAACAGAAAATGAAAACTTAAACCAGAGAAAACAGCGTTTTCCCGAGCCAAGCTTGGGCCTACATAATGGAAAGTAGAATGGTTGGCTTGTAGTCAAATTGTAGTCACCTTCAAGTGAGCTGCTGTATGCACTGACTTCCGAATTATGGGCTGTGCGAGTGGTCAGATAAGGAGGGGCTTAGTATAGCTTTTTCCCATCGACGAAATGGCAAAATTAATAACGAAGCTATTTATTATTTTTTTAATTCCAAGTAATCAATAATTTACACTTTCATTTCTTTGATTACTATTTACTTCAGTACAATTTTTGCATCATTTACAACCTGTTTCCAAAAAAACGTTGGCACACTGTGAAAAAATGCAAATAAAAACAGAATGCAATGATTTGAAAATTATATAAACACATTTAATTGAAAATAGAACAAAGACAAAATATCAGACGTTGAAATGGAGAAAATTTTATTGTTTTATGACACATATATGCTCAATTTCAATTTGATGACAGGAACACGTTTGAAAGAAGTTGGGACAGGGGCATGTTTACCACGGTGTTGCATCACCTCTTCTTTTAACAATCACTCTGTAAACGTCTGGAAACTGAGGAGACCAGTTGCTGGAGTTTTGAAAGTGAAACGTTCCATTCTTACCTGATATAGGATTTCAACCGCTGAACAGTTCAGGGTCTCCTTTGTCGTATTTTTTGTTTTATGACGCACCAAATGTTTTCAATGGATGGCAGGTCTGGACTGCAGGGAGGCCAGTGTTGCACCCGGACTTACTACAGGGCCATGCTGCTGTGATACGCGTTTGGCATTGTCTTGCTGAAATATACAAGGCCTTCTCTGAAAAAGACGTCTGGATGGCAGCATGTGTTGCTCGAAGTTCTGTATATATGGTTCAGCATTGATGGTGCCTTCCCAGATGTGCAAGCTATCCAAGCCATGGGCACTAATGCAGCCCCATACTATCACGGATGCTGGTGTTTGAACTGTCCATTGATAACGAGCTGGATGGTCTCTCTGCTCTTTAGCCCAGAGGACACGGTGTCCATGATTTCCAAAAAGAGTTTGCAATTTTGTCAGACCCCAGCGCAGTTTTCCATTTTGCCTCAGTCCATCTTAGATAAGCTCAGGCCCAGAGAATTTAGCCACGTTTCTGGATCATCTTTGAAAATGGTTTCTTCTTTGCATGGTAGAGCTTCATCCTGCATTTGTGGATGCAGTGATGAACTATGTTTACAGACTGGTTTTCAGAAGAGTTCCTGAGCCCACACAGTAATCTCGACTGTAGAATCTTGTCTGTTTTTAATGCAGTGTTGCCTGAGGTCCCGAAGATCACGGCTATCCAGTATTGGTTTTTGGTCTTGTCTCTTGTGGATTTCTCCAGATTCTTTGAATCTTTTAATGTTATGTACAGTAGATGATGAAATTCCCAAATTCTTTGCAATATTACATTAAAGAACATTTTTTGCCCAAAAATCATTTAATTTTGTTTTTATTCACATTTTACGCAGCGTCCCAACTTTTTTGGAAACGGGACTGTATGTCATATAGTAATGTAAGTGTGGAAAAGCTAGAATTACAATGTGTTTATACTGTATTTATGTACAAAGAGGAAGATTTTTTTGAATTTTTTTTAAATTATTTTTGTCTAGCCAAGTTGATTATATTAATTGAGATGTTCAGCTTCGGTGGTGGCCTTGGGTTTGCATTCATTTACTCTTCTTTTACAAGCCAAAGTTACATTTGATTGATGATAGCTTCCCTCCCCCTAATGGAAAATACACAGCACATTCTCTGTTCTGACCAGTTTATGTACTGCACCTCCATTATAAGCCACTGCCTCTGTTTGCCTATATAACAGAAGCTGAAAATAAGAATGGAGAGAGCTTCTGCTCTCTTTCTCCTCCTGTGTATCGTATTTGAAATCTACGACGGCTCCTGTCACGCCTTCCACAGGAATTACCTTCTGCTCCCAGGGACTGTTCAGTCACTCTTGATTCGCTGCTTCACCAAGTCAGGACTGCACTGCACTTCATCTCAAGCTCCTGCAGCTGCAGATCAGTGTCCTACTATGTTTTGAAAAACGAGGAGCAGAAACACAGCAGGAGAACATTAATTATGTGTTGAGGGAATAGCTTAGGAAACGATATGGAGTTTATAAACATTTTACTGTGAGGGTGTGTAACTGGGTCTTCCTGTAGGCCTGGCCAATGAAGGGTACAATATTGCCTCATAATGTCATGTCCTTTGTCACACTGGTTCATGTAGTAGCTGCAAAGCATTCTGGATAACTCAGCAAACGCTAAAGGGCTGTCATTCTTGCTGCATGCAGCCATGACCTTGCGGAGCCAGGAGGGAGCCGGAGTGTGATGCACGAAAGCTGACAGGTCATAAGTGGCTCCAAATGTTTAAGGAAACATTCCTGGTTCACTATTAGACCATGTAGGCCCACAAGATCAGTTTAGATAATATTATGTTGAAGAACATTATTCTTAAATTGTTGGGCTATTTGCCCACGCAGTCTTTCACAGAGCGATGAACCTCTCCCCATCTTCACTGCACAGAGCGGTGAACCCTTCCCCATCTTCACTGCACAGAGTGATGAACCTCTCCCCATCTTCACTGCACAGAGCGGTGTCTAAATTGACCTTGTAGACCCACAAGAGCAGCTTATACACATACCTCCTGTAGCCATTTCTGTAAAACTGTAATAAATATGATTTCCTTACTGAGATTCAACAATATTGCCCAAAGCCACGAAGGCTTTATGTGGACCGTATTTAAAAAACTTAAATGCTTGGTATGTTTTCAAAATGGACAACAAGACAATTCAGGGATGGTTCTTTAAGCACAATGCTGTTTTTCTCTTTTTAACCCTCTCAAGGCAGGCGTTGCTGATTTGCAACAGTTAAAAACTAACTACCTTATTACCCCACATACAT
>JAODJU010000119.1:30124083-30138992 GCA_026776725.1 Gnathonemus echidnorhynchus | reverse complement strand
TTACTTGAGTACATATTTTGCAGGATATTTGTACTTTTACTTAAGTACTAAGCTTCAGTACTTCCTCCACCACTGTCCAACAGGAGTATTGTATCACTTGTATGCACATTTTCTGGGACTGATCTGCCTGTTGTGAAGGCGGCGGCCGGAATGTACACGCGGTCTAATTGGCCGTTTAGGGGGGGCGTTGCTTTGGGTGGCAGGTTCCGGTCGCTGAGGAGGGACAGCAGGTTTCGGCACCTGCCGGTTCGCGCCGCATCCAGTAAGCGGTCCGGGTCCGGGAGCAGAATGAGCGGCCGTGTGGGCGATCTGAGCCCGAAGCAATCCGACGCCCTGCAGCAGGTGAGCTCCTTAGCTTCGATTTGGTTTAGTCGGTGCTCTGCTTCGTTGCCCTGACACATATATCTATTTACCTCCGAGGTGGAAATCTTGTATGGAGTATTAAGGGATTAAAAGAAGAGCATTGTTATATGCAGTTGATGTTTTCTAACTTTTGACGTATGAATGATTCGTTTTTTTTTTTTGCCCACAAATCGATAAATAGTTAGATATTTTGGCAATGTTTTAAAAATAACATATCAGTTCCAGATTAATTAAATGCTGATCATTTTTATTGCTGGAACTTTACCGAATATTTTGATATTCGATTTATCTGCAATTTTTTTTTCTATATAATATATTAATTTGCTTATCTTGACAATAACTAAATTGTCTTATCTCCAAAAAAGTGAAAGATAAAGTTGTCTAACGGTTATTTCGACAAGGGCATTGTCGGTTATTTAAAAAAAAAAAAAAAAAACTGCAAAGCAGGTACTCTTACTGTGTTAATTACAACTTACAAGCTAACAGATCATCTCACGGAACTCTCCGTTGCACCGGGAAGTTACAAAAGGTCTTTCTGTAGGCCCATGCCATTGTATTGTTTTTCGCATTGCAAACAGCCGTATCCCACTTGTGTGGAAAAAAATGCCAGACCTCCGGCTGTTTTTCATTCCATTCCTTCCCTCTGCCTTTTTCTCCTTTAATCAATATGCTCTATGTATCGCCATTTCCAGTCCTTAGGAATGCAGAATGAAAACTGAAATCTCCGTAATTCTCCAATTTGCTGAAGTGTTCATGTTTTTATTCGAAACATGAATTTATAGAAATGACCGAAAATATGTTGCAGCACCACTTTAAAGTTCCTGGATTTGCTTATCCTTAAAAGTATGTTTGCTGTTATTTACTTTAACAATCCATTGGGAATTAGAACAAATACTTGTTTCTGATTAAATGTAACAATGTGTTACATGTATTTTGAAATCATGCTTATTCAAAATAAAAGATGTATATTACATTATAATGATGACAAACCATATAGCTGGGACTGTAAAAGAGAATCTATATTTTAACAAGACAATATTTAATTAATTAAGTGGATGTTCACTGTGGCCTGGTCAAAGTTCAAAATCCCACAAGAACAAATATTTCCAAATATTTGTCTTATAGGGGTTAGAAAGACAGAAAATCTTATAGGTTCATGTGAGTTTCTGTGTGTGTATTTTGGGCAGAGGGTCAATGTTAGACTTTTTTCAGTTGGGGTGCTTGATCATTGGAATAAATTGGTTGTGCCCACATGCAGAGACGTGGTGGTGGTGTTCATCTGCAGGACCATCGTTAAGGTGTTTTGTTCACAAAGTCACTGGTAAAGCTACTACCTTAGCACCTACACAAAAACTAAAGCATAGATCATGAAAAGACAGGCTGTCTCCTGTTTAAAAACCATCCAGGTACTGAAAACTGTGAGCTTCTGGCATGGTATTAGTCTATAGTTATACGTCATAAATCCACTCCTTCTTAGCTCTCATGAACTATTTCTTTATGTTTTCATCTCACTATTTGATGTTGTTTTTACTTCTAGTTGCAAGAGAGAATCCAGGATATTTTGCCACAACTTCCAGCCCAGCATGACCACTTCCTGCTTCGCTGGCTCAGAGGTGACACAATATTACCAGCAGATTTGGAATGCCCTGATATTAAGATTTAATTTAAGATTAAGATTCATTTCTTAGCTGTTTCTGAAAACTTGGAGAGAAGCTGTATCTTGCTTTTTATTTACATACATTTCTTTCATTTTATGCTTTGAACAATTTGCACAAAAGCAACTTACGGCCGTTTGTAAGTTCAAATGTTCGTAAGTCGTTATTCAGCATCATTTTAAGGGTATACGCAAGTACAAAGAACTAGGATGCTGGGAAAGTTCGTAAGTTGAAAGTTCGCAAGTAGAGGAGCATCTGTAATTTATTGTGTGAGTCTTTCCTACTGTCTGACTTTATTATGTCTGTAACAATTCTCAGTACCCCTACACAGAATTTAAGAAACATCGGTAACACTTTACTTGATAGGCCACAAATACTTAGTAATAACTCATTTACTACTGAAGTACAAATCATGAACATATATAGTCACTACTTCATAAAAGATGTCATGATTCATTAATTCATTAAACATCTATTTTACTTGTGTTATTCATGATTTATTCTTTCAGCAGTTCTTTCAGTAGATCACAAAGGTTTTCAGAATTAATATATAGCTAATTCTTGGTGCTTCATGGGCTGAATGGCCTCCTTTTGTAAATTTCTTACGTTCTTATGTTCTTGTAGTAATAATAATAATAATTGATACATAGTAACTGTGTGATAAAACATGAGTCATGATTCATTAATGATGAATTAACATGTGATCAGTATGTGACTAAGACTTAGTTTGTGGTTAATGAATACATATTCATTACATAATTATTTGTGCCTCGTCAAATGTCATATTACCGAACACGGTTTTAGGAAAACTAGAGCCAGCGATGACTAGGGTTATTCACATCTCACACAACACTTTTTAACTGTTTGTGTGTATCGCCAGCTGCTTTGTAATATTTGTGATATTTAAACACACAGGCTTTGTAATTAAAACTCAAATCCCCCTGTTTTTTCAAGAACTTATCAGAATATCACCCAGCAATCAGAGCTGTCTTGTATCTGTAAATTTTCTGGCAAGTTGTATACAGGGCTGCCATAAGATGACGATTCCAAGGGTCCCGGATTGACAGGGGCCCTAAAAAATTTGGAAAATAACTGGATTAGTCTGGACTGGGGGGCACAATATGATATGCCTTCATGGGGGGCAAAACAGTGCCCATGGTTGTATATACATAGATTTTTACTCCAACCTCCAGTCATACTTAATGATTATATTACCTTTTATACAAAATAACAAGCATTTTGGAACAGCAGTTATTTTAGTGAATTTGTATAACTTAGTAGTGTTGTGTATGAGGAAATCTCCGTACAAGCACAATCTTAGACACCATTTATGAAACGTCTTACCACAGATGTTGACATGAATCTGTAAGGAATCTGTTGAGTTCATTGCAGATTTTCATTTTTAAAAAGTTACTTCCATTATATACTTGTGATGCCATCTGTTCTGATAGAAATGAAATAACAGCACACAAGCTATCTGTCTGTTAATCCAGCAACAGTGTATTGTTACTGTTGAATATGAGTAGAGCTCATACAAGTTTGGAATGAAAACAGAGTAGGAAAACGTCATAATTCCGTATATTTACATAGATGAACATGGACAGTTCTGATCATAACTGGCTTCACCAGTAAAGAAGCAAAATTGGCTGGGAAAACTTTTATACATCCAGAAAACCTCTGTTTATCAAAGTCAACAATGCCGCAAAAATCTATTTGCAGAATATTTAGTTGGGCACATCTCTTGGAATCAGATCAGTCAATATGTTTTGACAGGATGGACTTTATACCATGGCATATGTGACTTATTCTGAAGTCAGTGACCTGTCTTTGTGATAAGAATGTCAAAGGTAAACATATAGATGACAAGCAGTGGGCCAATGCAATTTGAAATTGACGATTTCTCCTCTAATTTGCCACCCTGAGTTATTTCTGTGGTAATCAAGAATAAGGCTTTAACACATTAAAGATTATTTCGTGAAAAAGATTTCCCGTTGTGTGTTATGTGATTATGATGGTAGTTATAATGCTCCTCTTTGATGGCCTATTGTGTAAAAACAATTGCAGTTGTGAGCCCAAAATGTTTGTGTTCTTACATTGTTATAATAAGGTAAGCAGGGTGCTGTTGTGTGGTGTTGAACTTATTTGTGTCATAGCTTGAATAACCAGTTCCTAATGTGGCCGACCTCTAGTGCACAAATGACCTTGAATGTTCTTAGACCCCAGCTAATAGGGAAGATGCTTTGTCTCTGTCCTGTTTTGACAGCAGCACTAAGGGCTCAAAGAGTGGCATTACATCAGACAGGTTTGTTTAGCTGACGCTGTTCCAAAGTATTGTACGCTCTGTACCTTTTTATATAAATGCATATTTTAATGAGAGTATTGTATGACTCCTATAATATGAGCCAGCAAAATATTGGGATCTAGGTCTATGATGGGATCTAAATAGTGTTCTATCTGCTGTAAAACGCAATCTTGTGCATTCTGCATTCTGAGTATTATTTTTCCAGATTACTGCAAAGAGCACACTATTATAAAACCAAAACTGTTAAATCAAGAGGCCTTACCAGATTTGCTTGGTGCTAATACACTGATTTGATTTCACTTCCTGAGACGTGACTGTTGGATTCATTCTGATTTCTGTAAAATTTCTTAGTGTGATGATACATGGGGCAACTTTCTGAGCAATTTTGCCGGCAACGGGCAACCAGATAAGACACATGGCAACTAATCAAGGCAACAGACAGTTGGCAACAGCAGGTAGCATTTTGTTAAAAAAAATTAGATGTCTAAATTACAGCCTTGACAGATAAAGTTGGGTGTCTGTTGGCATTTTAAGCATAAAATTAGGCAAATTCCCTGTTTGAAGTTTACACAAGACAACTTACTGGCATCAAAAGATATAAGGAGACGCTCCATTGCCACTGAGAGGCCGCCATCTTTGTTGAATTTTTCTGAAGCCCCAAGTCGGTCATGTTATCGGTTGCTAGTGTCACGAAGTGAGCGGGAGCTCGGACCAGGGAATACGTACGGAACAGCAAGGCACACGGGGCACGACAGGTAGCGATGTTAATGACAGCACTGGGGAGACATACTCTAACGTAGACTTAAATACACAGGAATAGTGAAGACTCGAAACAGCTGATGACACGGGGATTCCACACGAGGTTAACGAGGGGGCGTGGCACACGGGAGGAGCGGCACGAGCGGGGCGTGACAGCTAGCATTGTGATTCAAAGATCTCAAAAAATTGCAGACTGTGTGAGATCAAAATGGTCCAGATAGAACTTTGCTGCCCATTCTCAATGAGAAAGTGCCCAAGCATCATCACGCTTAGGGACTCATGATCTACAACTGGAAATCTCCCAGTATTCCATCCTTGCTTTTTTTAAACTATGCTGAAATTTTCCTAGAAGTCTGAATTTGCATGCTGCTCTTTTAGTGAATGATGTAGTCAACAGTCCAACTGCCATTCCTTCCAGTCTGCTTGCATGTGTGTATATTTCAACTGATAACCAACAGAGCAAGTTAAAGGTTATATGGGTATGTTTTGGTTATAAAAGGGGCCCCTGTGCCTTCAGCTCGAGCTGCTTATAACAATGCACATTTATTTCTGTTAATGTTCCAATTGTACATTACATGCTCATTTTTACGGTAGCTTAGTGTTAGAATCGAAGCTAAATTTATGTCTGACCATTGGAAACATTTCTACTGAAATTAACACTTCTGTCAAAATGAATGATTTTTCACTGATACTCTTTTTCAGCCAGATCCTTCAGTGTGTCAAAGGCAGAAGCAATGCTTCGAAAGGTAAAGAGACAGGTCCTTGTTATTTAAAAACCTCCAGTCAATTGCCTAGTTATGGTTCTTTGGTCTGTTGAAAACAGCTCCACGATGTTTCTTAAGTAGCCCAATATTAATTTTGTTACAATTTTAATTAGGCTTAAACACATTTCATTGTGTTACTTGCCTGTACTGCTACTTGCCAGCAGTGACTGCAGAGTATATAAATCTGATAACAGTGTCTGAAAAAGTGCTGTATTCATCAGAGAAATCTTAGATCTTTAAATTGGCTAATGTTAGTAGAACCGCGTATGATTTCCTATGAAATGGATTTTAGATATCTTTGATGTATAGATTTGATATCTATGTCAAATAATTTTTAGGTGTACTTTAGATGTCCTTTTGGGAAAATAGTAGTAAAAATCGCAGTATCCTTATACAGGTAGCATTTAGGTACAATGCTATTTACTTTATTTATACCCAGGTGACCACATTGGTAATACAAGTAATGTCTTACAATGTTAATGACACAGAAAAAGAAAATCATGATACCTTTGCATGTGAAGTGATGGTATTATGAGAAAACAGTAGAAGCAATCTGAAATATGAATATGTATTTTAATACTGATTTTAACCAATAAACTCAGTACTGGGTCCAGAGTAAAATCACTAAGGGAGTAACTGAAATGAGTGAAGTGCCGGCAACTGTATCACAGTCGTGGACTGACTGACTTACACCTGAGGGTGTACATTTTTAAAATGAGGGTGTTGTGCACCATTGGGCACCCTTGTAAACCCAAGTCTGAATAAACTGTTGTCATAAGACATTTCCAATTTTATTTAGCATGTGGAATTCCGGAAACGCATGAAGGTGGACACCATAACTACTGACTGGCAGCCACCAGAGGTACTTGTTAAACTACTGAAATGATCATATTTTTATCTATATTGAAGCTTCTGAACAGGTAAGGTTCAAGTTTTAAGTTTGTTTTGTCACATACACAGTCATACACTGTACCACTGTGCAGTGAAACGCTCCATGTATAATGTCACATATTCCAGGTGATTGAACAATATCTGGCAGGGGGAATGTGCGGCTATGACAGAGAGGGAAGCCCCATCTGGTATGATGTCATTGGCCCACTGGACCCCAAAGGCCTCCTCCTCTCTGCCAGTAAACAGGATTTTCTAAGATATAAGATACGAAACACAGAGATGCTTCGAATGGAATGTGAGAAGCAATCCAAGGCGGTATGTCAATATTTGAGGTGCCACCAGGGGTCAGCATGTTAAGATAACTTTCTGCGACATATAGATGTGACACCAGCCATCGACCCACTCTTAGTTATATGTCAGGAATATTAACCTAACCTGACTATAATTCACTTTGCATCTCATAACCTTTCAGCTGGGAAAGAATGTGGAGTCAATTACCTTGATTTATGACTGCGAGGGTCTGGGCCTTAAACACCTGTGGAAACCGGCTATCGAAGCCTACGGAGAGGTACTCAGTCCTAGCAGCACACGGTCTCAGTCCTAGCAGCAAACAGTCTCAGTCCTAGCAGCACACAGTCTTTGTGACCTAGAATGGGAAGGAGTGACTCAAAAGTGAACTGATCACCTCAGCATGTATGTGTTGGCCATCCTCTGCTTAATGAAAATAGGTTTAAAGAAAATGTCTCTGTACCTTAAGAATTTTTTTGCATGGCTTCAAAGTCCCCCAAAACAATCATATAACTGTATCATTACATGCAAATTTTTAGAATGTGTTTAAATTCAAACTGATACTTGACCTTGAAGGTGAGAGATTCACGTAAAAATCATTTCTGGTGCCCAGCTTGTGGCCCAGCCCCTCAAGCACTACCTCCTGGTCCCTTCATGAGTCATTTCTGAGGATTTACGTTGTTTCTGATGTGCTGAAGGTCCTCACCATGTTTGAGGAGAATTACCCCGAAGGACTCAAGAGATTGTTTCTCATAAAAGGTAAATCAGAATTCATTCATTTTCATTAAGGTTCCTTAATTCATGCTGTTAATGTATTTAAAAAGTTGATTAAGGGGCGTCTGAGCCTTGGGATTGTGCAGTAGTTGCTCAGTGGTTTAACACACAGGGTTTGAATGAATTGGTTTCTCTAAATTACTGTGCTTCCAGTGATAGGATTAACTCAAGGCAAACCGCAACACCATGTTTATACATTGTTTAGGGAACCTCATCAACACATGTGTTAGAAGCGATATATGTATGTGTGGCTGTGTGTGCGTATGTCTGTGTTACACTGTGGGGACCAGACTGTCCCACTATATGATACTTTAGCTTTTTCGGTCCCCACAAGGATGACCTCAATTTTATAAAAATCTGTGAATGCAATCAAAAAACTAATGTCAAAAAGAATGTCAAAAATCTTGGTTACTTATGGTTAAGGTTAGGCCTGGGTAGCGGTTAAGGTGGTCATTGTGGGGATGAGGGTCATGCCCATAGAAATAAATGGAGAGTCTCCCATAAAGATCTGAATATGTGGAATGTAGAGCTGTCACTATCGATTATATCAATAATCAAGTAATTTACCGATTAATCTGTTGATACATTCAGTAATCATTTATATATAATATAATATAATTAGCGTGAGGCAGGAACTAACCAAGCATAGCATGGTGCATACTCAGTCATACATATGGTCAATTTACACCAAACTTCACTGAAGTTGCATGTTTTTGAACAGTGGAAGTAAACCGGAGGATCTGCCAGAAAGCCACGCCCACACATGTAAACGCCACACACAGAGCGGCGTCATGAGACAACAGCGCCACCTAGCGCACCGGGCGAGCACGGTGTGCGATATTAATATCGACATGCAAATATCACATCACAAGGACCACGATAGTCTGCTGGGTTCAAAACCCCGATAAGTTGCGCTAAAACATTTTTACTGAGTCACTCGAAACAAAATGTACAAGCTTTGCAATTTTTATGATAGTTCCTTTTCAAAATTCTCTCGTGTGTGTGCGTGTCTGTGTGTGCCTGTGTCTGTGTGTGCGTGCGTGTGTGTGTGTGTCTATGCCAAGGACCAGCTGTATCTCTTGGTTCACCCACAGCTCCGAAGCTCTTCCCTGTCGCCTACAACCTTGTGAAGCATTTGCTGTGTGAGGACACCCGTCAAAAGATCAATATCCTGGGTGGTAAGTGTGTCACTCGAGGCCTTAAATTCAGGTAAATATGCTTGTTGTTTTTGGAAGAGGGGAGGGGCTTCACATTTATACCCTCCGCCCACATCTATCTCCCTGTAGATGAATGGCCAGAGGTCTTACGGGAACACATCGACCCTGACCAGCTGCCGTTGGCATACGGGGGCAATCTCACTGACCCTGACGGGGACCCCAGGTGCCGGACCAAAGTGAGCATTTCAGGATGGAGAATAGTGGCTGCTATGCTGAGCTGAAGGCTATTGTTTCAAAAATCTCTTCTCTGGGGACAGTGGTGTCATGAGAGTGTATCTGGCAGTAACAATCCAAGTCTCTGGTACATACACACTTGCTCAGGATAGAAAAACCCTTTTTTAAAAGTTACTATTGGCAATTAATTCCAAACTACAACCCAGCTGCCCAGAACTAAAATATTTCGGACGTACTGATACAGCGCATTGCCACACCCATCACACAACCAGCCCCCCAGGCTGGACACCCCAGGTACAGCTGTGCAGTGGGTGATGCCTCAGCACCACATTCGTTTGAATGGAATGGAACAGTGTGACGTTTTTTTTCTTAGTGACTGCAGTGCCAATCCTGCCTCCAACCCTCAAATTTTCCCTGTAAGTTAGAGGACTTGCTTGCAGGGCTGGATGTAGATTAACATCATGCCCAGGATGAAGCAATTGTAGGTTAAGGGCCTTGCTCAAGGGCCCCACTGTGTAGGATCACTTCTGGCACAGGATTTGAACCAGCAACCTTCCAATTGCCTCCCTTGCCTCAGAGCCACCACTCTGCCCATAATAGAGGCATGGGTTCAGATTCCACTTCAAATACCCACAACTCACTGTATGAAATCCATTTGGATACAGGATATGTGAAGTATCCAATCAAAGCCATTTCAGACCCTGTATTCCTAACTATGACCTTTTTTCTTCTAGATTAAGTATGGAGGAGTTGTACCAAAGTCATACTACAAGCAGGACTCCCTCAAAATGCAGTACGACCAGACCATTACCATCAGCCGCGGATCCTCCCATCAGCTGGAATATGAGATCCTCTTCCCAGGAAGCGTGCTGCGGTAACTGGCTTCCAGGGTGACTCCTGTTTTGGGTGAATGTTTTTTGAACCAAGCAGACCGAAGGGAGGGGGGGCCTTCAGGTCCAGAGAAAATTGCTTTTCATCTAATGTTTTTGGGGTTAGTTCTCTAACCCCCATCAAAATGTGATGGAAGGACAGTTGGATGAACTCACCTTATCTATGGTGTCGACTTAGGTGGCAATTCATGAGCGAGGGTGCAGACGTTGGCTTCGGGGTCTTCATGAAGACCAAGGTGGGCGAGAGACAGCGGGCGAGTGAAATGACAGAAGTGCTGCCTAGTCAGCGTTACAACGCCCACATGGTACCAGAGGATGGCTCCCTCACCTGTGCCAGCGCTGGTGTCTGTGAGTGAAGGGAGGGGCAGTATGGCTCCAGCGCTGGTGTCTGTGAGTGAAGGGAGGGGCAGTATGGCTTAGCTATGGAGACAATCTCCGGTTTCTTTATGGTCTCAGATCTGTTATTCAGTAGAACCCAGTGAAATGAACAAAATCAAAGAAATTATTCAATTCATTAATACATATTAGTGGAAACTAGAATTATTGAATGATTTCGTGCAAGTTATCTGAAGGAGACTGTTGCCCGATTTCTCTGCAGATGTGCTGCGATTCGACAACACCTACAGCGTCATCCAGTCCAAGAAAGTCAGCTTCTCAGTGGAGCTCCTGTTGCCTGACAGCCAGTCGCCGTCATCTAAGAGTAAAAACGGGGCTGATCAGAACACGGAACTGGGCACAAATGGAAAATAGCAGCAAAAGACAGCTGCAGTAGAAAGGGCTGCTTAGTCTACGATTTTATGCTGCTTAAATCATGAAGGTGGCTTCATTTTAAGTGCAATGCGTCCAGGTTTAAAGCTGCTTCCAGATAAATGTTCAGATTAATATAAGCTGGAAAGAAGAAAAAGGCAAACTAGGAAAGAGGATATAATTGTTTATATGAATTAAATATCCACACAAAGAGCTCCAGGTTTGTGGATTATAGTTTTTCTTCGGGGTTCATTTGGTAAATTCTGCCAATAATAATTAAAGCTATAACCAGTTGTATCAATGGGAGGCAACAAACATCTGTGTTTTAATGCAGTACTCTTTGTGAATTTCAACAATGCTTACTTAATCTTTTAAAAATATTTGATATTACTCATTTAAATATTTAATATGTAACTAAAAACAAAGGTTCTGGATCAGATTATGAATTTTAAAAATTTTCAATAACTGAAGTAGAATTAGCCTAGAGAAGCCAAACTGGGCAGTCTGAAGTCACCTGTATAAAACTGACATCTGAAGCATAAAGATTTGTTTTCTAATAAATAGAGCTGGTAGCCTCACTGTTAGCCTCACTGGTAGCCTCACTGTTAGCCTCACTGGTAGCCTCACTGTTAGCCTCACTGGTATCCTCACTGTTAGCCTCACTGGTAGCCTCACTGTTAGCCTCACTGGTAGCCTCACTGGTAGCCTCGCTGTTACAAGCATGTGTAGTTATTGGTTGAGTGTTGGTGCATATAATAATTTACTACATTTGATTAAGGTTGAATTTAACCAAATATTCGCTCATTTCAGCAACCTCCAAATGCTTTGCATCCTCATTTATACGCTGGTCTGTTCTCCTTATCATTACATTTATTCATTTAAAAAGATCCTTTTTGAAATGTATACCCTGGAAAAAATAACTAAGTGACTGACATGATGTAAGAGCTGCTGTGTATTATCTGCATTGAACAACCGATCCTGATTTTACTGTTGATTTATCCAAGAGTTTAACATTAGTTACTGTATCTGAAATATATTTCATGATTAATTATTTAGCTTTGCAATTTAGTTTCTATAGTTGTAACAAATTTTCAGTGTGTCATACAGAGTATGTTTTATGCCATTTTAGATCTACTGTGTGATGTTTTAAGTAATTCTTCACTACATGCAATATTAAAGCAATGGATAATTTTATAATAATAGCAACAAAGAAGCCTCGTTAATGAAATATGTTTAACAAACACTGTCTGTATATCTGTAATTTGTTTATTATATACAGTACACGTCTTTGGCCCGGCAGCTAACGCTAACCCTTCCTTAGGAAACGTGGTGCCACCTTTCATTCAGGATTTTGAGTGTAAGAAGATCCCTTCAGTGGACTTGAACATTTAGAAAAGTAAAGTCCACAAAGCTTCTCTGATGAATGTCAGCATGGGAGGTCAAGGACTGTCCACTTGTTTGCTTATGATCAACTCACGTATTTCCTTGTCTGTTTTTTTTCTAAATTCCCTAACCCTACTCATCACATGACATACTTGTCTCACAATGCATGTTGAAATTTGCCTTATGCTGTCAATGATACAATATTAAATATACAACCTAAAAATGCATTTGATTGGTAGATATCACATTTGCCTTTCCTAAAAATTACAATTAAAAACAAAAACAAACACAGATATAATTCCCTTCCTTGTCCCCATAGCTTTCAGGATGTAAGTCCTAAAGCCAGACTAGCAGATCCTATCTTAGCTGTATGGTAATGGAGTTAGGACTGCATTCATACAGGGGCCGTCCTTAGGACACGCCCAAGGCACCTGACACACCTCTCACTGCATTCATACAGGGGCCGTCCTTAGGACACGCCCAAGGCACCTGACACACCTCTCACTGCATTCATACTGGGGCCGTCCTTAGGACACGCCCAAGGCACCTGACACACCTCTCACTGCATTCATACAGGGAGCAAACGGCTCGCAGTAGCAGCCCCGGTACGCCACGTTCCTGTAGCCCCTCCCACAGTATCCAGCTGGGCACGCAGCCGTCTGCCTTCTCCAACTCCGCAAAGTACATGCAGGCTTTGTTATCAGCTTTGTGAAGGAGAAGACTTCATCCACTTTACCTTGAGCAGGCTGGAATTCACGTTATTTCTGAACCTTAGGTTCAAGCATCAGGCAGAGACTCCCTAATAGCCTGATATAGGCTGTCCCAAGCAGACTGAGAACTGTGATTCACCCCAATAGCTGGAACACTCCATCAGCTCCCCCTTTTTAAAAATATGGACTGGTCCAGAGGCACTTTGCAAGCCTTCCATGCAACATTAAGGAGGGCCATGATTCACATCACCACAACAACATACAGTGCTTTCACCATCTCTGGATGGATTTCATCTCTCCCTTCTACGGAGGCCACTGGTCACCATAGCAACTTCAGCTGCAGAGACAGAGTTTGATCCATCAGCAGTTTCCACTGCTGGATTGGATTAAGGAGTTCCTCCAATGCTCAAAAATACCTTCCAAGTTGCTTCAGAGTTCAGCCCCAGACCAGCTGAACACAGCCTACATGAGGTCTTGCCTCCTCCTCCTCAGGCACTAGTTTGGCAAAACATTTTTGGGGTCATCTGATAGTTTTTTGGCCTCCATAGCCGCCTACGCTGGCACCTTCCTGGCCTCTCAGGACCCTCCAGGCGTCACTCTAGACAGGAATTTCCCTGAAGGTCTCGGCAGCATCCCTCACTGTTTCTGCCCACTAGCAGGTCCTACAGTTACTGCTATAAAAGTCACCATCTTCTTTCTGGCCATAGCTCCTTGCATCTGCTGCAACAATTGCATTTTTGAACATAGATACTACAAAACCATCGGACTGAGATAACAGAAAGTCGTACAGATGTTGAACTTTACCTGCTTCACGAACAGCGTGCAACTACATCCTTGTTTGGACATCATTATATCAGCTACATAATTTCTGGCTTTTGCCCTTGTTGATGAAGAGTTGTCCTTTTCAGTACCTTGTTGGATGCTCCCAAGAATTGCCTCAAAGAAGAAAAAAAAAAAACAGTTTTCAGAATATCTTCACAAACATCTCAGAGTACCAGAGGTTTGGATCTCTGGAGGATCCTTCTTCATTCAGTGCAAAACATCTAGGAAGTATTCCTTACCTTTCTTACTCTGTTCTGAATGACAGAATACGCTAATGTAGAACCACATTGATAACCACCTCTCAAGGTACAGTAATCGATGAACTGCCCCCAGAAGGAATGTGACTGATTGTAAAATGAAACGCAACATTTTTAAAATGCATAATCGATGATTAGACATCCTGTCTGTAACACATATCCATGTAATCGTCTCATTGCATGGTCATAACTTACATGCCGGATTGCTTTTCTCCTTGCAATGTCAGCTATTTAGATTTTGCAGGATGACGCTATTTCCTTTTTGAACACAAGAGGGAGCTCCTAGATCGACAGTGATAGATACATTGCAGCAATAAAAAACGCAAATAGCCAACGTAATGACTCAAAATTCATAATTGACACATAATTGACCATATATACCAAACATATATATATCGTCAAAATGCTGCATTACACGTAGCTGAAATACCGTTTTGGTGACTACAGGCCTATAAAATCCACCAGGACAGATGTAACCGTAACCCACCATTCACTATTCTTTACCTATGGGACAGTGCTTCCTTTTTTACTAGTGCGCGATTGCTTTATCACACGCTCCACTAGGTATTATGATTATCAATATTTAGCAGGAGGGTGTCCGCGGCACACAGGCCCCTCCCCTATCCGTGCGTCATAGCCTTGCGGGCACTTGACACAGCAGAGCCCATTGACGGGCGGCACTCTTCCAAGGAGCCCTGCGGCTCAGCGGATCTCCAGCTCAGCGGGTTGTGCCCCTTTACATAACTGCTGCTCCTAATCCCAGTCTCAGCTGCAACTGAAAAACGCAGTCCGATGCTAAGGATTTCAGATTTCACGCTTTCCGAATAGGCGCCACGATTTAAAAATTGCACACCATCTACAACTGTATAGAAAACTGGCAAATGTTTAATGAAACGTTAAATAAATGTGATAT
>JAODJU010000119.1:30104452-30120667 GCA_026776725.1 Gnathonemus echidnorhynchus | reverse complement strand
CTCATCAGAAGCCAAGTGGGACAGAAAACCTACTGGATAGTAGCTCTCCAGGACCGGAGTTGGAGACCCCTGATCTAAGGACACAGAGGCAGAGAAATGTCACGTTTTGCAAGGATTTGCTCATGGCCTGTGTACCCAAAGCCACGAATTTTACTTTAAGATGTTGATGGATTTTGAAGAGTTCAAGGTGCTATAAAAGTGAACATTAACTGGAAGTGTATATTTTGATTTGATGAATTAAATCCTATGTGGATTGAAATAAAATTACATAATTTTACACAAATTATCCGAATTGCCCAAAGTATCAAGTTGCATTGGTTACAAATTCCATTCTTTTGAAGGTAACTTTATACTCATTAAAATAAATTAATTGCATGTGTTTGGGAGGAAAACTATGACATGAATCACAGTCAAATGTTAAGTTTCAAACTTTAAATGAACATCGTCTTCACAACAAATACACATGCAGGTGCACTAATGACCTCCGGTCTTCACACAGAGCCGATAATTAGATGGAACAGGAATCATTAGTGTGGACCTCGCTGCAGTGCCTCCCCAGGGCTGCAGACCCCAGCTCCATCCCTCCCCCGAGTCCGTCCACAAAGTCACCTACTCTACGGCTGTTTTCCATTTAAGCTTCAGAACAAACATGTTTTGTTTGTGGATTATTTTTTTCCTCTCAGTTTTCCAGAAAAAAAGAATTTTATGTTTTCTGAAGTTTTTGACTGATAGTGGCAAAATTTTTAAAACCCAGAACTGTATCAGATTTTGTTATGTTGGGGGGGTGGGGTGGGGGGGGGGGTGGACAGTGTCCATGAGTATCGTTTAAAAGATTAAAATCTCCATATTATTACCAATCACAGGTCATATTTCTAAGGTCCCTCATGCATCTATTTCTGCAAATGACAGACTGAAGTGCTGTATGGTTTAGCTGAGTAATGTTTCATCCCGGGGACCAATAGGGTTGCTTTACCTATTTAAAGTGTAAACTATTTGACGGCCTCCTAAACCACAACATGTTTTTCTCAGGCCAAATTTGACTGCTGCTTCTGCTTTGCTATTTACAGTAAACTGGCATTTTTAAGTTATGGTTTTTCCCTTACGGGTGGTGTGACGCTGCTGGCATTATTGCCTTGGTATCGCTGGGACTGGGGTTCAAGTCCCTTCCCTGGCTCTGCATGTGTGGGGTTCACATGTTCTCCCTGTGTTCTCCCTAGGTTCTCTTATTTTGTCCAACAGTCCAAAAACACGCTAAGGCAGGAGTAGGGGTCCCTGACCCTGGTGAGCTGGTATATCACAAGCTTTCTATCCTAACTGATTAGTTACTATCTGCCTGAGATCAGGTGTGGTTCATCGGAGACCAAGTCGGATAGAAAACCTACTGGATGCTGGCAATCCACCAAGTGTTAAGGTGAATTACAGTTGCCAAATTGTCCATAGGTGTGAATGGTGTGTGTGTGTGTGTGTGTGTGTGTGTGTGTGTGTATGTGTGTGTGTGGTGATGGGTTGGAACCCGTAGCCTCCAGAATAGGCTCCAGACCTCAACGACCCTGAATTGGACAAGCGGGTATGGAGACTGGAAGGATGCATGGCTTTTTCCATGTCTTTCCCATTGTGTAGTGGAAGTCTGCAAAGAATAGTGTCTTCTCTGTAAATCAGCATTTTTCTGATCTCATTGTACACATACTTTTCATTATCTTAGTCTGTCAATGTTTAGCCTTTAAAAATGGCGTTGACTCTTCGTAACTGCACAGGCTTGGAAACATTGTGATGTGCAGTCAGCCAGAGTGTGTGTTCATCCAAAGTTTAACATCTGTACAATACTTGCCAAAATTAACATTATATGGTGCGTCTGTAAGGCAAATAAGTCACAAAAATCTTGCAAAATAAATGTTTAGCATTCCAATGCAACCAGGATGCTCAGGGGTAGAATTTGGGGCCTCTCCATGTTAGCCAGAAACCATGCAATTGTTTGTGATAAAATGGCTCATACACAGATTAGCCATGACCTTAAAGTCACTGACAGGTTTGGGTGAGAGCATCTCCAAAATAGCAGTTCAAACAAGTTCAATCCACGGACATCTCACAACTTATGGCGCTTTTCCACTGCCTCCAAGATCTGAGCCGTAAAAAGGTGGAGTGTCCCATTATCCAATGTGCAATTATGCAAATTCCACATAAATTGTACTGCTCATATTTTACTACTTAAAAATGCAGATCCACATTTCAGTGTCTTCTGCTTAATTTCACGTTTTGGCTGTATGAAAAAATAAGACGTAACGTGGATGATGGATCACAGCTCACCACAGTGTTTTTGCCCCACAGATTAGGAAATGAGTTGTTAAAATTACTTACTGGCTTTATTTGATGTTGGTTCAGTACTACGGTAAAAGTGACAAATTATGGTAATTCTCCTTCATCTGTTCCATAATGTCCTGTCTGAAAGCTTGGCCTTTAAGGTTTTGGTTACAGGAAGAGAGAACAATGTTTTGGCCATCAGGGGGTAAAATCTGACTCTTCTGTAGGCTGATAGGGCTACACACTATAATTTCAGCTGAAGTGAATGCTGGTAGCATTTATTCACTATTTACCCATTAGCCTGACAGTAACACGAGTGTGGGCTAAAGAGTATGTGTTTGAATACATACAGACACACGCAAACAGCAAAGAGTATAAGGATGTGACTTCCCTGTTTGTGACTGGGGTGCTATTATTAGAGTTAAACCCTTTGCTTGCAATGCCATGCTGCTCTGATGACGTTGTCTCCCTGAACCCAAGGCTGCGTCCAATGGGATGAACAGAGACTGGATTACTTTTGGCTTCCATATCGCTAAGAATAACTGGTTTACAGAACACGTACTACTGTAGTCAGCAAGAGCTCCTGTAGCATGCCTACATTTTGGTAGTTCTGTCCAGTATTGGATGGTTTCAGTGGTTATGCTTGTCTGTATGTGTAGCCAGTGATGGTGTGTGGCTCTGTGCCTATGATCAGAAGATTGTTTGTTCAAGTCCCATGGCTGGTGCAGTGATGCTAACATAACCCAACGATTCTCACAGACATGGAGACAAGGTCATTAATACCTTCATGGACTGACTGATCCTCGCATATAAGATGCTTTGGACAAAAGCTGTTTAATAAATGTAATGTACTTGGGCTTCATGCCTTGCTTACGAGGAGATGTGGTCAAATTTCCATTTCTGTGATCACTACACGAGTAGCTCATCTCATTGAAAGTGTGAATTATGTATTTCAACCATTCTTCCAATACAACACCAAAGGAATTTGGCTTATCATAAACTTGTATGTAATCATCTCTGTCATACAAGTTCTGGCTTCCACAAGCTTTTAGAAGGGCAGATTTTTAAGGAAGCTTCCTGGATAGGATAGTGAATGACCAGTGGGACCATAAAGCCCACAAAACTGATATTAGCACATCCATGTTCAGAAGGTTCTGAAATTTCAGCAGAAATCAGGCAGGATCTGGAGCCAAGTCGGAGCATGAGCAGTTCTAATGCCATTTCCATGCAAAACCAAAAAATGTAGCTGGTCAAAAAATGTCTGACAAAATATTGTGCAAAACAGCACCACCCTTAGGTTGATAAAAGCAACTTCAATGAAGCGAAACATTTTGCCTCACTAAGTTAAGACTTCAGTGCATTTCTCATCACCTTCTACTTAGCACTTGATTGGATAGTTATGGAATAAGACATGTTTTTAAACCCATCCAGTGAAGCATGCTTCACCTAGTCTTTCGGCCCCTCTTAAGCATTCCCAACAAAAACGATTGACGCACATTTAGCCAATCAGAGTATCCAGGCATCAACCAAAATAAATTCACTTGTTCGCCAATATTCTTTGTTGATATGTGGACAAAGAATCGGTATACCCTAAGTGAAAGAGGCAAGAGTTAAAAATACTTTGATTTGTAAATACTGCTCTTGTTGATTGTAACTATTCCTGTGTATATACTGTAAATAAGAACGTTCGTTTTTTTTGTTCAGCTTTTAATAGTGCAAAAGGAACTCGTGCAGTTAAATATTTTGGAAAATGTGAGGATTACAGACGTTCTTTCCTGCAACGACAATGTATTTGTATAACAATTTTATTTCAGAAAAGAGGTGCATTTGTTGAAAACTTAAAAACTTATTTTAAAAAGAATCTGTCAGCATCATTTTCTGAGCATCAGCTCACCACAGTAATAATTACATAGTTGAAGGCTTGGGACGCTTAATAGTGCTACATTTGATTGAAATTTCCAACCAATGGAAAATTACCACAGTGTAATGAATATTTTAATATAATATTTGTCATGCATCCATCCATTTTCCATACCCACTTGTCCTGTAATAACTAATATATGAAGAGGACTGAAGTTATACTGTAGGGTTTGTTTCACTAAAAATATTCGTCAGCAACCACTATGAGAGATATATAATCCTGGTTTTTATTTGTAATTTAAATAACTGTTATTTTAAAACGTTTAATAAAAGTTCCAATGTTTGTAGTCTGTATATTTGTCCTCAACCTGTTTCAGGTAAATCCCACCTGGCCATCGTGCAGAAGGTGAACAATGAGGGTGAGGGTGACCCCTTCTACGAGGTGCTGGGCTTGGTCACCCTGGAGGACGTCATCGAGGAGATCATCAAGTCGGAGATCCTGGACGAATCGGACCTCTACAGTGAGTGCTAAACGCTGTCCGTTGCCATGGCAGCGCACACCCCTACGCTTGTCATAATGACTGCCATTTCTTTATCATAATGCTGCTTGCCAGACAGTCTGTGCTGATTATTCTCTCAGGATAAAGAGTGATTTATAGTTCCGCGCCAAGCCTACAGCATAGTTACGGTGTACGGTTGCGTCACTGCAGACCCCTACGATTCTGACTGGTGTGCTTGGTAAACACGGGGAAGAAACTCCGGTCGCAGAGCTTTCCATAGACCTTTACAGGTTTCCAAAATTACGGAGGATGCTCTACTTGAGGCTGTTTTGTTGCCAAATGCAACAGCCTGTTGGCTTCAACTTGAAGTTGGAACACGAAGGGTGGCTGCCAGTCACTGTGCGTAGACCAGTGTGCAGTAAATGAGCAAAGGCAACAAACCGAATGATCAGATCTATCTGCTGACATTCGAAAATATTTGAAATCCAAGACTTCATCCATCTCTCTGTTGTCGTATCAACACAGAAATCCCCCCCCCCCCCCCCCCCCCCGAAGATCTCCCCCCAGCCTCATTATTTTTACTGGTGTTACATACCATTGATTGCAGAAGTGTAGATTGATTTATATGACTTAGTCTATGGAGTGCAGACTACATGCACGGTTATGGATTAGGCTCAAAGTATAAGTCAGCCTTAAACTGTGTTCCTCTGCAGCCGATAACCGGAACAGGAAGAAAGTGGCAAACAACAAGAACAAGAGGGACTTTTCTGCCTTTAAGCAAGAGAGCGAGTCCAAAGTCAAGATCTCCCCTCAGCTGCTGCTGGCTGCACATCGCTTCTTGGCTACAGGTGATGATGCGTCAATGTCATACTGGGCTACCCGAGCTTATTTTGTGCTAGCATACCATAACCATTATAGCATGACTAGCAAAACCTTGTGCTAACATAGCATAGCTAGCATGGTATAGTTAGCATAGCATAGGAGCATGGTATAGTTAGCATAGCATAGCTAGCACAACACCGTGCTTTGCTAACACAACTAGCAGAACATGGCTAAGAATCACATTGTGCTAGAGCAAGATCAGCCAAAGTACCTTGAGCCATAAAAGTTTACATCATGGAGCAGTGCAACGAATCGTTACTATATTGCTATATGTAACCAGTCATCACTGTCCGAGGAAAACCGCGTATGTCCACTTTTGAGGATTTTGGCTTTTTACCATAGATGGAATACACCTTTACTATAGATGGAATACGTTCTTCTTTGTCTATTGATAGCATTTGACACCTGATTGACCAATGAAAAGATGTTTTATAAAGTCACCTATTTAAACTAGTATCTCCATTGGATGTCAGAAGTGTCCATCAAAACTGTGTATCTCCCACCCTAACTAGTGCTGCATGATTCTGGGTAAAATGAGTCACGATATTTGTTCGCTCATAATCGAGATTGCAATTTTTTTCGCTCACAATTCATGAGCGATATATTCCTATTATTATTATTATTATTATTATTATTATTATTATTATTATTATGTCACAAGTGTTCCTGCTTGTATCCCTGTATCTGCACGAGCACCTGCCTCTCTGTTCACCCCCCTGTTTTTGACCTCAGCATTCATTGCCCATTTAGATTCTCGTTTAGTGTTTGGTTCCCCGTTTGCTCTGCATCCAGTCCCCCTCCAGGGCTGAACTGGGATTAAAAATCGGCCCTGAACCCTGGGAGCCCCCCCACCATAAATTTTGCAATTCTTTCAAACGGGAGGGTCCCACAATAAATTTTGCTGGCCCACATACCCACCGGGAAAATTCCCAGTCAACTAGATTGCCAGTCCAGCCCTGGTCCCCTGCGCCCAATCTGTCCCTTACACATACAAGCTCATCAAGTCATTGTCAGCAACCCCCCCTCCATATTACACAAAAATGTATCAGCTATCGGTATCAGTCAAAATTCCCACACTGTCACACCACTAACAGTATGATCAATGCAATGGGACTGTCAAATAGACTTTGCAGAACAGAGAGGGCACGCTCCTGTTTTTTTAACAAACAACTCATTTCCAAATGCTAAACGTAAACTTAAACCTGCTCTTTATAACAGCACCTGCTTTTCTGCCCCCGCTCCCTGTCACACATCGTAACGCAGTCCTGTGATTTATCGATACTGCAGAAATGGGGAGCAGCAGAATCGTCGTCATGTGAGAATGAGATCACTTAGAGATCGAGGAATCGAGATGGCAGTTCAGCCCTAGAATGCGATCGCACAGGAGTATGAATCAAGAACGATTCATTGGGCAGCCCTAGGGTCTGATTTTCCTCACCTGATTGCTGTTACTTGAAACCAGGAAATACTAATGAATTCTTGAACTATAGTGAACAGGGTGACAAGGCTCAAACTAACTGTGTGCCAATGCAACGCGTGGTAAGGGAACCACCTAAGTCTGCTTTTACTGACAGCAATCCACGTAAGTCCTTTTAAAAGATTAAACCATTCTCTGACAGCTGTGTAAAGATGGGTTTCTCTTTCTGTATTGTTTTAGGTTTATTTTGTTAAATAGTTTCAGAGAAAATGTCTTTTGTTCACGCTCCTGAAATACTGGATTTTTGGTGATACGTGATTTTCACTGGACAGCAGTGAAACAGATCTGTGCACTTTCTGTCCTTCATGCTCGGAGTGAAAAGCTAGTGATGTTTCACTGATTCACCAGTTCCAGTGAGCAGCACAGGCAGGCAGGACTCTATACCAGGGTGGAGATTTGCCGCATAAGCATGAAATCCAAAATGACGTGAAAAGCCTTCTCTGGGGCTAAGGAACATCTCCTGACAGCTGACTCCCAGTCACAGCTGGTCAAGGGCGTGTGGGTACAGCTAATTCTAACGCGGCAACATTGCTAATATAGGACAAATATTGAATCTTGTTCTTTCGATTTGTAAAAAAAAATACTTTATTACATCCAGCAGTATAAAAAGGTTGAAAGTCAGAATGAACTTCTCAGGGTGTTTTGAAGCCTCTGTGTTTAGTTGGTTGTTGAATGATAGTCTGTCATCCTGTCCAGTGTGTCCTCAGGCCTTATCTGTCATTACCCCCAGCTTGGTGTAATACGTCCAGTGATGTCACTGTACAGGAAGTACCGTTGTCACATGTAATTAGCACCCACATAATGGCCTGAAAGTTGGCCAGAAGAAACACTGCAGTTTCCTGTTTACCTTTGCGTGACACGGTTGCCCTGCCCAAGTCTCAGTAACTTCTTACTCAACTTATGAGGTGAGGTTGACACACAACCCCACTGGCCAGCACTACACCCATATTCTTTTTCCACCCCCCCACCCACAGAGGTGAGCTTGTTCAGCCCCACGCTGATCTCCGAGAAGGTGCTCCTGCGAATCCTGAAGCATCCGGGTGTCATCCAGGAGATCAAGTTCAGTGAGAGCAGCAAGCACGCTCCTCAGCACTACGTGTACCAGAGAGGCAAGGCTGTCGACTACTTTGTCCTCATCCTGCAGGTGAGCCCCACCCATTTCTCCCCCCCAGCTCCACATTTGCATTTATTTAAATGTATTCAGTTAGCAGACGCTTGTATCCAAAGCGACGTAGTATTGAGAAAACAGGGTAGGCCAATCCCCCCCAAAACATGGTGATTTTTTGCCTCATAGGGGTTGTGTGTGTGTGTGTGTGTGTGTATGTGTGTGTGTGTGTGTGTGTGTGTGTGTGTGTGTGTGTGTGTTTTTTGGGGCAGGTCGGGTCCACGGCTGGTCAGACAAGCACAGTGCGATGGATAAAGCTGCTCTTTGGAAGTCATGTGACCATCGCATAGTGAGGGTGTTACACTGGAGGTGTGGGGAGGTTGTGGGGGGGGGCTGTGGAGGAGCGGCAGCTGTGACCCCAGCGAGGGGTGAGTGTGGCCCAGCAGCGCTTGGCAGGCCTGCCCTTCACTAATTGATCCCCTTTACATAAGCCAAAGAGGCCTCCCACTGTGGCACGACGGGGCTGCACCCCACAGCGCTAATTCTGCTGCTTCCACTCGGCTGCCCTGGGATGCTGAGGCACAGACACACACACACAGACACACAGACACACACACACACAGACACACACACACACAGACACACACACACAGACACACACACACACATCCATCTCTCAGCTGCTTCTCCTGGTCACGGTCACGTGGGCGAACCTGGAGCCTATTTTTTCTTAAAAAAAAAACCGTTAGTGTGACTAATATTTGTTTTTTTTTCCATCAAGACATTTAAAGAGTCACAACAGGCTTGTAAGATTTTTTCCCTGTATCCCAACCACCAAACCTGCTAGGATGTAGCTTGTCCTTATCTGAAGTCTGCATATACCCGTTTTAAACACAAATTTTCCCGCATGCCGTTGCCAGTTTAACTAGTTCACCTTAACAAAGTGTCACATCTCATTCCGTAATGAGATAGCAGTGAAGTCCCCCCCCTCCCTCCCCCCCCACATAACCTTCAGAGATGCAATTACACTCCCTAAAATGCACCTTGGGATCATTAAATCACCCCAGATTATCATCTTTCCAAACCCCCCCCCCAGGCCGGTCACCTCCCATGCGGTGTGCTTGGGTACGTCAGGAGGAGGGTTACCCCCACTGAGCCTCTGAACACGCTAATCAGAACCTAGATTATGTGCTTTGTACCCTCCAGGGGATCCTCCAAGATGAGAGCAGCTCACGCTTCTGCCGTTGCTTCTCAGCCCCGGTCTAGCAGGCCTGCGGTCGCCCAGCCGCCTTAGTCTTGCCATGCGTTGTGGTTTTCAGTCTCTTGAGTTAGCAACTGTCATGTACAATGACAATAAAAAATTAAATAGTAGCCTGTAGGGTTAAGGTTTGTCCATGAACACGTCACCTGGACTCAACATGTGTTTTTGCCATGTAGTTCAGAGCACACGTGTTTGGGGTCTGAATGTTTCAGTTTACAGCGTTCTAGATACAGAAACTTCGTCTGACTCACAGACGCCTCTTCTTGAAGGCTGTTGTGTTGCCCTTCATGCGTGTTTAGACTGTGTTGACCAGTGCCGGATGACAGCATTGTTAACGTTTCATCAGCTCATCATCCTACCTTCGTCAGTAGAGTAAATACAAATTTAGTAAATGCAAATTTAGCACTGTTACTCATATATGTAATTCAAAAAATGTTGTGGTTGTTGTGGTCTATGTCTTCTCTGGCTCTGTTTTTGTATTCTATTGGTAAAGTGTGGGGGGGGTTAGCGAGCCAGGTGGGAGTGGTTGTAAGGCATGACTGGGTCTGATATCTCCAGTGGTCTGCCCATCTGGAAGAGGCTTTGATTGGTTCCTCAGAATGCTCAGTCTGGGAGATCTCCGTCTTCCTGCCTACCACATGAAACAAGTCTTGAGCCACAGTCTATGTCAGGGCTACCCAACCAGCTTAGTTATGTTGAAGCTAACCTGGCTCTAATACTGACATATCACTGAAGGGCCTGAGTATCTGTATCAGGTGTATTCAATTAGGGCTGTACCTAAGCTCTGTAGGGTGGCAGATCTCCAGGAGCAGAGCTGGGCAGGCCTGGTCTATTTGATCGCTGTGCAGTCTCATCTAGTAGGAGCTAAGAGAGTAACCAATGAGGAATGTTCAGGGTATTTTTGATGGTCAGCCTTCTTTAGTCCCACCTACGTGGCAACCTCATGGGGTCATTACATATGGGGCAATGTAAATAGACCATTCGTTAAATCATATCCGCATGCAGTTGCAGGGCGCATCTGCCCAACCCCAGTTTTTCCACATATGAATTGGCTTTGATTTATGAGAGGGGCTCTGTTCTCGTTTGAGGGTGTGGCCCTGAGAGTGGGCGGAGGGTAGCCAGGGGGAACTGTGGGGTGGTTTTGATAAAGGGTTGGTCACGTGGGGCCTGGTGGGTGTGGAATGTTGGCCCACGCCTGATTGGCTGGGAACAGGGATGGCTGTGTGTGTATCCGGGAGGGATGCGAGAGCGGCAGCGGAAGCGGGCTTGTGGGAGATGCGCCTGCAGCGAGTGCCTGACATTCCTGCCGCGCATGTGTGTGCGTGGCGGGAGATTAGCAGTACTGTGTTTCTGTTGTCGTTCACACATTCTCGAATTGAGCAGCGGCAGCTCTAAGCCCCCCCGCCCACCGACCTTGCTCTATCTGGTTCCTCTTCTCTATCTTTCCCTATCCTTCTGTTTGTCCTTCCCTCTATCTGCCTGCCCCCACTCCTGTCTGTCTCCTACAGCAGTGCATGCATTCAGATAGTACTTCGGAAAGACGCCGAGGAACGAAACGGCCAGTAAATAAGCAGGTGCTGTTCAGGGCTCCCTAATCGCCATCCAGAGTACGGCAGGAGAACAATGGTGTCTCATGTGTCTGTTATGATGACTTTAAGGCCAATGGCAGCTAACAGATAAACACACATTGTAGTTAATGACTAATAAGGCTTGTGCTTTGAGTAAGTGACAAGAGAAAATGCGTTGAGTATTCACCAGGGAGTGTGCTGTTGCTAGAATCACGGCTTGGGCGTGTCTGTGCATGTGACATTGAACTCTGCATTCTGTATCTGGGTATATATCGTATATCCGTATGTGTTATTGTGGCACGTTGCTGTGCCTGTGTCTGCCTGCATGCATGTGACTGTGTTTTCCTTGTCCCTAGGGCCGGGTCGAGGTGGAGGCTGGCAATGAGAACATGAAGTTCGAGACGGGTCCCTTCTCGTTCTATGGGGTCATGGCCCTCAGCTCCCAGAGCCAGGGTGAGTGAAGCCCCGCCCCTCGGTAAATTGTTATTGTAACAATGGCGACCATTTAACACTGTCGGGTTCTTACTGATATACTTACTGATATAGACAATATGATGGTCTAGTATATTTATCCAAATGAACTTTTTGCTCATTTAAATTGGTAAATGCCACCTGCAACAATTCTGATCATGTGCCTAGCTCAGTGATACCTCTGTGGAGCCCTCTCGGGATTTGAACCAGCAACCTTCAGGTTATGACTGACACTAGGACAGATTAAGAGGAGGGGAAGTGTCTGTCTTGCTGAATTTGTGGCAGAACCAGACTTGCGTCACTGAGGATATAGCGTAGGAGCCTCTGATTGCTATCAGGGAGCTGTAATTAAGGGACAGAGCAATCTGGGCTGACATATTGAAAACTATTACCAGGAATGCTCTGGTGCCAGCTAGTGGTCTAGAAATGTAATTACAAATTCATGGTTCCTGGACAGCAGTAGAATAGAATACCTTTATTGTCATTGCAGAGATAGCAAGTAAGTTAAATCTTCACATATCCCGTGTTTTTCTCCTATGAGACAAATGTGTGAACACAGCTTGGGATCAGAGTGCATTTTCTGGGGTCTCTGGAGCAGTGTGTGATGGTAAACGTTTGCTCAAGACCCTAGCAGTGATGTGATTAGAACCGGCACCCTTTCTAACCCGTGCCTAAACTCCTAACTAGCAGAACCACACGCTGCCGTTCCAGCCCCTGAACTTCGCTGGAGCTTATTTGTTATCCTTTCCACAATAAATTAAAAATAAACTGTTCAGCAGGCTAATCAACAACCAACTGCTTTAACTAAAAAACACATTTCAAAGGCACATTAACTAAAGCTTAGTAATGCCAGAGTATTTTTTTCTCTGTTCTCTCCATAAACATACACACACACATGAAATCTCACCATGAGATTTTGTGCCTGGATTCCAGAATTTTTGCAGCACAGAAGCGGCAAAATTATCTCAAAAGAAGCCAGATGAATTTGTGTTTTAATAAGCCAGTGTGAATAAGTAACTGGGCACCCATTAGGTTTCATCCCCGCAATGGTTTAACTTGGCATATTTTGAATTTACAACAGTGCAACAGCGAGGCACGTTCAGTAGTCATCAAACTTGGAATTTTAATCTGTTCCCAGGCTACCGACATGCTGTAGATACTTTATACTGGTGCTGGGTGATAGTAGCATCCACCCAGCTCTGCTTCCAGTCTCTGTAGGGATTGTGATCATAAACATCTCATACATCAAAACATTTTTTTCGTGTGTTAAACAAAATCTTCATCTGGATTTGTAGCTTCTGGACCAGAATTCTCCACCTCTGTATATATGTATGTATGTATATATACATGTATGTAGATATGTATGTATATAACATGCTTCCTTGATATGTGCGCTCACAGATTCCACCCTGAATCTTTTGCGATGGTAATATACTTTCTATCTTTCTGCCCTTAAATATAATGAAAGCCTTTTGCTGTTCTTGCCCACACCGCATTAAAATTTCTGCTCTGCTATTCGTAATGATGAACTGCAGACCTAGCAAAGCAACAACATCCCTTGGGTTATAAATTACCTTCCAGTTAGCCTGTTAGCACGTAGCAAGAGATTTACTGTTCAACTGCATTGCTGCATCAGTAGGTGAAAATATAAAATTGTAAATGATTGCATATAGGTGGATTTTGTTAAAGATTATGTAGATGCTAAGAAACTGGATTGAGTGACCAAAGAAAGCTCTTTGCAGAGGTACAGACGTTGTTCATACCCAAACACATCCCAGGAAATGGACTCTGAGACTATGACCTACACAGCATAAGAAGAAGAAGAGATTTCTTTGAAAATATGACCCGAATTGTCGCTTTCTTATTGCCTTTTTTAATCTTGTTTTCTTCCCTCAAGTATGGTTTTGCTGAGAAATTCCAGAATTTCCTCAGTCATAGTACAGCTTTCATAAACACATGAACAAAGTGGATTCAAAAATTAACTTGCCCATTTTATCCTTTTTTATTGTTTGAAGGCTCCTGATTTCTACCAGATGTCTACCTCACCTCTCACCCCCTTTCTCCTCAGCCTTGTTTAATGTCTCCTAGCCTTGCATTCTATTTATACAGACCAGCAAAACTCTCCAAGTTACAAGACCTTGGGGCCAATAAAATAAGACTTGATGTCTATGGGAATCTGCTAGCAGTCATCCACTAGATGGCGCTTGTGCCCAGTGGCACAAGGTTTTGGCGGGATTGGCCGATTTTAATTTTGCTTTGGCATCTGCTTGGGACAAAGTTGTCCCTCCAGTATAGAGTGTATATTCTACAATATGGTGTACCCATGGCTAATTCTGGACATCGCCTGTTTTCCGCGCATATATATTTTGAGTTTGTTATTGCCTATTTTTAATCATGTGAAAAAACACATCTTTTAATCTTCCAGCAATCCCTGTGAAAATGGCTGCTAGAGATTGTTTTGCATCCAGACTGTTAAGGTTACCCTGGTGTATATAAGTAGTGTTTTAATGGACGCTGCTAGTCTATGTTGGTAACTGATGTCAATGGAGTCAGTTTCAGGTTCGTGTGAACCTGTTTAAACCGGTCTCTCTCCCCCCTCCCCCTCCCCCTCCCTTATTTCCTATTTACCCTTTGCTCCCCCAGTCATGTCCCCCTCCCTTTCTCCTTTAGTTGTCTCGCCTCGCCCCCGATATCTCTCATTAAAGAGGTTCTCTTTGTTCTCACGCTTCCCAGGTAATATTCTGCATGGGGGGGGGGGGGGTTGTTAGTCTGGCTTAATATCGGCTCCCTCGCTTCACAGCTGGGAGGAGGCACAGTCCAGCAGGTTTGACACTGACCACACTAGCAGTTTGGCGCCCCCTGTTGACCTGTTTCCCAGGTGGCATTTTAAAATAATCTATTACAAGTGGAATGATGGAGTCTCAGGGTTAACTTACTACTGAGTTATCGGGATGATGGGACTGGAATGACTCCTTTACACAGCATGCTGCTTGTTTTATGTTTCGCATATAAACATTAAATATATGTTTTAATTAAACATTATTATTAGTAATGGGCTTATGACCAAAAGAGGACCAGTATTCCCTGAATCACACGTGGTTCAGATCTGGGCCATGGATCTGCGGGTTCAATGTCCACCTCATGGTACCTGTCAAGACACAAGTGAACCTGCTTGGTTGGGGCACTCTAACACTAGGGGGCGCTACATATAACCAGTTACTGCCGTGTAACACCCCCGCGACTCTAACTCCGTCCCGTCTACCTCACGGCCCCTCCTGACTTTCTCTCCTCCCTGGTTGGTGCTGGCGATGGCGTTGGAGGGCCATCGGTGTGATGCGCTGGCACTCAGGAACGTGCCCCTAGTCTGCCGATCACAGCGCCACTCAGGGTTTGCCTAGACCTGTCTGCGCTACTGACTCGACATTAGCTTGAGATCTCACTGATTTCCCATCATGCTTAATCATGATAGTCATGCATATTAATAAGCAGCATGGCCAGAAGCCTCATTTTATGACATGTTCCCCAGCCAATCTGTATCTTTATTACATTCCACTACCACACAATCTGATTTACCTAATCAACTAACCTTAGAGCCTACAACTAGTCTATCTGGATGTGCAGGAGGTGGAATGTAACAAACATATGGAATCACTGGCTGGAGACAGAGGGCTTTGGCACCCACTGTTATAAGGAATTATCCGATTACCTTTTATGGTGTTATATTTATCAGGAATTGGTGGTTCCATGTGTGAAAAGACCTTATGAATATTTATGGACTAGGAGACTTGGAATGCAAAGCCACCGAATCTATAAAATCATGGAATTCCATAGAATTAATATGTGCAGTTTAGCACGTTTGGAAATATGACACAGTGAATGGCAGTTATATTGCAGACATCAGCAAAAATCAGATGTCACAATGATATTTAGGTACTTTGTATCATATGTCAAATATTATAAGCAATACTAAATGTTTATCTATGCACTACGTTGACTATGTTGTAAATCATGTATTTTGGCTGTGTGAACGAGCCGGTCTCGTGGGAGGGGTCAGTCTGTAGAAGAATGATTTATTTTCTCTGCCACCAAGTCGCTGGTTTGATTGCATCATGGCGCCACTTGTTCAGCCTCTTCTCCTGTTCAGCGGACCTCAGTGATGTCAGAGGAAATGACATTTTTTTCAGCAGCAGTTCTTTGTTTTGAACACAATCAACTCTCGAGAGACTTAAAAAAAAAAAAAAAAAGTCACAATGGGTGTTTAACCTTGACAGCAGTGATGCTTAGGTCACGTTCTGAAGACAAAGTTCACAGCTCTCATTGTGGATGATGTAGTGCAGCTTAATGTAATCCTGTGGACCTGCTTTGTGGGCAAACCCTGGAGGTCAGGTGTCAGCCGGCTGCGTGGGGCGGGTCTTAGAGAAGGAAGAGGCTCAGCCAGTATGCTGACGTCACACAGCACCATCGCCCTGGTTTCCCCTCACTGTCATGCAGTTGGTGGGACAGGGAGGCGCGGGATTGGCCAGTGATGGGTGCTTGTCAGAATAGCGATCCCCTTCCACCAATCCCTGCCTTCTTCCTTCCCTCTCTGGCCCAACTGCACTTTGTTTCTGTTTCGACCGACCGCCAGTCAGAGACGGTCCGGGCCCAGGTGCAGGTGAGGGTCACAGGCCTGCAGTAAAGCCAGGACCACATCCCCACACGTCGCCAGCCGGCCGGGAGCCCAGGCGGGGGGCCTTGGGAGTAGGGGCTCCACCACCAAGGGGCTTGCAGGGTCAGGGCTGAACAAGGACCCC
>JAODJU010000119.1:30092533-30103791 GCA_026776725.1 Gnathonemus echidnorhynchus | reverse complement strand
TGTGAGTGTGTATGTGGGTGTGCGTGAGTGTATGTGAGTGCGTGCGTCTGCGTGTGTATGTGAGTGTGCGTGAGTGTATGTGAGTGTGCGTGCGTCTGCGTGTGTATGTGAGTGTGCGTGAGTGTATGTGAGTCTGCGTGTGTATGTGAGTGTGCGTGAGTGTATGTGAGTATGCATGTGTATGTGAGTGTATGTGAGTATGCGTGCGTCTGCGTGTGTATGTGAGTGTGCGTACCTGACGCTTGTCTAACGCCATGCATGTGTGTTGCAGAGCCTCGCTCGCCATCCCTCTTCGGTGGCCTGAACCGCTCAGCATCCCTCAGCTGCGCAGAGCGCTCCGACTCCCTGTCCGTCAGCGGCAGCAACACTCAGCTCAGTGGCGCCCCCTCACCGCAGTACATCCCTGACTTCTACGTGCGCGCCCTCACAGACCTGCAGTTCGTCAAGGTGGCAGCCCGTGGGCGATCGCTCCTCACTGTACTGTCTCACAGACACACACACACAGTTCATATATTCCTATCATTGTGGGGACTCTCCATTCATTTCTATGGGCATAACCCTAATCCTAGCTATGACAACCTTAACCCCTACCCAGCCCTAACCTTAACCGTAAATAACCAAACAAAAGACAAGACTTTTGGCTATTTTAGTTTTTGATTGCATTCACAGATTTTATTAAGTGGAGGTTTATATTGTGGGAACCTGAAAAATATCCCATCAAGCTAAGTAAGTTTTTCCACCCCACAATCAGAGTTGGAAAGTTCTGGTCCAGAAAGTACAAATCCAAACCTTGGTCTGGTGTGGGACTTTCTGGACTTTCCACCTCTACCCACAATGTGGCAAATACACTGTGGTGTAAGTTGGTAGTAAATTCTGCAGTCAGGGCCTCCACATAGTAGCTGGGCCTGTGACCTTATGGTAGTGTAACAACATTGCTCTGAGTAACATGGAGGCTAATTCCACAGTAGTAAACCTGCTGCCCGTTGGATCCCATGTCACATGACAGCTGGTGTCCATCTTGCTGTGAGTAGCGCCTGATGGCCGTCACTTGCTGCCCCCCCAGATCACTCGCGCGCAGTACCAGAACGGTCTCATGGCGTCCCGCCTGGATAGCACCCCCCAGTCTCCGGACAGCGGGCACAAGCAGCTGGACCCTCTACCCTCAACGCCAGGCCCACAACCACCTGACTCAACCCCTGGCAATGGCCTGGATGAGACCACATCCCTGCTGAATGACCAGAACTGCCTGTCTGGGTGCCAGCCAAACCATACCACCGAACACACACCCCCACCCCCACCCCCACCCGCACTCGCCCACGGCCAAGCACACACGCAGGGTTCCATGTGACCACAGGATCACGCTTCCGGGGCCCAGCAACGGCACCTGACATCTCTCCCTGAACCATACTCTACTCCACACTCTGAGCACACACCCAAAAAGGGGAGGTCCGTTGGCCAGTGTAAACCAGGGACACACAAGCAGTCTTATTCCAGAAGATACCATCTTACTCCAGCACCTCCAACCCAGCCTGCTTCTCATGTCCTGCTGGGATGGACAGCCTGGTGTGTGTGCGTGCATGTGTGTGTGTCTGTGAATGAGAGAGAGAGAGAGAGCATATGTGTATCTATTGGGGTCACGTGTATTGTCTCTTCTTAGCATGAGATAGAAAATAAGGGAACTGATGTAAAGCCGTATTTGACCTTGTTGCTTTGGTAATCCTCACACTGCAGTTCTCAGTAGATATAATTTCCTGGGTTTTATGCAAAAACAGGCAGGAGAAGCATCAGTGATCTGCCTTCAGAATGCATCACAGAGGGAATGGGGGGGGGGGTTTCCCCTGTCCGTCTTTTCATGACTTTTCTGCTGGCTCTTTAGCCTGTTTTGTATGCTGGATGTTTGCTGGCCAAAGGGGATTGGGGGGGGGGGCTGAGCTGCGCCAGTCCCTCCAGCCATGTGACTCAGGGAGACTAAACGTTAGCCGGAATGGTAGCCATCCGTAAGCAGGCGGCATTGAGCAGGAAGTCTGTCCCAAAACATGTTCAGTGATAAACAGTGCAATTTAATCTTATATGTAGGGAAAAGAACAATATTTATGTACTCCATGTTACGAACGTCTCCACGTACATCGCAGTATGGGGCACAGCGCTCTGATGTGAGACAAGCCATGATTTTTAGTGCTCTCCTAATCTAAAGTGATCTCCGAAGTGATCTCCAAAGTGATCTCCGAAGTTATCTCCGCTGATCACTAACCGTGCGTCCCTGGTGGGAGGGAAGGAGGTAAACTTAAATGGCACACTATTGAGTCCCGGTTGCCGAGGATACCGAAACCGTCAGGGTACATTCTGGGTTGTCACTTCCTAGAGTGGCGGCCCACCTTGGGAGCCAATCAGCTTCCAGCTCTGGACACATGGGCCCTTTAAGGTCTGGCTTTAGGACTGGCTGCTGAGCTGGATCTGTACGTTCAATGTATAGAATATGTACATCCAGACAGAAACTATATATAAATTATATATTTTTTTTTTATTTTGCATACTATTTACTTTGTACATTTTTTGATTTTTTTAATATAATTGTTCTGTCAGTGTTTTGTAACTGTCTGTAAAGCAACAGGTGTGTTATTTATCATTTAAAGGTTCTTCCAGAGGGAGTATCCTGTGGAGAAGGCCCAGTGCCCTTTTGGTGGGGACTGCGTCCAGTTCAGTGTGGAGATGCATTCCACAGTATCGGTCCTGACAGCCAGCTCCCTCTCAGGCCTTCCATCTCAGCGACGTGGAGGCGTCTGTTAGTGATGTAGCAGTATTTATAAGTTCAACGGCGTATTTATTAAGAGGGAAGAGTTTATTTATTAATTAAATTATTATTAATCTGGAATCAGGGAAAGAAGAGGCACACGCAGGGCAGCTAATCCCGGGTCCTTCCAGTCCACGAGCCCTGAGCCAGTCCGGCCTCTTTGATAATGGTGAATGCGTGGGCTTCTCCCGAAGATGACCCTGATTCACAACCACTGTGAGACTGTATACCAAACCCACCCCCCCCGTGTCATTTCACATGAAGGTAGCCAGGCCTGTTTGGTAGAGAGCGGTCACAACCATCACAGATTAATCGTGATAGCTTTTCCAAAAATACATTCCACATGTTGTATGGTCCCATATATGGTACTGGGGGTATGAATCAAATTCAATTAACACAGGATTCTCCATCAGAAATTAAGGGAACAGTCATCTCTCTGTGCAGACCTTGGTTACCAAATGCCATTTCAGTGGCAGTAAAGTTGCACATGTTGATCATGGAATTGAACTGGAATTGATTTTTCTCCTGAAGGATATTAAACTCACACAGTATGTTTTTTTTCCCAACGTTCAACCAGTTTAGATGGGAGGTAGTGATGCTTTTTATGTTAACTTTTTTTTTTAGTTTTTAATATTACTTGAAAATCATTCAGGAGGCTAAGCCCAAGGTAAATTAGCGCATACCGTAGTAAGATTAATCCAGAGGTATGTGCAGCTCAGTTACTTCATTCCAGAAGGAACAGTCTGTCCTACCTTCTGACAAGATGGCTTTACTCTACATCCTGCTGTTTAACTGGTTTGCAGCTTAGCAATGGGCAAACTCTACTGGTGGACAGTACTGGCCAGCCTGTGTTTCCAGGCAAACTATTGCAATCCATTATGGAGATGGAGGTTGGACGAACTGCTGAGCAGTTTGGACTTTCTTGACTGATACAAGACTTAGAAGAAAAAAAAAAGAACATCCAATGTATTTCAGCAGATACCTGGAGTGCAAAAATGCATCGTTCAGTATTGCTGACAGCTTGGTATTAAAAACAAAAACCTGTAAACAATGGACTTGTGGGGGGGGAAAGAGCTAAAACCACCTCCGCATGGTTCAGTAAATGTTATTTTTATTGGCATATGTCCTAAGGAGCCGAACTGAGTAGCAATAAATAACATGTATTTTTATGTTTGTAAAAGTGTATTTTTGCAGGCCGCACAGGTAGTATTCTGACAGCGAGCACTTCATACTCAGCGCAGATCAATCAAGAAATTAAAAGTACCAATTATTTTTTTCAGTACTTGTATAAATGTTTAGTTAACATTAAACAAAACAAAAAATATGAGAGATTCTAAAAAAAGAATTAAGTCTCAGTTTTATCCATGCATTTGAATGCCAGAGGTGCTCATGGGGGGAGGGGGCAGATCTGTTATGGCTCTCATTGTGTACAGTTAACTTACGGACTGCTGGCTTAGTCCAAGGTGAATGACTCTCCTGGTGTTTGAAATATTGAAATTCCTCTCCCCCGGGGCCTGCGCTCTTAATGTGACGTGATAAGCAGCTTTTCATCCCCAAAACTTTAAACTCCAGAAACACTGTGACAGGGAAGCTTGGAGCCCTTAGAGCTCGTTCAGCAGCAGAGTTTGGTAAGCTTGCTTTGATAATTATACATCAGTTTTGGAAAGTGGACTTCTAGGCGATCAACCCATTTTCCATGCTGCCCCCCGACCCCCCGACGTGGGATAAAGGCATCTGCAGAACTGCTAAGGGTGGCGAGCATCACGCCATCCCTGTCACGTCAGTAGAGATCTGGTTCTCAGTAATGGGTCTGTGCTTTGACTTCCATCTCTGTTTAGGTCCAGGGTTTGATCGCACTCCTTTTAAGATTGGGGAGTCTCCAGCTCCGGTCCTGGAGAGCTACTGTCCAGCAGGTTTTCTATCCTACCTGGATTTATGATGAGCCACACCAGTTCTTTGGTAAATACCAGGAGCAAGTGTGGCTCATCAGAAGCCAGGTAAGATAGAAAACCTGCTGGACGGTATCTCTCCAGGACCGGAGCTGGAGACCCCTGTTTCTGATCCATTCCCTGGCACTAAACTATGTCTGAACTACAAGGTGGCATAATGTGAGTCATGTAAGTCAGCAAAATCGATTATGGCTACTTTGGCTAGCTGAGGCAAACTCAGCTTAGACCCTGCAGCCCCTCCCCACTGCTGCTCCAACATGCCACGGTCCAGAATGACTATCTGGGTTGCCTAATTTCCCTTGACCAACCTTGTGTAGTGAGGCCTGTTGCCAAAAGGCCACTGGTAATACAGACTCACACGCTAAGCACTTTATCAAGGGAAGAGGATATCCTGGACATTACAGTTGTCCAAATCTACTTCTGCTCTTCTGCTTCAATCTGTATCCCCCCCACCCCCCCCCAATCTTTGGCTTAAATGATTATGTTACCAAACTCTACTTCCCTCCATCGGTGAAATGACTGGAAACCATGCAGGGTCGCCCCTTGTCTTTTGTAGTGCCATTTGCAGACAAAAAAAACAGTGATTTATTGGCAGATTACTATTGAAATCATTCACTTTTATTCCCTAAGTACAATCCCTACATTGCCAATTGTGGTATTGTTATAATACAAAGAAATATCATATTTTTAGGATTGGGTATGGTAGTTTTCAGAGTGGCCACTTTTGTACTCTGAATGAATTGTACAAGTCATTTTGACAAGCAATATTTTTATTTATCTAATGTAAGCTAAGAGAGAAGAGTGGAATGACTTTTAAAATGTAAATGTACTGTTTCTTCCTTGCATGTTTTACCTTAAGACAATGTGTATATAATGTTTTATAATTAACAGTCCTAAGCAGTTTTGAAGAAAAGTTAATAAACCTGAGATATATTTCTCTATTTAAAAGATGTTTTCTGTTTTTTTCCTGTAGAAAAGTGTAACCACATTTCTAGTAAATGAAAATTTTTTCATCCATCTATCCATCCATTCTCTATACCCAATTACCCTATGCAGTCACGGGGTTCTCAGCCTATCCCCTAAGCAATAGGCACACGACAGACAGCAATGGGTTTAGCACCTAAATCGCTTAGTGTCATATACACCTTTTTGCCTGTTTAATAAGTAAAGACTAAAACAGATTAACAGAAATGGCTTAAAATATAAAATCAGTACATAAGGTGTGACTGTAGCATTAAACTACCACAATGAATTGTGCGGTAAGTCATGTTTCTAGCAAAAAGTAAACTTATCTTCCATTATATACAATATTCTAATGTATTTAAATACGCACTTTGCTTGCAGACCGTATATCGGGTGGAATGAGGGCAGAGTGTATTCCTGAATTATTAACAGCGGACCGTAGTTGTGTTTTTAAAGTCCTCAAGAGGATTGTTTTTGTTACTTGGTAACTGAAAGGAGATTAGTCTTAGAAATAATTACTTAAGCAATCGATTGAGGTGTCCGAGTGAATATGAGCTAGGCAAAACAGCAAATAAAGACCACTTGTTTAATGCTAGTACCATTTATGGTGCTCCTTTAAACAAGAGGGACTTGTTTACACGATATGTATGCCAAACTCAAGTTAGAAGACAGCCCGGGTAACGAGAAACTGCGTCCATTGTGGCTCAACTACAGAGACTGCGCGTCCTATTATATACCGAGGCTTCTGAGCCAAAATGGCGACGAAAGCGAAGCGGTTTTCTGCCGTGGTGTCCGCGACTTGGGAAAGTCAATGACAAGAAAGCCGCGATGCGCTTATTTGAACTGAGCAGTAGTTGCACTCTGACAGCATTTTTTAGAAGGCATATTGAAGGTGAAGTGTGTGCCATAAAAGATAGTCGTGGACTTCACCTCCCGCCGATCGCTTTGCCCGGCGTCGGAGGCGCTCGTAAGTCGGGCTGGGTGTCACGTGACTTGAACATAGCCCAGCTGCCCAATTCCAATATGGTGGTCGGGTCGGTAGGCTTACGTTTCTTGTTGATGATATTGTTCTCTTGTGGGTTTGGGTTCGGCACCTACGGTCAGCAAGCCCCGGAGGTTTTGGGGTTGCGACTGGAAGAGCCCAAGACTGGAGTTTCTATGCAGGGGCGGGACGTCTCTGCGCCGTACGGTGTCTCTTTTCGGCTGCGATTGTTCGGCTTCTATCTGGTTAATGGGACTTGGCCGTGGGTCGCTTTCGCTGAAGCTACGAGGGAGACTAACACGGACCCGTGTGAGGAGGAGAGCCGCCGGACCTCGGCCGAGTTCCAAGTCAGCGACTTCCAGGCGGCCGATAATCATAGCGGGCTTATAACCGTGCAGACGAAGAAAAGCATCTCCCCTACGCTGGACGGCGAGCAGAAGAGCAACCCCAAATACCACAAGTTGTGCATCTTAAAAGGCGTTAACTGGGTATCGGTCGGAACGGAAAGATTACATATTGTCGAGAATACATCTGGGCCGTTTCTCCCTGCGTGGGGACATGCCCTGTGCATAGTCCTGCTGATCATTGCATGTAGCGTGTTTAAAATCCTGAACCTGAGCCTGCTTTGGCTTGATCCTTTGGAGCTCTACGTGTTGCACAGTTGTGGTTCTGAGGAGGAGAAGCGAGCTGCGAAGCGCCTGGAACCCCTAAGGAGACGGGGTAATTTCCTGATATGCTCCTTGCTGTTTGTCTGCGCATTGGGCCATGCTGCACTTGGGATACTCTTCTACCACGTCTTAGGATGCATCGTCTCTGCTATATTTGCATGCGGCGCCCTTATTTTTCTGGTGGCTGAACTGCTGCCGCACATCATATGCTCCGGGTATGGGTTCCAACTCGCACCAAACATGACATGGATCGCCCAGATCTGCATGGTGCTGACTTGCCCTTTGTCTTGCCCCCTGGGGCTACTGTTGGATTTGATATTGCGCAGAGACATCAGCACTTGCAACATACGTGAGAAGACCATGGAGATGATCAGAACTAATGTCAACGACCCCTACAACGAATTTGTTAAGGAGGAGTTCAGCAGAGGTGCTCTCAGGACCAAAACAGTGGAGGACATCTTGACTCCCCTGAAAGACTGTTTCATGCTTCCCTCCACCGCCGTTTTGGACTTTGGGACCATGTCAGAGATCATGCAGAGTGGCTACACGCGAGTTCCCGTTTATGAAGAAGAGCGCTCCAACATTGTGGAAATCCTGTATGTTAAGGACTTGGCACTGGTAGACCCTGAGGACCGTACGCCCATGAGTACCATAACCAAGTTCTACAACCACCCCCTGCACTTTGTCTTCAATGATACCAAACTGGACGCCATGCTGGAGGAATTCAAGAAAGGTGAGCTGATTAATCTGCCTTCTTAATCCACCTTTTGAACTGATGTGGTTCTATGCATGAAGAGCCTTCCAGAACTATATGTAATATGTATTGGCGTTGAATCAGAGAGTCTGAAAACTTGCTACTCAGAAAACTGAGATGCTAGTCCCCAAATTAAGCTTTTATGGAAGGTTTGAGACCGCAAGTGGATTGTTTAAGGTATTTACACAATTTAAAGTTTCTTGTTATGAAGAGCCTGTGCACTGGGGGGTTGCGACCCCCCCAAACAGAGCATGTGTCTAACTGTCTAACTGTCTGTCTAACTGTCTGTCTACCTCAGGAAACTCCCACATGGCCATCGTGCAGAAGGTGAACAATGAGGGTGAGGGTGACCCCTTCTACGAGGTGCTGGGCCTGGTCACGCTGGAGGACGTCATCGAGGAGATCATCAAGTCGGAGATCCTGGACGAGTCTGATGGCTACAGTGAGTGACTGTGTTAACGTTGGCCAAGAACACATAGAAACTGTGTGGCTCAGTGGGTTAGAATGCTGCGCTTGTGATCAGAACATTGTTGGTTCAATTCCCATGGTCAGAAAAGTGATCTTATCAACACACTCTTGAGCAAGGCCCTTTACTCCCAGTTGATCCATAAAGTGTGTACCCTGCTTTTCAAAAATACACATATCGCTTTGTATAAAAGCATGCTAAATAAATATAATGAAATGTATGGAGAAACGGTTGCAAGACAAATTCCACTACAAGGCACCAGGAAAACTACAGTGTACCATGTTTAGCCATCCAAACCAGAACACAGAACCAGGTATAGTCTCCTGTCCTGTTAATGCTGAAAGTTTCTAATTGAATAAGCACTTGCATCTACAGTGTTTAAAGGTCTCGGATTACTTTGAGATGTTAATTGTCAGATAAGCGAGTCTTTGTGTGTACATAAGTCATAAGAATAAGGAGGGAGGGGGGAAAAAGTTTAATCATTAAATTAAATTATGTTTAAGGAGAGTAAACTTAATATTTAGTTATTAGTTCAATGAGAGGTAGAGGTAGCTGGGGAGAGGGAGGTCTGGGTATCCCTCCTGAAGCTGCTACCCCCGCGACCCGAACCCCGGACAAGCGGGAGATGATGGATGGTTGGATGGATAGTTCAATGAGGTCTTATGTGGTCTTGTAGTCTGTTTACAGCCCAGCCGCTTTGATAGTATCTAAAATAAGCAGAACAGGAATAGATTTTACATAGCTATGCTATACTGAGCGCTATCGTAAAAAAACACATACTGTAACTGAATACTCCCACCGCTGCCCCCGTTTTCCATTTTTCTGTCTGCCAATCACGTTCCCCCTCCAACTTCTGCCATGTTGCTGGATCATTTCCGTGGTCCAGTCGCCAGTCCTGCTTGTTTATGATGTCATCCTGACCACCTCACCCCTAATCCACTTTCTGTGCCCCTGACCCTCCCGCCCAGTGGAGACGAAGGTGAAGCGGCCCCTCGCTCCTCTGGAGATAGCCCTGGAGCCCAAGTCCAGCCATGAGGAGTTCTCCCTTTTCAAAATGCCGGATGGGGAGCCCAGGATCCGCACTTCGCCGCAGTTGCTGCTGGCCACGCACCGCTTCCTCTCCCGGGGTCAGTCCTCTCTAGATGGAGACCTCTCTGCTAGTCACCGCATGGTTTAGTCTCACACCCACCCTTTATCCTGTGCCATCTGTCCCCCCCCCCCCCCACAGAGGTGGAGCTGCTCGCCCCGCAGCGCGTGTCTGAGAAGGTCCTTTTCCGCCTGCTGCAGCACCCCAGTGTCAACCAGGAGGTGAAGTTTGACCCTGGCAACAAACTGCGACCAGAACACTACCTGTACACCCGCAACCACCCGGTGGATTATTTTGTCCTGCTGCTGCAGGTACGGGGGCTTTGCTGTGCAGCGATTATGCTCCACCAGGGGGCTTCCTCAGATACCAGGAGCATCGGCGCCCACTGCTGGCCATCTGTTCTAATGCAGCCCCCTGCTACTAAGCATCAGTCCGGCTGGTCATAGGTCCCCAATATGGTCCCTTGACTGCTGCTCTGTGTTTAGTTCTTTATATTGCTTCTAAATACCACATGCAGTGTTACATAACTCACCTACTCACCACTTGAGTGTCTCACTTAGCATAAGGACTGGATGGGATTCTCCCTCTAGGTCCACGCACCTGTACTTTGTACTGATCGCGAGTTGCTCTGGATAAGAGCATAGCTTAAGAAATAGAACAATGATTAATAGCATTCAAAGGTAAGTGAATGTATGGTCAGGAGTTCATTTGTTTATTTGAAGGATGAAGTTGACATTTGATCGTCTTCGAAACTTCATTCTTATCATAACTGTTGGAAGTTCGTCCAGAAATTATTTGCACGTATCTCCAAAGGGACGTGTGGAGGTGGAGATTGGGAAAGAAGCATTGAAGTTTGAGAACGGGGCCTTCACGTACTATGGCGTGTCTGCCCTGACAGCACCCTCATCAGGTTAATCAGTCATTTTTTTGGTGAATGGAAAATTAACTTTTGTATATGGAAAAAAATCTGTTTATTTGGGAAGAAAGTGGAAAGAAACTTAAGCTTTAAGTTGGATGTAGATGATCGACTGACTGTTTTGTATGTGCATGCAGTGCACCAGTCTCCAGTGTCCACTCAGCGCCGCTCTCCCCGTGATCCGTTTGAGCTTGGGGAGGCTGCCAGCCCATCCAGCTACTGTCCAGACTACACTGTCCGTGCTCTCACAGACCTGCAGCTCATCAAAGTGAGTGTTGGTGCATCATGAGATTCATGACAAGTGGTCAGTGTCATGTAGCAAATTTTGTGGCTAATGTTGAGCACATACGCAGCGCTAACATAAGGACATAAGAAATTTACAAACGAGAGGAAGCCATTAGGCCCATCAAGCTCGTTTTGGGGAGAACATAACTAATAGCTTAGAGTTGTTAAAATCTTATTTAGCAGGACTTTAACTATACACTGTGTAAAGAAGTGTTTTCTCAAATTCATTTTAAAATGTTCTCCCAATGCTAACAGGGCTAACATGCCCCTTCTCGACCACCCGGCAGCGCTAATGTGGCTAATATTGAGCACACTCACAGTGCTAACAGGGCTAACATGCCCCTTCTCGACCACCCGGCAGCGCTAATGTGGCTAATATTGAGCACACTCACAGTGC
>JAODJU010000119.1:30064087-30075124 GCA_026776725.1 Gnathonemus echidnorhynchus | reverse complement strand
GCCCATCAAGCTCGTTTGGGGAGAACTTAACTAATAGCTCAGAGTTGTTAAAATCTTATCTAGCTCTGATTTAAAGGTCAAAAGTGTCTTCAGTATTTTTCTATGACTTAACCATAACCATGACCTTGGTGTCCTCACTGGTCGTTACAGGCATGATTCTGATAATGTACTTTGATTTCATGTTAATACTTGGCTTACTGATTTTCTGTTGAATAAGTATTTAGTGCTGGGCTTGTTCTGATAATATATGTAAAGCCATAAACTATTGATTAAGATCTGAATAAAAACCAGTTTATATGCAGTGAAGAATTACTTTCACCAAAACAGTATAATCTACGAAGACCCATGTCAATCATTCCTATCTCCACCTGCTACTAGTATGCAGAGATGAAACTGGTTCAGAGTTTCGTTGTGATTGTCTAATGATTATGCGAAACCTTGCACAATATTTTCTGAGAAAAAGCATCCCTGGTTTAGAGCTGCCATGTATTTCAGATCTGTGTCTGTGCGACACAAACACCCAAAGTCTGGCTTATTGCTAGAAGGCGTTGGCTTTGTTTTCATTTGCTTCGCCTGAAACACGGCATGCGTGCAGGAAATTTGCGAGAGTAGTGTACATACTCATTTGAGTACACTGATCATTTTTTAAAAATTATAAGCCAGGCTTGTATGCTACTACACTGAAAATTCAATCAAGCTGACCCAGTTAACTTTTGTACATACACTAGCATGTCAGCTACACTAGGCCTTACACTTTAAAGACTGGATTTTCTGGACTTTTGTAATTAAATGATTCAGACCAAGGAAGTTGATATTCTTTTGCAGGATATTCTGTTTGAATATCCTGTGTTTGAAGGTAAAAGAAGGAGAATGTCCCAGGTGGATAAACAAACTTACAGTCTGGGGTGGAGGAGTTTGACAGGATGGTGATGACGATTGGCAACAGTCTTTTGCATTCGGCCAGTGCACTGGGCTCTGTCTCCCAAGGGTAGAACCACTGCTGGTACCCTAACCACACACTGAAAGTGGGTGAGATGCAGGGAGGAGTGTAATAAAGAACTCTGGGCATATTCAACCCACGAGAGATACTGACTTCAATCAGTCTGATTCTGGGCACAATAGGAATGGAAGGAACTGAGAAATATCCTGTTTTAGGTATTATCCATTGGTCTGGGGGTGATAGTCTGACGACAAGCCCAGTGAAATTCCCATCCGACAGCAAAATGCCCATCGGAACCGGGCTGTAAACTGTGGATCCCAATCAATGATGATATCTTCCGTCATCCAGGCCTGCTGGAATACAACTCTGGAGCCAAGGAGAGCTTAGGCAGTGGGAGACGCAGCCACATCTTTAAAAACCTGTCAATGACTACAAGAATTGCCCTGAGTTTTAGGCAGGTTACTGATGAAATCTAAGGTGATGTGATACCAGGGGTGCTGTACACACACACATACGCACGTACACACACACACACATACACGCACTTACGCCTTTTAGCTAGATGATACCATAACAAATTGCTTCACTCTTAGTTTAATTCAATGACTTTAATAACATTAGTAGCACTGTCTGAGGTAATGCAAACTTGTCGTGTATCGTCTAGTTTCCATGCTCTAAGTGCAGCTCTGGATCCTCTGTGATTTCTGACACCCAGCATGATCTTTCCTTCAGTATAGTCACCTGCAGCATTTGCCTTTTTCCCAATTTTCTGCCAGTTTCCAATCAAATGAACCTTCAGTCTCATGTATGGTTGGCATTTAGTGGGGAAAAAAGTTTACATTTTGAAGTTGATTTAAAACTTTATACTGTTATACAGTTTGGGCAGCGCTTCTTTGGCCCAAGTGTTTTTTAGTGGGCAGGTAATATTTAGAATTGATTTTCAGGAGTTTTTAAAATCTTTTTTTCTCAACAGTGGCAATGGAAATAATATTTTTTGCTTAAAGATTACATCTCTCGACTGGCCTGGGAGCGGCTTGGGATTCCCCCAGTGGAGCTGGAGGATGTGGCTGGTGAGAGGGAGGTCATCAACATACCACCAACTGTGATGTTTAAGCAAACATTTCCTTTATTTGCTGATTGGCTACTACACTTTGTTAATATATCACTTCAAACAGACGTTTTTCCATTTTCGTTGAAATAGGCTAAAGTTCAACCAAAAGCATCCTTAGATAATAGGGTCCTTAATAACTATAGGTCAATTGCTAATCTTCCTTTTATGAGTAAAGGTTTAGTAAGTGTTGTTTACCTTCAGGTTTTTGAATTCTTGCAAAATGATGTCTCTGAAAATTCTCAGTCATGTTTTAGAACCATGGGTTCAAACTGGTTTATGACATATATGACAGGCAGACATTTTCAGGTCAAATGAGGTAATTACAGATCATCCCCAGGAAAGACTTATTATGGAAAAGCACAAGGCAGCATCCTGGTCTGTTGCTATTTTCCTTCTATATGCTCCCACTAGGGAATCTTATTAGAAACTTTGTTGCTAAATTTCACTTTTATGTTGATGATATCCAGCAGTATGTATCAGTCAGGCCTTGTGCTCTGAGGATAATAAGGAATACAGAACAATGTCTGATTGCAGTAAAAGAACGGATATGCAATAAGTGCCTATAATGTAATGAAGATAAGACAGAAGTAATTGTTATGGGTCCCCGGGTACTAAGGGACAGCTTGAAGTCAAGGCTGAACAATGTGATACCACAGATAAAACCTGAGGTCAGAATTGGTGTAATTCTTGACTGTGAAGTAAGCCACATTCAGTACACTCCAAAGACAGCATTTTCATCTGAGGAACATGACAAGGATCGGATCTTTTACCATGTACTGATGCTGAAAAATTGATATATGCCTTTATCACAAATCGCTTTGACTATTGTATTTACCTTTACAGGTTTGCTAAAAATAACTACAAATAATGTACAAATAATTCAGAATGCTGCTGTCAGAATATTAACAAGTAAGAAAACAGATCATATCGCACCAAACCCATGTAACCTCCACTGGCTGCCCACATCTTTTAGATCAGAAAATTAGATTCTTTCACTTATTTATAAAGTGAAAGCTATATGTTGGTCTTTGTTCCAACTTCCTGCTTGCGAAGCTTCCAGATAACAATCTTTTGTTCTGTATCACTCACTATAAAGCCAAACCATTTCCAAACAACATGTGTGGTATTTGTACCTTTTTTTAGGACTAAAATATCTGTGACAGCACTACTGGCTTTTCACTCTTTCTCTGTCATTGTTTCTGCGGTGAAGTTAAATTGAAAACTAGTCACAATGAGGAGTGCATTTAAGATGAATAGCCAATGCACAGAAATTGCATACTGCATACTGAGCTTGCAAAATCTCTGGAACCTAATAAAATGAATATATCGCGATAATTTCCTTTCAAAACTATGCATCTAAAAATATCGTTCATATCGCTGTGCTCGATACATCAGTTTGGTGGCATTGGGTTTGCCGAGTACATCCTGGTAATCAGGGGAATATGGACTTTGGAGGCTTTCAAGGCTTTCTACCAAAGTGGAGTGTGCAGGCAGCTGCAAACATTTAGTGAAGCAGGACGAGTTCCATGAGGTTATGTCTCCTGATGAAATAAAGCTATTTGCAAAAGGACCAGGTGGGTATGAAGAGCGATCAGTCTAGGGCGCAGATATTGAGTGAAGGGTGTACTGGCTGCAGGGGCAGATTCAGATGGCCTGCAAGGGTAGAAATTCCCCACTGTGCCAGAATCAATCAGGGCTGTGAAGAAATACAGACCTGGTATCAGGAACAGTTAGTTGCTTGTGTGTGATATCTAAGAAAATCAAGGACCTACAGTCAAGCCCAGAATTATTCATACTCCTGGCAAATTTGAACAAAAAGTGGTATGTCCAAAATTATTCATACCCTTCTCAATAAACAATAGAAAAGCCTTTATTGGCTATTACAGCAATTAATACCTATAATTGCTAACCAGCTTTTGCATGTCTCCAGTGGTATTTTTGCCCATTCATCTTTAGTGATGAGCTCCAACTCTATCAGGTTGGAGGGTCTCCTTGCCATCACCACTTTTGTTCAAATGTAAATAAAATCTGAGAAATATCTTTTTCCACAATGATGCCTCTTGCACATCGTCTTATTACCTTCTGGGAGACGCCTGTGTCATTTCCAATGAAGAAGAAGCTGCTTGAATAAAAGTAACTTTAAGTCAAAATTTGCCAAGGGTATGAATAATTCCGGGCTTGACTGTACATGGTGCAAATGCTGGGAACTGCGGTTATCTGACTCTGGATGAGTGCAGATCCAGGGGGAAGCTGTGTAACCTGATTGAAAGTTGAATGAAATCCTCTAGATTAAGATCTTCCCCCCTGCATCCCATCTTCATTTGGAGATCCTAGCTGATTCCTCTCCAGTATGGCTCCAGTATAGCTGGCTTGCTCCACCCACTGACTGCTGCAAGGATTCAGAACTCGATGGAGAGATCGGTGGCAGGACGTGAACGCTGGCAGATCTCCAAAAGATAGTTCTTGACTTCTTCTCCCTGAATGGAATGATCAAAAACTTTTTTCAGGTGCATGAGAAAAGCTGGAAAGGAGAGCAGGACCAGACTGCAGGAGAAAGTAATAAGAAGATAGATGCAGGTGAATGTAACAGAGTAAAAGTATGCATTTGTTTCTGCAGATATCCTTGAGTAAGAGTATAAAGTATTCACTGTTAAAACAACTTGTTAAAGTACATTTTATTTCAAAAGGTTACTTAAGTAGGCCTAAGTATAACAGAGTGTAGGATGTTACTACCCACCTCTGCCCAGAACCAACAAAATAATGATGCCAGGGTTTTGTGGTAGTGCAGTGGCACTACCCGGATGGGGGGAAGGGGGGTCACCATAGGTAGATTTATTGTGATTGGCCAGTTGTGGTTATGGTTACAATGGAATTTTTTCACATTTACTTACTGTATGTGGTCAGGATGCTCCCACTGAGGGCAACATTCCCGAGCATCAATTCGTCACACCACAGTACTCATTACTTTGGCAAGAGGACCAATCTTTACTTTTTACCTGCTCAGGCAGCGTGCCTCTCAGCCAGGCTCATCTCCCATTATTACATCTAAATTGCTCTGTTCGTGACAACTTGCTGATGATATAGAAAAAAGTAGAAGTGATGCAAAAGGGAAGTCCTGCCTTTCCTAAGGCCAGCAGAAGGAGCGTGGAGGAAGCGGCCTCTATTTGTTCTTGCCTTAACTTGTACTTTTGTAAGACACTCTGGGATTGCCAAGCCTCGTGTCACCTTGAAATAAAAAAATATGTATTTTGGCAGGGTTTGGAGAGAATCCCCCAAGGCAAATAATTTACACCCACTCTTGGAAAAAACCCCTTGTTATTCAGTACCAGGTGCCCATATTGCCCTTGTTATTCAGTACCAGGTGCCCATATTGCCCTTGTTATTCAGTACCAGGAGCCCATACTCCCCTTGTTATTCAGTACCAGGAGCCCATACTCCCCTTGTTATTCAGTACTAGGTGCCCATACTCCCGTTGTTATTCAGTACCAGGAGCCCATACTCCCCTTGTTATTCAGTACCAGGTGCCCATATTGCCCTTGTTATTCAGTACCAGGTGCCCATACTCCCCTTGTTATTCAGTACCAGGAGCCCATACTCCCCTTGTTATTCAGTACCAAGAGCCCATACTCCCCTTGTTATTCAGTACCAGGTGCCCATACTCCCCTTGTCATTCAGCACCAGTTGCTGGTACCCCCCCTTGTTACTCAATACCAGCATATATTGAGAAGTATGGGAAAAACAAAGAGGTGCAGGTACTGCATACCAGCGTCGGTTCACTTCAAGCACTTAACCTGTTTGCTCCAGATCCATGTATAAAAACTGGTTCAACTGGCTGGATTAAAGAAATTTATTTTTAATATTTTTTGGACTGCCGGAGGAAACCAGAGTAGGCTTCAAAGCCCGAACAGTGCTACCCAATAAACCATCATGCCCACTTAAAATGACGATTCATTATGAATTTATCAATCTGTTGTCGGTGTTAACTCCAAGACCGAATAAAGGAGAATGTCTATATCTGTGTCAATTATTTATTGCGAAACTTAAAACAGCAGTCCATTTAAGATTAATGTGAATGCATCATGAATTAGAATGGAATTGTCGAGTTTACGGAGAACTGTCAATTTCGGAGTGAAGTATATTAGAAAACATACCTATATCGACGAAGATCATATTCACATTAATTAACTTGTTTCTTTGTTACACAATAGATCACCAACCGGATGTGTAACGGAATTTCCTCAAAATGCGTACATAAATAGGCGAGTCTAAAAGTCAAATCACATAGCACTTCCGAAGAAGGATCTACACCAGAACCTCGATATTAAAACAATACATCCAGTTTACTCTTTACTGTTCTACTTTGGACTTATTTTCAGGCATGATGTGTGACACTGGTTTCGACTTGAACCAGGCCCTAGAGTGGTAAGCTTCGCCGTAAAACCCATCATAAGTTTTGATTAAGAAAAAACTGTGTTACAGCTTATACGTAGAATAACATTCATATGCACGCGTAGTCTGGTAGTATTTACTTCTACTGTGAGATAGTTTCAACTGAGTATCAGCGTACGTGAACTGGCCTGATGATTGCTGATGAGAAATGAAGAGGTTATCATGCTGAATCATGCTGAATGACACATTTGTAATTGGATAGTGTTCTGACGTGTGAGCGATTTTTTTCTGTACTTCAGCACATAGAGCATTGTGACGTTAACACAAAGGTCATGGGGTCACATACCTAAGCAAACACCTGTGTAGTTCTAACCCTTTCCTGTACTGTATGTCGCTTTAGATAAAAGCAATAAATGAGTAAATGGAATTTATGTGAAGAATCTTTCAATAGAATAAAATGATTTCTATCATTGCAATAATTAGCTCAGTTTATTCAATTACTGAACTAGACCAGGCTGTGCACTACAGATGTAGCCCTTCATTGGCCAGACATCTGAAATCTGTATGATAAATATAGTTTGACAAATAAATGGTATAATGTATAATGAAATATTAAATATGTATATAACACACAGAAAGATAATCAGTTTATGTAACCTCAAGTGTAATGTGTTATATAAATCCTTGTTTTTTCAGCTCTGATGGATTTGGCATTAAATCTGAAATGAGCCCACAGCGTCCATTTAAGGTGAGAAATCCTGGCTTTTCTCCTTTAAAGTGTAGTTTTAGGTCCATGTAGGTTTACGAGCAGCTTCTCATTTTTGGGTTTCACTGAAAAAAATACTGTTGTACAGTATTACCGCAACAGCTTACAAATACAGCTTCTGTCAAAAGTCCATGGTTTAAAGTTTTAATGCATGCATCACATGAGTACATGTACTCTATGTTCTGTCATTTATTTTTTGTATAACTAATTCAGGAATAATTGATTGTAGAATTAGCATCTAGCACCTAAACCTAACCCAAAAAGTTGCGATTGTTACATCCATAAAATCTAACATTTGATGTATGTATGAAAATATTTCCTATTCACTGTCTTTGATCAGCGGGAGGGATCGCTGTGTGACCTGCACTCTGGGATTAAGCTGGAGGTGACCCTGCACCCTCACAACATGCGGCAGGTGGCCAACCTCATCATCACCATGCACAGGATCAAGAACAACCAAAGGCTGAAGGGCACAGAGTTCAGTGACCAGGAGCTGCTCAACATCATGCTGGAGAGTGTTGTTGAAGGTAGAGGAAAGCTCAATGACCTTTAAACCCTTAGTCTGAATACAGTTACTTCCTTTTTCCATAATGAAAAGTATTTGGATTTTTACTTCTGTAATATGATGGACCCTCTACTGGCTATTTACTAACACTAGCAATCTTAGCGACTTAAAGCAGGACTGTGCAACTGAAAATCTCTTCCCCCACAGAGTGTGTGGTGAGGGACGTCGCTGACCAAACACAGAGCAGTGACACAGTATTCACCAGCACCAGCCGGATGGAGGAGTGCAATGTGTGTGACCAGTATCAGAAGAGCCTGGTGCTGAATGAGGAGGGCCTTGAGCTGCAGGCTATGTGGCTGCAGGGTGGCTCTTTCAGTCACAGAGGTAACCCACCCATGCAAATATTTCTGGGAAACTCAAAATTAAACCATTGTACCAATGAATGTTGGACATTTTCAATGGGGGAAGTTCAGGCTCCCACTTCCTGTTCTTTGAATGCCCATTTGACTGATACTCTTATTCATAGAAGAGTCAGTATGGCAAACGTGGAATTTCTGCTAACTGAACTAAAACAACCAATCCAGGAATATAGGCAAAACACTGGGTTTATTAAAGGGACGACACAATCAGGAGCACAGAGAAACACTAGCGATATGAAGACGTCAATGACCAGACTGGGGAAACATACTCTAACGCGGACTTAAATACACAGGACTAATTAGACAGAACAAGAAACAGCTGATAACACGGGGATTCCACACGAGGTAGCGAGGGGGGCATGGCACACAGGAGGATTGGCACGAGCAGGGCATGACAAGTACTATCAATCCTGTGATAAGGCTACCAGAGCTTGAGTTTAATCTTGTTGCATAATGTCAAGTTTAGAAAGGATAATGAAGTGTGAAAACAGCTTGTCTTATCATTGGTACAATAACCTCTGTTTAAGTGGGTATATAATTGATCCAAGAGGTGGTTAGGAAATAGCCTTAACAAAATCATGTTCATTCTGCAGTGAGACTGAACCTGTCAACATATGTGAGTCCAAGTCTACCGGGTGGCTACGCTCAACCCGTCGCCCTGGGCATCGCTGGGACCAACCTCTACCTGTCATGCTCCAAGAAGCAAGAAATGCCCATTCTCCAGCTGGAGGTCTGTAACATATGGGGTTAATTTATACCGAATCTTTATTTAAACTCCACCAAGCACTGAGGTTACGGCTGTTTGAAGTGGACTTGTATTTATGGTCTCCAAAATGAACGAATGGAATTAATATGGTTATTTGCTTGGTCATCTCAAAACACTTAGAGGAACATCTGACATCTTGTTTCTCCCTAAGTGTGCTCAAGTTCCTCCCCAAGTACTTTTTGAGTCTAGTAGTTTCATGGTTGGGGACACAAAACAGTAAATGGATCAATCGAAACGCATGCGTCCAGTAATGGACTGGCATCCAATGCAGAGTGTCCCACTACTGCAACACATTTGTATTTGGATCATCAGTTGGGTAATGAATCGCTGAATAAATTAGTTAATTAATTCAATTAGTACAACCAATTAGTGCAGGAAGGTTAATAACGATGTAAACTATGCTGAGTAACCTGTTTTAAAATCTAACATGGGTCTGGCTTTTACCTGTGATTGATTGTATATGTGGTCTAACCAGCAACTAGTTTTCCATCCCATTTGCCTTTTCTTCACCCTCAGGAGGTCAGCAGTAGCTCCAAGCTGAAAATCATCAGTGCCCAAGCTGACATGGCACGCTTCCTGTTCTTCAAGAGGGGCTCTGCTCTGACCATGACCAGCTTTGAGTCTGCCAAGTACAACGGGTGGTACATCAGCACCGCTATGGAGGACGGAGAACGTGTAGACATGTGCACCACACAGGATAGCAGTCGTCTCACATCCTTCATGGTCAAACAGGTGTGAAGCCTTTTTTATTTATTAATTTACCAGTGCCTATGTATGTATGTACCAAGTACAACTACACGATGTTCCTCATTGTTTTGATGTCGTTTGGTTGAAAAATACCAACCTTCAAGAGCTAACGCACTTCGACACTAGGTGGCGATTTATTTTAAGTCACATGTAACATGTTATTTTATACTGAACAAATTGTTTTGTTTTCGTTGCAAAAATATGCTATTGCAATGGCTCTCTTCTTCACATGAATTAAGATGTCAAAATGCAATCTGTGGCTAATGAGAAATCATATTGAATTCTTGTTCATTTAAGATATCATTGCCTGTGGCTAACAGTGAAGTCATTTGTATTTATCTAGTGAATTTTTGTTACGCTATAAAATGTAAAAGTAGTGCATTTTACTGGTTAGAATGAATCGCATAATGCATTTTATGCACATCATGTATTTTAATTGTGACATTTAATTTATATTAAAATAAAATAAAGGCTACAATACCTATTTTTCTCATGTCTCTTCCCTTGGAAATGTGCCACTGAAGTGAATGACCGCAGCCAGGGCTATTTCAGTTAACTGAATGTATTTACCCCAATAGTGTCTTGGTGTTGTTTTAAAATGTCTGTATATTTATTTTCAAAAAGTTGTGAATGACCAAGTCACTACCAACCATTAATTTTGTCATAACCGCCAGAGTATGAAAAAGTAATCCTATTTGTAGGCAACAAGCTGGAACAGACATTTAATATGTCCAGAAGTCCAGTGGAATATTCTGGATTAGCGCCGGGGTCATGTGGATAAAATGTGACCATCAACAAAAATACATGAAAAGACTACACTCCGTTTGGCCTATAGAGGGCGCCCTATCGCCCTCTATTGTCCAGCCGGCACTGTATTTATCTTAGATTTTTTTCTTTACTTGAAAAATAGATTTTAATTTATAACTTTATACAAAGAGCATATATTAAAAAGTATTGACATCACTTGGCGAAGGAGTCTGTTCATTTATTGTAACGCAGTATGTGTTATTGATTTTCACAAATATATCATCCGTTCTTCTTTCAACCGCTTATACCAGAGTTTTGCCTCATATATTAACATCGACTACGGATCAGAAACTGCCATCGCATGGACGTCGCTGCAGTCAGCAAACGAACTGAATGTTACGTTGTTTTTAGACGTAAATTGTGTACATGTGCTATGTGGACCAAAATCAAAACAGGTACGCCTACATAGCCTATATACTGTGGCACAGATAGGATTTTTGAATTGGGGGGGGATCAAGGATATTTCCTTATGCAAAGATGGCAGATGCAGCTTTTTTGTCCTGTAAGTGGGGGGGGGACGGATCGAGGTCACTCTGAATCTGAAGGGGACCCATCCCATCCGTCCCTGGTGCTAACTGCGCGCCTGG
>JAODJU010000119.1:30014924-30034956 GCA_026776725.1 Gnathonemus echidnorhynchus | reverse complement strand
AAGGTCGGTATTGGGCAACAAAACCCCCCCCCGTCCCCCCCCCCCCCAATATTGATGGGTATTTTGCACACTGGTTTTTAATGTATTACTTATCTGAAATAATGATTTATTTGCCATTTGAAAAAGTACATCTGAAAATTTCTTTACACATATCCCACCAGCAACCTTCCGAACACAAGCACCCCCATTATTCTGTACATAAAAAAAAAATCAGAATGTTCAGCGTATGTCTAACTGGTATATACCATAGTAGTACAGAAAACTGGTGCAAATACATATGTACAAAAGTATAGATTACTCCCTCAGAGTAAATTTGGTGGGTTACAGCGAGAACCAGAACACCCTTTTTCCTTCTGCAATCTGAGTGCAACACCAGTCTAACCCTAACTTTCACATACCTCAAAAGGTATACCTTTATCTTATATGTTGTTGGTATCCGATTCATAGTAATGCATTCAGGCATAACAACCCTGCTGAAAAACATCTATTTGCAGAAAACAATCTGCAGACTGATACACAAAATCATCAGCAAATATGTACATTAAAATGTTTCTCCATTTTACGAAGGGGCAGTGTGTTCCATTAAAACACACCCCACATCATCATACCACAAGCAGCAGCCTGCAACGGTGACACACAGCGTGATAGATGTATGAAGTCATGCGGTTTTCTCCACAGCCAAGTCATTTCACCGGCACGAAATTCATTGGATCAAGCAGTGTTTTCATTCTCTAGCCCAATACAACCAGTTTCTTGAGTCTTTTTTCTTAAAAAAAAAAGTGCAACTTTTGTTGACCACTATACCCAGTTTGTAATGTACAATGTTACATGCAATTTTAACTAGCTTCTAAGTTAGCTTTGCTTATAGCATTCTTTATCTACGCCATTAGTCGCCTTTTACATGACAGATAAAGGCAATAAAATAGCTCATGCATGAATCGTTTTTTTCCAAAGAATACTCCCATCCACATACCACTTTACTTTCACACATTCTGTCTTATTCATCCACACCGACCGTTGCACGTAAAACCTCAAAAATAGTCATACATTCGCAGTTTTGTTGACTAACGCATCGCTGTATTTACTGTCGCACGCTACTCTGCCATTGTAGGTCCGTGCGCAAAAAACAGTTGGAAGTGGGGGGATGGTAGATACTGTACAAACAATAATGTAATTGGCGTGATGGATTATTCAAACCAACATTCAGAGCTCCTATTGGCCAGTCGTTTCGCTCGCGAGGGTCCTCGCGCACAGGCTTGCCAAGGGGTTTATTGTGTGGAGAAGAAAATTGCCTGAGACCTCGCTAATTCTAGACGAACGCAGCGCTCAACTTGACGGTGAAAATGGTACATTCATATTCTGTCGTGTTTGTTTTTGTTTGCGCCATTATCAGTCGGAGGACGTGTTAAGAAAGGAAACAAATGAGAATGAAATGAAACTACCGAGAGGGTGAACTTGCGCTGACTGAATATACTGGCAGCTATGTTGGCGAAATAACTCGCTAGCTAATTTAGCTAGTTAGCTGCCGCCTAGCTAAGGATTTTCCGTAACTATGCAGTTATAAAATTAATCTAATAGTATTTTCAGTATGGACTGTGATATTTTTTTTAATTACAATCTTTGGTGGCTGGCTCGTCCATGGGATCCGGTTCGTCTTTTTAACCACTCTTTTTGGATTCTAACTTTTGTTCTTAATAGACAATTAATAAGATTGATTTTCTTTTGTTCCATGAATATGGGCAAATTAATTACATTATTTTCGGCATATGTATTTTTTTTTCTTGGATTAGTTTGAAGAGTTTTTAAAGCATTTAGTAGGTCCTGCGACCGAGAGGGCTGTGTTGGCGGGAAAATGATTGTCATTATTCCTATGGAAGTGCTTCACGCAATGTTTACAAGTTGGCCTTTATTTGAGTTGGAATTTCAAAAAGTTTTTCTTTTAGAATTAGAGTACTGTCTGTTGAAATGTAAGCACGTATTTTTGAGACTTGCATTATCTGACGAGAGGAAACCGGTAGTTTTTGCTGGTGATTCCCAAATAACTAACGGTCTGTTTTCCCACTAAAACGCGCCCGGTCTGTTAGATATTTACCTAAGGTATCAATACTATTATATTGTGTTAAAGTGTTGTTTTTATGTGGTACGATTGAATGTGGGTTTTTAAGTACTTTGTTGAATATGTGATGTTAATCCCTTATTCTCTGTAATGGCGTTGACAGATGATCAGGGTTTTATGGCAAACGTATTTGTCGAGCGTAAGAGAGCTTCCCTGTGCTGCACCTAGCTTTCTATTATTCTGTGCAAAAGTAAAACTTTATGCCGCGAGCAAACCAGCAGCATCGATTTGAAGTAGAACTGACTGCACGATGTCTTTATTAAAACGAATTTCCCAACACTTCCTGGATTGTGTGCTGTATTTACAGTTATAAGTGTACGTTGCTTAGACAAAGCAGCAGGCTGCCTTCTGGTGTGGTCCTTCTTAAATGAAGTATACACGCAGCTTCTCCCACAGTACTGTGCCATCTAATATCTGCCATCTTTCATACTTGCAGTTGGTGATCTCAAAATCTTGATGACGTTCAAGTTCATTTTGAACTCGCAAAATCTTTTCATCCTTCACTGCTTAATGCTTTATGTGGTGGTCAAATATAGTATATACAAAGTGGCGAAAGAAGCTTATCTTTTTTTTTCTTTTTCTTTTTTGCTTGAAAAACTCTTAGAATTAGTGTTATAAGTATTGGACTGCATTGTCAAATTGATATTCCTGGGGTTTTATTTAATTCATACTTAACATGCTTTTGGTTTAAGCCCACATGTGGTGGATGTTTTTCATATAAAAATTCCTCAAGAATACACATTTGAAATATTTCTGTAAAAGTATTTCCTCTATTTCAATTTTCCAGATTCTCAAGTTCTCTGAGTTTAGTCACTAAATTTTTTGGGGGTTATGTTTCATTTATGCCTTTATGCTGTTGATATATTTACAGTCTCAGACTCATTTTAAAAGCGTGATATCTTCTTGAGAATGCCATCTATGTGCAAATTGTAAACCTTGTCAAATGTGTAAAATGAGATTTTATTGTGCTGTCCTGTCTCAATATTTTTATTTGTTCTCCATTCATATCACAGCACAGAAGCCGTGATACATCTAGGTGGATATTATGGAAAACTTTTCCAAACTTATTCAAACGCTGCTGTTTTTCCCCCTTTCCTAAGGCAGGAGGAAAGGCTGGAAAGGACAGTGGCAAAGCCAAGGCAAAAGCAGTATCCCGCTCACAAAGGGCAGGACTACAGGTCAGTTTGGCATATTTTAGTGGTAACTGTACTGTGCTTTTATGCATGGTCTGGAATAAATGACTAAAAGGATTCCTTGATTCCTTATGAAGCATTGTGTAAGGCAGTGGATTGATTCTGTGCTTCACTTGCTGCCAGTTCCCAGTGGGTCGTATCCACAGACACTTGAAGACCCGCACAACAAGTCATGGGCGTGTTGGAGCCACGGCTGCAGTCTACAGTGCTGCCATCTTGGAGTACCTCACTGCTGAGGTGACCTTGCTGTTTGGCTGCTGTTTTAGCTGAACACCAAGCTAATTCTTGCTCCTGTCCCACAATACACTTAAAAAATGTATCGGTTTAAAGTGGAAATTTAAAGTCATTTCTTTTTTTGTGTGTGTTGCCATGTGCCCATATGGCTTCCAGCTTTCCTGAAGTTGCTAGGATGGAAACAATCTGGTGTGATTGTTAAAGACAAACTAAAGAACAACATTTAAACTGCTCCACTGCTGTGGTAGAGAATAGGAAATAATAAGTATAACAAATACCTTTTTGGGCCCACAATAGTGCCTTTTTGCAGCTGAAGCTCATCCTTTGGGTTTTTTGTATCATTTTGGTGTCAGCATCAGTCAACTGGTTATTTCTTATGATAGTAAAATGCAGGGTCCTGGATGAATCTGTCAGTTAAGGCATTTATGTTTATGCATCAGTTCATACCAAGGGTTAAATTTGGAAGTTCAGGGCTGGAGCCCCCTAGTGGTGATATTCTCAAAAGGGTCCAGCTGCAAACCTCACCTGTGAGTAAACCACCTCTGTCAGTAAATCTTGTCTGAGGGTAAAGAAATTATGTAAATGACACGCATGGAAGACGAAGAGACGTTGAATTGTTTCAGCATCTTCATTTTGGAGTTAAAATGGGTTTATGTTTAAGGCCTGTATTAGTGCAGCTTTTATGAATACAGTGTTAAAGTGAACAAAGAACTAGGGGGGACATCCACAGTTTTATTTAGAGACGCAGATTAAATCCCCCATGGAGCAACGTATGTCCAATGATATTGGTCTTCTGTCTATTACATTTATCCATCACTGTCTAATACTAAGTGTTCTTTGCATTTATATACATAATATAGCATGAATAAGAAAATAATCACTTTGTTTCCATTGTCTAAGATAAATGTATTTATAGAGTATTCGTGTGTTGAAATGTTTTGATATGATTGCTGATTGTGATGACAGATCTTACATTCATATAGATGCACAAGTTTGGAAGGCAGGATCTCTGCCAGAACTGAAACTTTGAGACCCGTTGCAAAAATATCCATTGCCCCCTTTTTCCACCAACACTATTCAAACCTGCACCTCTGTTCAGAGTGCTAGTGATGAAGCATGTGCAGTTAGTGACAATTAATAGAAATAATGATGCTGACACCAAGAATATTATAATTTACCCATTTATACACGTTTTAATAATTAATAAGCATTAATTAAACATTTCACCAGTATACCTACAGCAGCTGGTACAATTGCTTTTAGAAGAAATGCCTACAATATGCTTGCATGTTAAGTACTACATGTTAAAACATCTATCTTAAAAAGATCCATCCATAGATCTAATTTAACGGGGCTGTTTTTCATACATTTCGTACACTGATTATTTAAGTCATGTTTAGTAAACATTTTTTTTATTTTAAAAAGACCATAACTGACAAAAATGTTTTTAAGCAAGAGTTTTTTTAACAGTGTGCATAGAAGGTGATTAATGAAGTCCTTCACTGAAAAAACTTTTTTTTTTTTTCTCGACGAGTAGTAACATACATAAAGTTAGCTGGGAGAAGATTCTTTTAAAACATTATAGGCAATTGTATAAGTCCTTAGTCTTAGGGGAAACCTTTACATCAGAATGCAAATTCCATAATTCCATGAGATTTACTGACAGGAGGCTTACTCACAGGTGAGGTCTGCAGCCAGATCCTTCTTGATATTCTGCTTAGGGGGAGGAAAGAACTAAACAGTTATTGCTGCCTCAAGTGTTTGTCATATGGGCTGGTGTTGATCTCTCGGGTTTCTGAAATTACTTGAAAGGGGTTGCGTCAAACTTACCGTCTGGGGCCTGCTTGTAGTGGCTCTGAGGCAGGTGGCAGTGCTGTGATTCACAGTATTGCAGGTGACCTGTTTCCTGGCAGTCATTGAGTCATTGTAGGCAGGCTTCATAAAGAATAGGAAATTGATAGATTAGTGTGAAGATCAAATGCATTTTTAATGGAGCAGTTTCAGTGACTGATGTGTTGAAGAAACTGCAGGGGCTCTGCATGCACATTATTTCTGTTAAAGATTAAATGCTTAGTGAAATAGCTGCATTTACATTCCAGGTTCTTCTTATTTGAGTAATGAAGCCCTAACTGCTCTGTTGCTCTCCTGGCCAGCAGCTTACGGTTTGTGCTCATACAGGTTTTGGAGTTGGCTGGGAATGCCTCCAAGGACCTCAAGGTGAAGCGTATTACTCCCCGTCACTTGCAGTTGGCCATCCGTGGGGATGAGGAGTTGGACTCTCTCATCAAGGCCACCATTGCTGGTGGAGGTGGGTTGCCAATAGCCAGGCTTATAGTGTGATTCATCTGGCTTGTCAAGAAGAAGATAAATGTCGGCGCTTTGGCCCCGTGCCCCCATTCTCATGTTTTTCTTTCCCTGCAGGTGTGATTCCACACATCCATAAGTCGTTGATTGGGAAGAAAGGTCAGCAGAAAACGGCATAGAAAGGAGTGAAGCCCCTGAGTTTGTCTGGCTCTCGTCACAGCTGGGACATGGCAGGTGGCGAGAACAGGCCAGACCGGGAGTTCACATGCTTTCGCTTTCTATTTTTATTTTATTATTATTTTTTGTAATTGTAGTCAAAGGTGAAAGTGTTAGATTCTAAGTTGTATTATTTCGGAGAGAAAAAAAAACGCCAAAAAGGAGAATTTGTATGTTTTAGTTTGTTTGACAGAAGGTGAAAAATTGATTGGCCTAAAACTTCAAAAATGTTTTATACTGAAATTAAATTCTTAAACCATGTTTTACAAAACAGTATTTCTGGGTTGTTTTCTTATTGATCTGCATTATAGGAGGAATGCTGCCTCAGTCAGTAGCACTGTAGCGTCAAATGCTGCCTCTGATTCGGTGTACATGGGGTGTACATTTCCTTCTGCAGTGCCAGAGCATGCAGTTTGGTGAAATGGTGGCACTAAATTTTCCAAAGTGTGTGTGTCCTGAGATCCAGGGTGGCCTCTGTCTTCTGGGATGTGCGCCGGGCTCAGCAGAACCCTGTACTGGGTCAGCTGTTACGGGTGGTTTGCCTTATAGAAAACAGTAAAATATCACCAGCTGTTTCAGAAACAGCTGCTCTCTCTAATTGCAGAGGCATTACTTTTATATTTGTGGTGTGTTAAGAGGTGAAGAAGTAGAATGTGCAGGTAGTGGATTTCTGCGACTCTTCCACCCCAGGAATGAATATAGATAAACTGCTGCAGAATCGAAATGATAGCCTCTATCATGTGTGGCTACACGTGGTGCAATCTCCCTTCTTTGTCCTAAGGTTGCAAGCACTTTAAGAAAACGGTAAGTTCCTTTGAAATGTGTTGACAAATGATCACCTTGGTTAACCAGAAGTATGCAGTGTGGCTACATGAGTCGCTAAGGATAAAGTGGTCCGAGGTGAGTAATTTGGTTGTCAGCTAAAACATAAAGCGGTTGATCTGAATTAATTAGGCAATTCTTCTGTGGGGGGTATTGGTTGGCAGTGGTTAATACCATGTGAATAATTGTTTCCTTCTGCTATCTTAGAAATTGTTTTTATGATGATAATGAACAGAAAGTCACCAATGCAGATACTTCAGCAAGAAATGTGTAACCCGCCTCATTAGTTTACTGCCTGTCCTAGTGCTATCAGATTCTGTGGGTGTTGCTAGATGTGATCTTGCTGAGAGCAAATGTTCTCCCATCTGTGTTGCTTATACTGGGAAGAACTGCAGTGCTGGGCTCCGGTTCATTTGCAAAGGTGCGCGTTTAACGGGATGCGCATACCGCATGTAATCAATGGCATGAAAAAACTTGATTACAGATTTTTTTTTTATATAATTTTTATTTCAAACAATGATGCGTGGAATCCCCGTTGTAATGCCCATTAAGCACTGAGTGACTCAACTGTCCCACAAGTTACCAGCCCAAAATCATTTGTCGGACTTATAAGCGAACATACTCCATCACGTCCTATTTAGCTGGACCAGCTTGAAGTCGCGCTGTAGAAACCGTTTGCGAAACGGTTTACGAATGTGCAATATGTAAATATATTTCTGGATATATTTAGTATTTACTGGTATACGTCAGGATTTTTATTGATTCAAGGTCATGTATTCTGTAGTCTTCATTAACGACTTAGGGAAAATTTGGTTAATGCTCTTTCGCGTTTAATGAAATAAAGAACAAGTTAGATTTTGCGCGAAAGGGGCTGCACCGTACAGATTATGCTGGTCAACTTTAAAAAACCAATGTAGTTAGAAATGCAAAAGAAGAGTAGCTGTAATAAATTAATATTTCTAGGGTTGATGTCAGTTACGTTAAACTTGACAATATAAAAATCTTTTCGTTTAATTTTAGTTTGTATAGCTGGTCAGGAAAAGAATGTCTGCTGAATTCCGGTTAAATGCATTCCTCCCGATATAAATCGATATCGGGTTTAAACATCTATTTAATGAGTCCTATAAATGTCGACTTTCGTTTTAATGTCATATTTCTATCTTTCAGATTATCTAAATGTAAATTAATCGGAATACTTTATCTTTACAAGGCCGCCATTTTGTAAGGAATGCGGCGTCAAGCGTTTCGCATCTTTTTCCCACTGAAACAAAGGCCGATTATAATGCTCCCTGAAAGTGTCCGTTATTTGGTAACCAAATACTTCCTGATTACACGTTTTATCAGCATTTCAAAAGTTAGCAAATATCCCAGTAAAAAAAAGCAATCAAGTTACTATAATGTTCAATTCAAAACAAACCGGGATCTGACAGGTAGCCAATATAAACGAAATGAATGCACTTCACGCGCACCCGGATATTGATTTCTCGTCGTTTCTAATGCTATCCGTATTCTGTATGCTTGATATATTTAGTAAAGTTGCTAGTGCGATGTGTTTCATTTTGCGCACCTCTTTACTAAAAAACGACCGTGGTGTAATTAAGCTAACAAATTTACGTTTATTCCGATCGATGCATTTTCATGTGAACATGGAAAAAGTCCAGACGGCTTAGAAAAACAGGGCAACCAGCTGTCATGCAACTGGCGTGACACGCTTTCTGACTCTCACGCTCACGAAATCTTACGGCAAATCTATATCATTCCATTATAAATGTAAAATTAGCTGCATCAAAAGTGCTGGGGTAGGTTGCAAACTTTACAGCCTATTTACAAGGTAATAAAACATTTATGTTCATGCGTATGCATGTGTGTGCAGACTTGCAAAAAAAGTTTTCCGAATGAGGAGAAAATGGCTATCGTATCTGCATATGATTCAAAAAGTATATTAGATCGATACTTTACATTTTTTGTGTTCAGCAAAGTGTTATAATGGTATTTTATTCGTAGTGTCCCTCAGCAATCCACTTGGCCGTGGACTCGCTTTGTCGGCCTTTCCACGTATGAGTGGATTGTAGCATTTTTCCTCAGCACTATGGGCACTATCAAGATATGAAACCTGAATATATGGTGCCGGTTTGTTCTCCCGTTTACGGCTACTGGTAATGAATTGGCATTCTATCGTGCGACAACATTGCTTTGTAAATGACCAAACGTGACGTCGCTAAAACATCGTGCACTAGCTACATGCTGCAAATTAATCCTTAAGATTGCAGCGAAAACACCAGAACATTAGATTACAGAAAACAGTTACTGTAAATAGTTTATAAAGTTATGAAACATGTTAAGCACTCTTGCCAGCCAGCCCCAGTACACAGAGCTTTTTGGGACAACATTAATATTCTATGACGTTTGTAACAATCTAGCACACAAAAAAAAACAAAAACAGATTTTTTGCTTTAATACAAACTAAAAGCAAACATCCATTGCCAGTGAAATAATGCTTCTGAATCTGTAAAACACTGAAAATATCTAATCAGTTTAAACAGACTAATAAGGACAGTATAATAAAGCAAAAATCTTGGCCACTGAACATTTTAAACATGACATCTTCTTACGTTCTTTCTCCAAACGAATTTGCAAGTAACTTGTGTAAATTGCCTAAGCAATTTCCCTATGGGGTCAATGACGTTTTTTTCTGATTCTGATTTTAATTACAGAACAAAAAATAGTATTATACCTACCAACCCTAAAATGTACGTGCCAACCGGCCTCGGCTGCTTTCTGTCTGCGCTTCCTGACAGCATTCTGGCATGACTGATTACTGGCTTTCAAATCGTAGCACGAAATATAGCTAATCCGCGTCTCTATTTGGTACAATTAGTTTATTTTCAGTACGTCACCCACATATGTATAAAATCAGGCATTTTTCCATTAGGACGATTCATTTGTTGTTTTGATAAAAATCACAAAACTGATCGCCACCTTCGCAGTGTGCAGCCTTCTTAGTTCATATGGACACATCTTATAATGTAGGATTTTTGCAAAAGCTCCCTCTACATGTTTGGAAATTGTTGCTGTGCCAACCAACCGCTCAGTAATACTTTAAAGTTTCTGAGGTTGCATCCCACATTTCTCTGATAACGATTATTGTAACTCCTATTATAACGTCCTGTGATTCTAACACATATTTGATTATCCGTCGGTGTATTTAAAATGGTGTTGAAATCCATACTTTAACGGGGCTTCATAGAGTAGTTGCAGAAGATCTGCAGAATGTTATCGAAATTTAGTAATTCTGGGGGGCCCTTATATTATGTGGTCAACCATTAATGGTGGGGGTCTGTAGGTCTCATTTGTTTTCATAAGGGGATCCCAGGGATAAGAAAGGTCGAAAGCTTTAATGTACATGATGCTTCTAGTTAATATATTACAGTAAGGAGGTAAAATATAATGAATGAATTGCAATTTGCAGGAGAGGACTGACAGTTTCAAATGTATGTAATGTATGCAATGTTTGCAAGTATAATTAGCATTGGAAGATTTAAAGGATATGGCACTTAAACAGGATGTCCAGTATTAGACGAGCGAATTGACGTTTTCCACACTGATTTGGCATCCCGTCCAGGAATGTTCCTCTTCCCAAACCAATCCAGGGTGAGTGCTTGGAAGATGGGTAGCCATTTAACGGGCCAATTAAATGTGTTGCAATGCAGTTTTATTTAAATTTTGGTATACGGTACTTAAAAGGCAGTGAAATTTCTTAGAGGGAAAAAAACACTGTGTGTACGATATTGCTTCACGGTGCCATTATAACCTCTATGGTTTCACAAAACCTCACGAATCACATGAAAAATTTATATTTTTTTATTGTAAGCAAATGTTTACCTCCGTGCACAGGGACACTGAATAACTATGTACAATTAGCATTTAAATAGCAAATACAACATTACAACAAAAATAAATGTAAGAGAGAGAATTACATGCTGAACAGTAATACTCAATTCTGTTTTTAAATAGGCTGAGATTGTCCATTGCACACCTGGAAATTTCTAACACAAGGCATATCAGAAAGAAACCACAGTGCCGAATTGCACTGGGAAATATACTCAGATCACATCTATTACTAATACATCAATAAATCTCTTTTTATAACATTACTTTACAAATAAAATGTATTGATGAAAGCAACAAGGTCTGGGGCCTGTATCACAAAGCCAGATTTCTTGCTTGACTGGATTATCGGTCAGATTTAAGGTAGTCTGGGCTAATTGTAGACTAACAAAATTAAAGTCTATTTAACCTGGTATACCTTAAATCCGACAAGTCATCTAAGCAAGAAATCCAGCTTCTTGATACAGGCCCCCAGAGTCACACACAGCCACAACCCAGTGTTCTTAGTAATGAGGAGGGTATGCCTGGTAAGGCATGAGTGGGGGTCCTCCAGGGGGTGGTACCAGGCAGGGTAAACCACTGAACTGGTAGAGAGAGTCAACAGGCAAAGCAGGGATGGCGCCCACTGCAGGAGATGAGGTGTAGTGCAGGCCGGATGGAGGTAGGTAAGAGGCTGTGGTTTCCTGGACAGGATAGTAGTTGGGATATGGAGACGACCTGAAAGCTTGCAGTTCAGGGTACTGCATCAGCTGGGAAGCAACTTTCGCTTGGCAGGCTTGGGCCAGGGCATCCTGAAGGGTCCGTTTCAGCTTCATTCGCCGATTCTGGAACCAGTTCCTTATCTAGAGTCCGGATAACAGTAAGATTAGAAGTGCAATTAAATAAGTAAAATGTTTGATACGTTTTACACCTTGCCATTTTAACAGCATTTAGCCACTAAAGATAGCACACCTTATTCTTTTAATGATTAGTTATTAGCCTTTGGGGGGGATGGCATTATGTAGTATTATACTATTAAGTACGTACTTAACCACAAGTGAAGTCTTAGTTACATACTGATCTCATCTTGGTTTATCATTAATGATTCGTGACACATTTTATCTCAAGCAGATATTACATTTGCTACTGTATCTGTTAATTCTAGAAACTTTTGTGAACTACTGAAGGAACAAGTCATCAATAACACAAGTTAAATACATTAACGTTAAATGTTGACCTCATATTCGTTCATCAATGAATCATGACACATTTAGTAACTGAGTTGTTACTAAATATTTGTGCTCCCTGCAGTAAAGCGTTACCATCTTCTCCGTTTTTACTAGTCTGTGAAATGGCTGTATGTCGATGTCGCCTGCGAGGGCTTTTCTGCACAGAGAGCAGACAGACCTGTTTGTCGGAGAGCCGCAGTCTCTGACACAGCTCTGCCTTGTCATGGCTGCCAAGGTATGCGTTTTTTTTGAAAGCTTTTTCCAGGCGGTTGATCTGCTCCGCGGTGAAAGCTGTACGCGGCCGGCGGCTGGTGGCGGGGGAGTCGACCACCGCGTTCTCAGCCGCGGCCCGCGAGGGGGAGCCCCCGCCCTCACTCTCGTACCCTGACGTCTCCTCCTCGTCTGCGCTGCTGCTGAAGCCTACCTCTGCTGTTCAGACGGAGGGGCACAGAGAATCAATTACAAACTTTTGTTGAGAGTGCAAAATGCCATAAGTACTGGTACTGCTGCCACAACACTGAGGACTGTTAAGCTTACATGCCGATAGGAACATCCTTAATAAACATGTAATAACCATGTAATAACCATGTCTATACGTCCTACTTTAAGTATAGCCTGAGATCAAAGCTGACACTGATGTGAATTAGGGCAGATGGAAAGTTCCGGAGAGTTGTGGCTCTGACACCAATGGTGGTTGCAATGGCCTTTTAATTATTATTACTATTTTTGAAGTAAAGCCTGCAGGGTAGATATGCAGCATCTCCTTCTAACATCGCAGAAATAGGATAAGCAAAAGTGGAGATGAAAGCAGATGTGAAATACTACACTCTCAGGAAAAAAAAAGGATAAAAATTTGTACCTTTGCTTGTCACTGGGGCTGCACCCTTGTAATTGTACCTTTTAAGCTATGGAAATGGACTCTGAGGAACATCCCAAAGGTACAAACAACATTAATGTACCGAAAGTGGTACAGAAATGTTTCTCAGAGACTATTTCTGTACCTTAAAAGGTAAAATTACCTACAGCCAAGGGTACAACTGGCAAACCCTTGAGAGTACAGCCCCAGTGACAAGCAAAGGAACAAATTTTTACCCTTTTTTCTGGAATGTACCTTACCAAGTTGTTCATTAGGCAGCTGGATGGCGCTCAGTGAAGGTATCTGCTTACCCTGGGTGTTGTGGGCTGCACTCTGGGCACTGGAGCTGGGGCCCTGGGCGCTGGGAGAGCTGTGTGCCGTCTGTCGGGCGTCTGCACTGGCCTCCCTCTTGCTGCAGTAGAAGCCAGGAAGGCTCTCTGGGGCGGTACTGGAGCTGCACAGGCCTGCCCGGGCGCTGGAAGGCCACGTTCCAGCCGAGGTCCTCGTAGTCTGGCTGGCTGTATCACAGCTGCTCTGGGACAACCATTCGATGGAGAAGGGGCCCTTCATGGCCTCGTTACAGTTCCCAAATCCAAAAGAATCGCAAGTAACCTGGCTCTGATTCTGCTGCAGCCCACTTTCACAGAAGCTGCCCCGTGTCCCAGCTGCTGGAGGTGAGAGGAGTGTGCAGGTCCCAAAGAAAGTCTGCCTGGCTTTGTCCTCCAGTGCGGCTCCAGCTGGAGATGTGCCTGTGGAAATGATGTCACTCGCCTCTGGAGCTGGGCTCCGCTATTTATGAAGGGGATCCCTTCTTCATTTGTGATTCACTTGAGCAGGGATCAAAGGCAGCACCCTCCCCCTGCCACTCCCACCCCCCCAGTTTTCACAAGTGTGGTAATTAAGACGTCTCATTCGACTCTGAATGAGCCTATTAATTCCTGGCTCCAGTGAGTCTGGGCTATCTCCCACTCTTCACTCCTATCCCACCTCACTACAGTCTCTTATCTGCAGTGTGTGTGTGTGTGTAAGAGAGAGAGGGCGTGTCCTCACCTGCGTGTGCATGGGGAGACAAGCAACTTCACTCTGTACTGTCTCGTGGTTGCATCACCCTTTCCTCCATCAAGCCCCCCCCCCCCCCCCCCCAAGCGTTCTTGGATGAGATGGGGGGGGTTTACAAATCACAATAATTCCTGGAACGCTACTATGTCTTCCCCACAAGTTTTTATGACTCACAAAGATGGACAAGCAACGTGCAATTTAGTTCGTTCTTGATGACCATGCCTTGCACTGCATGGCTTCATACACATTATGTAGACATTAGTCCTTGTTAACAAACCTTACATGTAATAGTAAGAAAATTGTACTCCTGGCCCTTGGCGAATAATAAAGATTCTGATCGGCATCCTATCTTAAAATCCAGGTTTAGCAATCTGTCAAGGAGCGGTAAGAACCTTTTTTTTAATGTGCCTGTGTACTTTCTAAACTTTAAATAATCGTTTACTAAATAAGTTTAGCTTTGCCATAGATCTGTAGATTCCACTGTTTCTTCTTCTGCTGTGTAACTTTGAGACGGTGGATTAGCGCCAATACATCTGAATTGTTGGTTAGGAGGGGAGTTAATGTTGATTGATTTATCATAATGCAATTGATCCTGAGATTGGTGGTCTGTACAGAGGATTAAAGGGTAAAACGGTTTATTGCGCTTTTTATCGACGAACTCCTGGTCGAGCTGACATATTCAGTTTCTTTTTTTATTACTAAAAATTCGGGGGACTCGTCAAACTACCGCGGAAAACAGTACGCAGTTAAAGGAACTTAAATGGTAGGCTATTTATGGGGGGATGAAATAAAATAACGAAGCGATTCTCGCTTTAGCGTCCCATAAAAGTACGCGAGGCTGCGGCGCTCCTGGTCCGGGCGGGCAGGTATCAAAGCCCGGCGCCCCTTTGATGTCGCAGGTAGCGCTTAATGACCTATTAGCCGGACACGGCGGCCCATCGGACCCGGAGACGGCAGTCTGGCGAAATACAGCGTGGCCGAGACGCCCCCCGTCAGATAACAGCCCCGTCCCGTCTCCATTCACAAGCCGAAGGGCACTAATTATCTTATCAATTGGCTAATTTGTGATCGAGCCGATTAAAGCCGTTCACAGTAGATTATACCAGATAACCACCTCCCATCCCCGAAAGAAAACTGATAGGGTGCTTTACTAGTATGCCGACTGAAAAGGACGCGATTGTTCGACGCGTTATCGCCTCGAAACACTAACCATTGACTTGATCTGCTAAGTCTCATGTCAGCGCCGAAAATCAGTCAGGAATGGGGGCTGATGATTGTAAGTTAACTTAAAAGGCGCCTGGACGAAGAGGCTGACGTGTCTGGGGTCCGTGGGGTTTTTAAGTTTATTGTACTTCAACTAGCAGCTTTTGTAAAGAGTGTTTCCAAAGCTTTTCTTAAATATGAAACTATAAAACACACCGATATCCACCCTATAAACCTTCAGACCTTAAGTTATTCCACACTAGCTACCTATATGAAGTGGTTCATATAATTAAAAAATTAGCAAAAGGCACGTTCATGCAGCTCTATCCGAATAGCTTACAAAATTAAGCGTTAAAAATGTCACACTTAGACGATTCCAGTCGGTCCCACTTTCATTGATATCACTTTAAACGGTAAAAAGTTTTTACACTTTTAATTTACTACACGTATAGAGGCATCCCTTCTCTGTCACGATTACAGTATTTGGACTTGTTATCTAATTTTTGTTTTCGGCAGAGCCATAAATATGTTTGTGTCACATTTGTGATAATGCTAGAGTACGCTCAGCATTTTTATATATGCACATCAAGGAAGTAATTATTATGATCTATTATGCATTTAACAAGGCAATCATGACCAAAAGAAAAGTCCCATTCATGTTCAGATCTGGGTTTTGATGCTATTTATGGAGGTCAATGGAACTTTATTAAATCAAACTTGTTTTTTTTGTCTCCCAGTTCTCAGTATCTCTGATTTTCACTGTCTCCCCTATTGACACCCTAAATAAAGGCGGTGTGCCTTTCCTGCACGTCTCTGTGTAAATAGCGGAGACGTCACACTCTGTGTCTGTGTGAAGGCAGGGCCTGCAGACGATGGCTCCCTGCCCACGGCCCCATCTCATCCAGGGCCTGATATGTCACTGATAATGTGGGGTGGGGGGCTTTGAAGCAGCAGAGACGGGAGCTCGTTTTTTTATGGGCTACAGACGGGAGGAGCATCAGACGGCTCCCCCCACCCCGGTACTACCAGTGGGTGCCATCAAAGAGCTAGCCTTCGACATGGGATCTGATTGTCCCTGGGATTGCTCCAAAGTTTATTTCCTGCAGCCTTTATTGCGATCTGCGGTGCTTCCCCTCCCTGCAGGAGGCCGACGGGTCCCAGCCGCCTCCCAGCAGACTGAGGACACACTCAGCCAGTCGCTTGTATACAGACTCCTTACTCACGAGTTACTCCTGAATAGTATCACCGCCGGAAATCACTGTTCGTACTAAATCAAATCCAGTGCCTAGACTTGATGTCCAATTCCCTGCGTTGCTGACTGACCAAAAACAGACTTTATGAGGGTGTGTAGATGTCCATCTCGATGTCATGTGACTTTATGTTGATATAAGGGTGTTTACTATAATTTGGAAATTATACAACCCGTCGGCATTTTCTGTACCTTGACCTTTTCCTTAATTTCTGGTTAATTTTGCAACTGGGTCTAAAGGATAAATTAAAAGGGCAAAATTATAGCAAATCAAGCCTTCTGGTTAAATTTATGTGTTTTTAAAGTGTTTCAGTTTAGCTTTGTCTGGGATTGACCCCAGTTAACCTCATACAATCAATGACTGTCTGGCTCAGCCCAACCCCCAATCCTCTCAACAATTACCTGCAAGATTCAGCTTGAACATTTAGATTTTGAATGTAATAATAAGTGGGGTACATTGCTCTGTGTGAGTCCTGTTGCGATTCCCAGCCCCTGTCTGCTTCATGTTGGGCTTTTTCCTCACGTGCAGCAATGCAGCCGACCTCTATCGGTGCATGAACTTTGGTCTGAAATGCCGAATCGATTCAGGTATCACGTTCCACGTAGGTCTTTTCAGTGGAGCTGCAGCGTCCTGAATGGAGCGGCGACAGCTCACGAGTTGCCCCCAGGCCGCCATGAGGCAGACACTGGCCTTTCATGCTAATGGCCTCCAGGGGGGGCGGCTTTGATGGGCCCCCGCCGCCTCCTTTCATCTCTAATGGGGCCGTTTGCTTCCCTGTAATGGACGCTAGTGCCCTGTCCCCTTCTGCTGGCCCTCCGGGGATGAACAGGAGCACAAGGGCTGTCCTCCAGAGAGGAGAGCCGGGCTCCATTATCACAGTCCACTCATCTACTACAATTATTACTATGTACATACGTACACTTACATAATTACATGTTTAATTATCGTCATTAATGCTACTGTTAAAATTAATTAGCATATAATTATTGCATTACCCAATTGCCAATGTAAGGTTTACTACTCTTCTGTACATATCGTTGCTAATTGTTGTATGTTTTTTGTAATGTCTTCTAAAAGCACCACCAAGGCAAATTCCTTGTATGAAAATGTACTTGACTAATAAGAAGGATTCTGATTCTATCCATGTTACAATGGGGGGGGGGGCGGCTGGATGGGATGCCTGTTATTAGTATTGCTATTAGTGTAATATTATCATGCAGGATGACAAAATGACAGTGAGTATGAGAAGAAGATGCAGGGCAAGAAATCCCAGACGTGCATGAAAAGCAATTAAACTAAAGTGGGCTACATCGATTCAATTAATTAATTACATCCTGCAAAGACATTACCCATAATTCCGTGCGGTCACTGGCTGGTCAGCCGTAGGCCGGTTTGAGCCCCATTACCGGTCCTGTGTTACCTCTCAGCTTTTCCCAGCCCCATTTCATTGCCCTCCAGCCAGTTAACCACAAGCCTCTTCCTTTAGGGGCAGATTTACACAGCGTGACCATGACGGTGCGCGCCGTGTCACTGCGCTGGCTGTGATTAGGTTAAAAGGAGAGATGGGGGGCTGCTGGCCATTGATCCCCCCCCCCCAGACTACAATGACGATGTTTAGCAGAGCCTTATCTATCTTCTGTTCTATCCTCTTCAACAGTATTGATTCCAATCAGATGCCATCAAAGCAGTAGGGGGGGGTTGGCGGAACCAGTCTAGTCTGAACAGCGGAGCCTAGTATCAGATCGGGGTGGGCTAGTAAATAGAGGGTGTGTTGGTCAGTACTGGATCACCCTAGCCAAGTCACCTCCCAACCATGCCTTCCTGGAGACGTCTCAGGTAGTCTGAGATGGGTTTACTGGATGTACTGGTATGGCTTCAGTATTACCCCAAAATTGTGGATTTTTTATCTGGTGGGAGAATAGCAAATTGATGTGATATGGAATGCATAGTGTCCCTCCTGACATGGATTAGCTGGTCACCCTAATTATATCTACTGCATCATTTTTCATATTATGTATTTTATTATCCGTGAATAATCCTGGCCTTTCTGTTACCACCAGCCTGTGAAGCTCTGAGTTATCTAGTATGGTGGGCCTGTGGTTTTGGCTCTGTGGGTCACTGTGCTCATGATTTGCTAATGGGGACGCTGCTGGGGAAAGATTCTGTTAGGAAGCAGGAAGCACCTGCGTTATGAATGAGCCCCAGGTCTCCATTGACTGGCTTCAATGCTGTGGCAGGGTGGATGTGAATTGGAAGTAACTTTCAAGAAATACATGATGTGCTATTGTGAGGAGCCCTGAGGCCACGAGACAGCAAGGTGGCAGGCTGTCATTGGGGGGGGGCACAGCCCGGGAGTGCAGAGGCTGCTGAGGATATAATCCCAGGTGTGAGCAGCCCCACACCCTATCTGAAAAACTTTTGTTTCACACACAAGTCACGGGAAGAAAGTGTCAAACGGGGGATTAAGCATCCCCCCCCTCCCCTCAAAAAAAAAAAAAAACCTGCCTGCTACTCATCATGAATGCTTAAGAGCAGCATCATACCTCAATATTCGAATGGTTACACAGGCGAACTGGTGAAACTGGCCTGACCGTCAATGTGAAGGAAAGTAGCTAAGTAGCTGGACTGGACTTTTTCCTGCCCTTCGAATTGCCGAGGGCCAGAGGAGGGGAGGTGTAATGGCCGGCTCTGCCCTTTGATGTCGAAACGGCTCCGAGACTTTAATTATGCTGTTAGAGAGAGGAGGTTGCTGATTCGACAAGCCCCCTAAACGGAATTAAAAGGGTGCGTAAAAAAAAAAAAGACAGTCGGTTAGTGGAAAATCACACCAAAAAAACAGGGGGATTGCAGTGGGCCGACTGGAAAGCAGACCTCAGTGCTGAAGTGATTATGGACTGGAAGTATCCAATCAGAGATGGTCCAAGCGGAACAACAGCAGTCAAATAGATGTGTAGGTCATCGTGAACTCATTGGGCAGCAGGGATCACCCATCACCGTCACAAATCTGAGGGACATTTTGATAAAAATGCTTTTTTTTTTTTTTTTACCACAGGCATAGTGTTTGAAAATGTAGCATACATATTTTTTTCCTCAGTCAATTTTTTTTCTTTTTGCCATGGACACTTTCTTGATGATTATGATTTTCTGACACCCTTATAATAATATACGTAACGTTTATGACCCTGCTTGACTCTTTTTCAGTGTCTCACACTGAAAACATAAAACATAACTTTTGTTGAATTAAAAACCTTCAGCATGGTGCAATGTCGACCTTCTCAGAAATTTACCAACCCCCCAATAAGATATTTATATAAATCAGACATTTGTTTTTTTATTATTTTTTTTTAGGGGGGGGGGACTTAAGAGTGTTCATTGACAAAAAGTTTGCTAAACGAAACTATTATCCAACATAATGTTTGGCAGATAACATGCAGACGAAAGCAAATCTGACAGCTGGACACGGATGAATTTTCCACGGCCACCTAATGGGTACAGGGCTGCAGTGACAGTTACGAACATCACTGCAATTGTACAATGTAAAAATATGAAAAGTACAAATGTTTCATCAATCTGTGGTGCAAGTTATAATGTAAACTGGGTTGATCAGGGACACTGCTAGAGATTTTGGGTCCCAGCCAAGACCAATCCAATTTGCAAATCTTGCAATCGTCATAACTACTCCC
>JAODJU010000119.1:30001150-30014824 GCA_026776725.1 Gnathonemus echidnorhynchus | reverse complement strand
CCCCCCCCCCCCCCCCCCCCCCCCGTTGTATTATGTCCACTCATTTACTCTGCACAAATCAACAACCCATGGAACTTTGATCAAATGAAAAAGGTGGATCATGACACAAGCTTATATCCTGAAGGTTGCTGGTTCATGTCCCACCAAGGCCATGATCTGGAACATGTCTTCAAGGCAGTTGCTGAATTGTTCTAATAAGACAGCAAGTTGAAAGGTGACACAGACTTCAGGGAAGGACAGTATAACTACCATAACTAGTATAGCTTATCTAGTATTGCAACAGACACCTGCTACATTTACAATCTCTTGTGTATAAGGTTTTAATTCCCTTTATATTAATACTCTATGCTATTATTTTATATCATTATTATTATAGACTTACGTCCTGGTTATGTTTCGAAATCGTGGACTTAAGTCAGTCTGGATGCATCTCAATCATTGTAAGGGAAGAGGTCAAATATACTGTATAACATAAGATACAATATCACATGAATTTATGTAAAGCTCTACAGTGGCAGCATAATCTGTTTGTTTTGGTTCTTGTCACATGCCCGCTAATGCCCACTGCATCTGCTTCTGCCGTCTCTCAACAAATTTTACTAGGGCTCTTATGGGGCGGCGGACGTAAGTACGATCGGACGTTACTCGATAGGGTGTAAGTCAATGGATGACTGTACTTTGAGTTCCTTCTCAGATCTCGTCCCCAATTATTACAGGCTTGCAGGTCACGGGTGATGCTCGTTGTCCAATGCCAGTGTCTTTGTGTGAATCTGTGAGTCAGTTTGTTATGAAGCAGTTGGCTCTCCCGTTCTGGATGTTCCGAGGATGATATGACGGAAATAGAGGTCGCGTCTGACATCAGGGCAGCACGGCTGTCTCTTCTCTGCACAAGCTGGACTCCTCACTGCATGTCCTTGTATACAGTTGCACATGTCAGCTGGCCTCAGCATTATTAAATAATTCTAGAACTGCTGCACTTTGTGCCGTGTGATGAAGCTTACAGTGTTGTTTTGTAGTCTTGCTGGGCAACGCAGAGGCAGAAAGGGGGAAGGGACTCAAAACGACTAGACAGTTTCCGTCTTCAGCACTCAGACGCCATTCTGGTCCAAAGAGTAACACCGGCTTGCCACAGGACGTGACCCAGACAGTTTGCCGCCTCTCTTATCCCAGAAGTCGAGGCTTGTGAGGGGACCCTCAGTGTTTTATACAGACATACCCACAGCTGGTGGTCCTCGGTGCTAAGGGTCTCTGAATAGGCTTCCCCTTACTGCTTTTTGTCACCGATGACTGGCAGACGATGACAGGCAGTGCATCAGCACCAGTCGAAGGAGCGACCCACCAAACGGAAGAATGTGTGGTTGGGCTCCCTGAAGAATCGGCAGAGGGCGCGGAGTACCACGGCAGCCAGCGGGGCATGGGCGCGGCCCTTGGACTCATCCAGGCACCTGTCATGGCCGCCAGGGGGGCGAAGGCAGTAGAATCCCTTCGTGGCATTGAAGTAGAAGTTGGCGGCTCCGATGCGTGCCGGCAGCCCCAGGAAGCGCTCAGTCCTCTTCAGCTCAGGGAGGGGGTCATGGACGAGGGCATCGCCATCCACCACGTGGATCTGGGCCCTGGGGAAGTGGGCCAGCCAGCGGCGCAGGTGCAGGTGGTACAGGCTCCGCTGGAGAGCCCGGTAGCCAGGGTTGACCCTGCCCTGGCGCAAAAGCAGCTCCTCCAGCGCCGGGTAGGGCTTCTTGCGTAGCTGGCGGTTGCGGAGCACCTGCGTGTAGTCCGAGACGAGCCGCTGGACCGGGTCACGGACGATGAGCAGCAGCCGCACGGCCCGGTCCATGTGCCGCACTCGTGCCGGAGCCTTTGGCGACGCAAAGTAACCCGGCGTCTTCTCCACCGTCAGCTGACCCGGGAGAGAGGCGGGCATCTGAGCCCGGTACCAGCCCAGCCCGCGCCGGTAGTTCTCATCCAGGTCGAAGAAGTGCACCTCTGCCGGGGCAGCCGCCACAGCCGGGTGCAGGTCCAGCATCTCCAGCAGGGCCCGGGTGCCACCCTTCCGCACGCCGATGATGATGGCCCCGGGCAGGCCCTGGGAGGCGTTAGCCGTGGGGGGGGCCACTGGAAGAAAGGTCTCCTCAAGGCACAGGCAGGTCGGCAGCAGGAGGATGAGGGACAAGAGCCGCAGTGCTGGGGCCGCCAAGTGGCAGTGATGTGTAGTCTTCATCTGGAGTATGTCACTAGACTGGAGAAGAATTTACAGATGAGGGAAAAGGAAGTTGTCATTTATATTGAACTCAGTCATTTTTTATCCCATTTTTGTACTACTAATGGTGATCTCGTATTTACACCCTGCACTCTCTGTCAGGAGTGATGTTACTCACTGCTGGGAAGTGTGAACTTTCAGGTGTGATTAAGTCAATTTGCAGACCTTCTTTAGCAAGACAGCGGTGAAGCTTCTCCAGGAAAAATCAGAGCACTAGTTCACAATAAAGCACTATTGTCCATATAGCTGTATCTGCTATGGATTCACTATTTTAAAACACAAGTACAATTTTCTTTAAATGATGTAGTGCCAGTCAAAATAACATGAACCTCATAGACAACCGTTTGCATTTTACTGTAAAAAAAAATCCAGAGTTTCCAGAATGCACCTCTTGTGGAGAGAATCCTCCATACATGTATTTGTGTACGTGCATATATGCATGTATGTATCCTGATACAGGTACGTTAAAAAAAACAAGACCTCAGTAGGGAGTTTCCATAAACTGCAGCCAGTCCGCTGTATGGTGCCATTCAGACGACCTGCTGCTGCCACCCCCCGGTGAAAGATAATATTGCAAGTTAGACCTATTGTCCAAAGTTGCCGTTAGCGTATATATGCCCTTGATTCTAAACAAGACATTTTTCTATTCTAGTGGTCAGATTTATGCACATAATATAGTGTAAACAAAGATTTCCATCATATTTTCACTGGATACCAGGAGTATTGTACAATATCAAGACTGCATTCTATTGGAGAGCCATTGATGGCTTGAGGGATGAGAGAACATCTGGTCTGCAATAAGCTCTATCCAGGTGAAGAGGACACTAAGCAGGCATAAAAACGAAGCTTCTATTTTGCAACAAAAATGATTTTTGAATTGTTTTAGCAGAAGGGAGAAAGGAACATATTTTTGATGATAGATGAGATTTTGACTGAAAGATCTCTGAAAGGTTTCAAGAATCTCTTGGAATTAATATAGTATTGCTGTTGTCTTTATTTTCAAAATGCAAATAAGAATAAGTGAATATAATGATTCTGTTTTATGCACATCATTTTTATATTTGTCTTGATTGTCCTTGCAACACCCCAAAGTAAATTCCTTGTGTGTTAAAGTATTTAGCTCTAATTAAGTGATAGCAGCCATTCTGTGCCAGTGCACTCACCAGACTTTAGCTAAGGTGGTGGAGGAGCAGGAGAGAATTCATCAGATATAGGGGATGATTAGGAGGCCAGTGGCTTGTACTACAAAGTGGGGTTACTGGCTTATCGGGGTAACTTGTAGGATTTAAGGTACCACAGTTTAAATGGACTTCATATTTGTTTGCTTACATTTTGCCCAGGCTACCTTAAATCCGACAAGTTACCCCGATAAGCCAGTAACCCCGCTGCGTAGTACAGGCCCCAGGTCTGATAGGGCCACCACCCCTACTCTCCTGAAAGGTGCTCAGGGATCTTCTGTGGTCTCAGAGGCTCAGTTTTATGTTTTATCCAAAGGATGGTACTATTTCTGCAGCACCATGTTCCCACCACTGCACAGGGACCCACACTGACCACAGGATGGGCTAATCTGTTAGCTACACCAACACCTCTTCCTATAGCAACCCAGTTTTCCCAGTCTGTCTCCCATATAAGTAGTGGTCAGGCCCAATCTGGCTTAGCTTCAGATAGAGTTCCTGGTCTGAACTGCGGGTGATATGACTGCTGGCAACCCTAGTTTTCTCAGGATAAGTTTTGAAAAGGGTGTCCGATGTCCTTGTGGCCTGTGTTTCTTGGGTAAAGCTCCAGGCCACATTGCAAATCTGCACTGGATGGAAGACGCTAGATGGATGGATGGATGCATGGATGGATGGATGGATATAAGTAATACTGAAAAGATTAAACTCAGTAGCATTGGCCAGATGGAAAAGGGATGTTCTGCTGTAGTGATATATTGTTCCTGTCAGAGCATATACAGGAAGTGGGTTTCAGGAGGGTGTGTTTGTACTGGTTTGTGACTGAAATGATCGCACAATTTTAAAAAGCACAAAAATGTGTGAAGCTGTTGTTCTGTGTCCTGCTGATAATACTAGTTAAGGGCCTGGACTAAAAAAGGAGAGGTCATTGGTTGAAATCCCAGGAGAAGTTTCTCTTTATCGTTCTCTGTGACTCTCAGACCAGTAATTTCATTCTGCACTCCCATCTGATAAACCCCTCCCTGTGGCGAATTCCCTTCACTACAGAGAGAAGGCACCGTATGGAGATTAGATCTCGCTATAATTGAGAGCTGGAAATAAGGTGTCCTGATCCAGGTGTTTTCATCTGGCCCGGAAAGACCCCTCCACCGAACTTCCACCTCTACACTAGGAGTTGACCTTCGGTTAATCGGCGAAGCTCTGCAGTGACGCATCCAGCTGTGCGTGAAATTAGATTCCCGGTAAACCCTGACCCACGTGCAGCTGTCAGACTGGCCTCCTCTGCGCGGACAGATCAGGGTGAACCTCACCCTCCTCGCAGCGAAACCTGCTCTGCTTCTGGATACTGAATTTGATCACATGCCACGATTCAGAAGCATAATTGAGCTGTTATGCATTTTGTGACTGCTACACAAATTTCTCCGATCCGGTCGTGGAAGTTGCAATATTGTGCGCTAAACTATTCCACAGTAATACTGCGCGCAATGAGCCGTATATTATAAACATATTCCACCAAAACGCACCCCGGGAAAACAAAGCGCATATTCTCGTTACCAACTATGGCGAGAACCGTAAATATAAACAAAACGAATATATGTTTCTCCTAAAAGTGTTTCTTTTGAGTTTATATTGTTTTTTTTTTTTGTTGTTTTTTTTGTGCATTGTTGTTTGTTTTTGTATGTTTGTGTCAATATTTCATCACTTTAGCGGATCATAAACTAAACAATGCTTTTACATTTAAATTTCTGACAGATGTTCTAAAGTAATAAATAATAAAAATAAAATAAAAAAAATACAAAAAGCACGCATTGCGGTCTATCGGAGAACTTCAAGAAGTTACCAAACGGATGCAAAATCAAAGATATTCATTTCTGCCTAGCACTAACCACACATTAAATTATGGCATATGCGAGTAGCCCAGAATGTCTGGAAAACAGAAATATAAAGCATATGTAACTGTCTCATAAACATATAATAAGAATTGTAATAAGCAATGTAATAAGCCTAAAATCAAAGGGATAGAAAAACGCTCAAAATGGGATAGGGTTCAAAGGGTTAAAACATCTAACTGAAACACACTAATGTATTACGGTTCCTTGTTTGTATTAAGCCAGCTATGTCTACAGGGGTCTTGCAAGAATAAACCAGTACCGGCCTGATGGGGGCAGCAAAATGTCATTTCCTTGTTATAGAACGTCGGGAAAAAGTACGAGCAATATTAGGGTGTGATTTTTATTTAACCTTTTCCACTTTCAGTTAATTGTTGTTCACAGACGTCGTAGGGCGAAAGGGGTTAAAGTCATTCTCACGAACTCCATAAAAATTTTGTCTCATTTTAAAAATTTGTTTTTAGACAGACAAGCTAAACGTACTGTAATTATATAAACGGTCGATTATGCCTATGGGAACGTCAACGAGCCGGTATCGTCAACCTCTTCGTACACGGACAAACGTGTCCGTGCAGCACTCGTCTCTGTCCGTGGCACAATATTTTGATTGAGAAAAAAACCATATAGCTTATGTTTTTAAATACAATCTCCCTGGTAAAAATAGATAAACAAATGTTATTTTGATCAAGATATCTTGCAGGATTCCCAAGGTGTTGACCCCTGTGAATGAGTTTTATTATAGTGCATTTCTGTAATAAACAAGTATTTCATTAAATCCAGGGCATAAATGGCAAGACTAACAACAAACTGAGAAAAAAATGTACATCTTATCAAACAAATTGATTGTTTATTATGAGTTACATGCAATAAAGTTGAAAGACATTAAAGTTGAAAAACTAGTTTTGTGTTATTTGATCTTACATTTGTGTTAATTGAGATTTTTTACCTATTTGGAGAAAATGGTAAAAAAAAATCATTAAATCATACTTTTAACAACATACTTTTAACATACCTAAAAAGTTAAGGAGATGTCATTTGCACTACATAAAAAAACACTGTATTTCATTGTAATTTTTTTTTTTTCTTAAAAATTATCAAGTTCATGAGAATGACACACTGGATACTGTCTGCTGCCGCTTTATGTGGCTGGTGGTCAGAGTGCGAATTACCCCTCCATAAGTGGGGGCTACTGCACCCCGCAGTACCCCCCGTAATTCGAACCATGCTGGTGGTGTGGATCCACACTTTGGAAACACCTTCTGGAAATTTGCTCTGCATGCGGTTGCATCTGTTCCCCTGTGGTCTGCAACAGCAGGTTAATGTATTTAGCTTTTTACTTTTAATATTAGCTAAAAATAGACAGAATGGACTGGTGCCATGGGGGGCCAGGGGAGGTGTGGGGGGTGTGTGAATTAATCGATTGCCGTAGGGCAACTCTGGCAGAGGAAAATTCATGCAAATGAAAATTGTTTCTGCAGCAGGATAAGCTTCATGGCTGCACATCGCTACACAAAGATCAATTCTGTTATGAATTCTGCTAATTACTAATGAACGTTTTACTCAGCCGCACAGAGCTAATGGTCACATGGGCGACTTGGGTAATGAAACCCACCGACCTGCACGGGGTCAGAAGTGCCCAAGCTTCTGAATACAGCTGTACAAAGCAGCTATATAGATAAAACACATACAAGCAAAACCTCATACAGCACATTTTTGGCAGCTGAACCTGTTATTTTATGTTGCCTTTGGAGGGAGAAGAAAATAGGGTCAGTCGTGATCTTTAACGGACATTATTGCTGCACAGCTTCCAGTCTGGGGCCAAGGCACAAACCAGACAGGGTGTGGGCAGAGTGTCGTCTACCTGCCGGCATCAACGGGGTGGGGGGGAGCTTACACTACGGGCTGCTGGGTCACTGTGTCCCTCCTCCCAGGACCACCGGCAGCAATGGACACACGCTACACGTCCCCTGGTCATATGGCACATAATAGCCTGTGGGCCTCTGTGTATTCACAGAATGGCCACAGGCTCATCATTAGCCACCATAATGGGAGGGGACCTCTAAAGGACCACTGTGGGAACTGGCGGGGGGGGTCATGAACAGCCCCCAACTTTCAAAATTAAAGAGTAAAAATATTTCCAACCGTTTGCCTCAAGGTCACCGTGTGACTTTGGCCGTACCGCAGCACAGTGAGGAGGTCACTGTGTGATTTTGACCATACCGCGGCACGGTGATGAGGTCACTGTGCAACTTTGGCCGTACCACGGCATGTGATGAGGTCACTGTGTGACTTTAGCCATACTGCAGCACGGCATTGAGGTCACTGTGTGACTTTGGCTGTACCGCAGAACGGTGATGAGGTCACTGTATGATTTTGGCCGTACCACGGCATGGTGATGAGGTCACGGTGCGACTTTGGCCATACCGTAGCACAGTGATGAGGTCACCGTGTGACTTTAGCCATACCGCAGCACAGCGATGAGGTCACTGTGTGATTTTGGCCGTACCACGGCATGGTGATGAGGTCACGGTGCGACTTTGGCCATACCGTAGCACAGTGATAAGGTCACCGTGTGTCAGGATGACTGTTTCAGTGAAGCTCCTCCGATCTCCAGGCCTTCTGTAAACCATGCCACAGGTAACCAATCAGACGTGAGGACAGGATGTGACAGCTACAGAGCAGAGCAGTGACACCACTGGTAAGCAAGATAACTGACCTCAATTACCGAAAGTGAATATAAATATTAATGCACAGACTTAAATGTTCAGTTCCAGATCAGTGTGGGAGAGGATGGGCTGCTAATGTAAGAGTACTGGGAGGACAGGCAGAGCCACCAGTACAGAAAGGCCTCCGACTGCCACTCACCAGCACTGCCACCATTAGTGACCCGAAAACGGCATTAGTTCAAGGGCACGGAATGCAGCATATTTATATAATCATCCACTGTACTCAGTACAACATAAAGAATAAGTATATTTACACACATAGTTTTTATTCTGCAATTTAGTGATTGAAATTTATGTATGAAAAATGTAAATGAATTCTGCTAATTACTAATGAACACAGAGGTAATGGTCACATGGGCGACTTGGGTAATGAAACCCACTGACCTGCATGGGGTCAGAAGTGCCCAAGCTTCTGAATACAGCTGTACAAAGCAGCTATATAGATAAAACACATACAAGCAAAACCTCATACAGCACATTTTTGGCAGCTGAACCTGTTATTTTATGTTGCCTTTGGGGGGAGAAGAAAATAGGGTCAGTCGTGATCTTTAGCGGACATTATTGCTGCAAAGCTTCCAGTCTGGGGCCAAGGCACAAGCCAGACAGGGTGTGGGCAGAATGTAAAATGTAAAATGATATAAAGATTAAATTTTTCATATATGCACAATATTTCAATGTAAAATGCCATTAGATATATTTTATTTATATATACAACTTTTTGTTTATTGAAAGCATAATGCATGAATGGCAGTTGCTGTGTATGGGATTATGATGATTTAGTAATAAATATGTTTATCTAACAAGGTGCTGAATTAAAAATGAGGGAAGTGAATGTTAGCACCAAATAGATATATGTATAAGATATATGTATATACTGTCTTAGCAGAAATAGTTGGGATAAATCAGGGAAAATCGGCCTTGGGCACATTTGATCTGGATTATCCAATATCATGTTTAACTTAACCTGCTTTATTTTTTATACAAATGTTATTATTAATAATTACAACAATATTCAACATTATACCATAGTAACCCTCTCTGGAACTTCTTAATAATTAGAAGCATTTGATTTTCCATATCTTAATTACACAACTTTCAGTTAGATACTCCAGAACTTTGTTTTACAGTGTTCACTGAAATCACTATAATGTAAATATTACAGTGAATTACCGTTGCTATAGTTTAAATTCCAGTTTCTACCTATACCATTTGCTAATGTATATGTGAAATCTTCTGTACACCTTTTATTGTCTCGTTTGACACTAGACTGAAGGATGAGTAAGTATAACTATCTTTGTCTTACATGCATGTGACAATGAAACTTTTAAACTTTCATTCAGTGTTTTTGTCTTCTCATTTTAGAGTTGCAGCTTGAATCTCATTGTATAATGACAACAAAGGAATTCAATTCAGTTCAAAATAAACTTTAGGGTAGCTAAATGGTTAACAACAAAACGCAATTTAAAAGCTATTGTGACTTATTCATTTTTTTTTTTTTTTAAATCATCCCAGTATTTATCATTCTAGCCATTTGCTGCTCCGCAGAATCGCAGTTTCGTTTCTTGTGTGTAAAATGACCATAAAGTGACTTGACTAAAGCCCATCAGTAGGCCTACAGCTTCTCGGATGTTCGGTTCAGCGAGCTGCTCTCTGCAGGATTAACATCGCCGCCTGTTTTCGGGGTGAAAAATCACAGACCGGCGCCTGAAAAGAAGTGAGCGCCCGTCGGCCGTCTATAAATCCGGGAAATGGGATGCATCGAATATAAATGTTGAGTGATCGTCACTTACAGTAACACCTGTGATGCTGTTCGATCTCTTATTACCTCCCGAGGGCGAGCATTTCGTTACATGTATCGGGAATGAATAATATATTTTTGTTACATACAACACGAACCGGAGTCTTTTCACTGGCACACAGTTTTAAATAAACCATATTGTATTTTAACGCTCCAGATCTCCAACAAAAAAAGATATCGCACAACTAAAATCTATAGCAAACAAAGTATTACTTTTTAAATAAATGAGTCGGGTATGCAATGAGAGATATTATACTCGATTGTTGTCAGCAGAGGTATATTAAAAATAACCAACAAAAAAGAAACACTTTACGCTCGAGCGTGATGGGGTCAGCGCTACCGGCCAACGTTTAATGTGGCGCCCAGTTAAGGTTGGCACCGTCTGTCATTTTGGTCAGCAGGAATAGACACCTGCCTTGTGGCTGTGGATGTGACCTGACTTCCTACTGCCCTGTGCAAGAGACTTTTAGACCGAATGAATAAATAAATATGAATAAAACATGTAGGCTACTGCTGGTTTGAGCCGATCTTCTGTACCCTCAGCTGTAATTAGGCTCCGTGCTCAGCAGACGCGTTTTACTCGCAGTATAAAACCCTGCGATCTGCACGCGCTCTCATATTATCCCCCAACACGCGAGGCAGGAATCCATCCACATCACACTCACATCACACACAAGGCTGGGCATTACATTCATCCCAAGGTCGCCTGTCATTTTGAAATATGCTGTGAACTGGAGCTGAACTGGAGTCCAAAAGAGAAGAACTAAGGCGTTCTGAAGTTGAACAGATACACTACACAGGGTATTAAACTATGGCTCAGGTCCCAGGAAAGCCGCAGGAGAAGCCTTGGGAGGCATCGAAACTTTTAAAGCATGTCATCCACACTTGGCATTTTAGGAAACTTCTCTTGACAAACTTCCTGTACGATGCTTCAACTACAAAACGGGCTGAGCAGGTTGTGCTGTGCGTGACTTTAATCCCACAACAGCACTTTGGTCTGTATGCAACACTTTCAGATTTTAACTTTTGTTTCCCAAAGGAGCAGAAATTCTTTTTAATGTGACTTGAGGAATATGGTTTTGGGGATCTGCATTTTGGGGCAGGCTTGTGAAGTGTAGAGCATGGTCGTGCTGATTGACACAGTCTGGCTCTGGTAACCATCCTAACGCACAGCGGGGAACCACGAACTGCAAGCACCGTGTAGTCCCTCCTGACAAGGAAACTGACAGGGGCTGTCACAGTGGCCTGCGTGGGAGCTGAGCCACAGTACACAGCCCCAAGTGCTCATGGGGGAGGCGCCACCAGCGGGGCTTCAGCCAGCAAGATGCATTCTAGAGCACGATGAGCAACTTTACCACATTCACACCACAGTCAGCTTAGCATCTTTGGATAAATTCCGCCTCTTACATCCCTGTTAATTAACTTTACTATGTTTCTCACCAAAAAGCATTACTAATATCACAACTCAAGTGAGCGAAATGGGACCTGGCAGCTTATCTCAACGGCATCTTCAAAGTTTGGAGCGATTTGCATAAATTTACATTCAGCGTAGACACAAAAAAAGCAACCCCCCCCCCCCCCCCGCCTTGCTGGCATTGCAGCAGTTATTACAGAAAGGCTGAGCTGTGTGTGAAGCTCGACCGTTTGATGACGAGACCGGTCCTAATTACTGGTGACACTTTGGGACAACTTCCCTTTGTGGAATCGCCCCAGTCAGGCATCCCACCCCACCGGCCCCAACCTTAAACACCCACAAATGTTCACCTACCGCTCTCGGTGGCCACATGGCAGAAAGGTGCGACTTCTGCTCCGACTTCTCCGTGTTCTGCGCTGTCCGTCCCTTGGCCGTGTGGACGAGCGACTGTCTGGCTCTGGGCGAGCAGCTGAGAGGTGGAGAGAGAGTCACAGCTTGTCTTCTGGCTCCGTCTCCCCTATGCGTGTGTATGTGTGTGTGTGTGTGTGTGTGTGTGTGTGTGTGTGTGTGTGTGTGTGTGTCTGTGTGAGATTGAGCCTGCGAGCTCTGTCTGCCCAACCACGTCTCTCCACAGGGACCTTCATACCCTCCCCCTTTCCCCCAATTTTTCTCCACCTCCTTTCCTTCTGCTTCCATCCCTTGTTTCCTCCTTTCAGTGTTTTTCATCTGCAGTTCCTTATTATATATCCAATAATGCACTATTATCCCTCTATCTTGGTGTCCTCACATTTTCTTGTGTCGCGTCAGATGTTTATCTCGGTCACAATTTCATGGGCCCGCATGAGATCATAGCTTCAACTGACAACCAGATTTCCCCACAACAACACGGGTAAAGCATATCAACTCCACAGACACAGATCCAGAGCAGAGACTCAAACTTTGTGGTATCTGCTGCACCATCCTCCTGACCCTCAGCTGAACATTTCAGTGTTTCTTGTGAAAACAGATAACTCTGCCAGTCCCGTAGACGGATGTTTGGAATAAAAGCTGAATTAGGCAGCGACACCTCACCCCTTCATCTACTCACATCTCTTCATCTAAGGAAATAGCTTCCTTATTTTCAGTACCCTTGTCCAAGGTCTTTTCCGGCTTGATTCAGTAAATTAGCCAGCTGTTAGTCAGGTAAATGCATAAGTAAGCTTTGTGTTTGCTAAGCAGCTACAAACAAAAAATATGTTTAAAATACTGCAGTAGCTGCCAGATTGGGATAATTGGTCTGATTTTAGCACTGAAAACTTGGCTGGCACTATGCCTTGTTAAGCAAAGCCCACACACACACACACACAAACACAGCAGATCTCAACACCCTTAGCCTTTGCTTAATGTCATTAAAGATCCTTCTGAAATGAAGTTGGTTTGTCATTTTTTAAGTAACGGTGATATTTATGTTTCTTTACTATTGCATTGGGTTTAGGATTTGTGGGTTTCTTTTTCAGGACATAAATAAATAAGTATCTTATTTATTTAGAGACTTGCTTTACAAATACACTGACTGAATGGTGACCTTTTTTGCCCATGCATTCATGATTCATTATCATGCTTATCTTCCCTCTGCTTCTCGGTGTGGGGGTCCATGACGGCAGGACACCATCTCCATCAGACCAGGTCTCCATAGAGTCCAGCTGGTTCTGGGGGATCCCTCAAGAACCAGGGTCTCCATCCTGTGGGGTATGCATCTCCTTCATAACCACCCGAGCTTATCCTGCTTGCCGCTAATTTGTTGTGGGCACTTTGTAGCGAGGGCAACACCTCCACTCATTTCCATCTGGAGTTACTGAGCAGATTGTTCTTTGTGCGGGCACACCTGTGGCATTCTGCCATCGGCCTGGAGAGCAGGAGGGCGGGGCTGGTGGGACAGCAAGGGGTGCGAGCAGGGTGTTGTCTGGAGGAGTTCCTCTCACCCAAAGAACAAATCTCAGCCTATACCCCCACCCTGCGCCCAGCTGAGAAGATCATTCTAGGCCCAATCGAGGCCGCAGGAATCAGAGGAGCCGTACTGGGGCGGCAGCGTCAGCAGGGGGTCTGTGGCCTCGGGAGAAGAAGCAGGAAAGGAGATCAGATCAGAAGCGCTCTCCAGGTCAGCTCCGCAAGCTTGAAAAAGCCTCCTGTCAAAATCTCTCCATCACCCCCACCCCGCACTTTGGATTAACAGGTCTCTGCCATCGGATTGGCTGGAAACAAACAGAGCCGGCCCCCGCTGTGCCCCGCTGTGGGGGGGCACGTCTGCCTCGCACTCCTTCTCTCCGTTGATAACGCCCCCCTCCCCTCCCTCCCCTTTGATCGGCCCCCACCCTCCATCCTCCCTTCTTCCAGGCCCCCTATCCCGAGATTAGAGCTTTGAATATGGGACGATCTCGC
>JAODJU010000119.1:29983713-29997259 GCA_026776725.1 Gnathonemus echidnorhynchus | reverse complement strand
CACGAGCCCCCCCCCCCACACAGCACACGCCAGCACGGATGCCAGTAGACACCCTGACGTGCTCGTGTCTGGAGGTGTGCAGTCTGTGCACCCGATTACTGTGGCAGCAGCGCATTTCCTGCACGAGTGCAGGCACACCTGCGGGTGGAAGCAAGGTGTCCGTAAGCAGGAATGAGGAAAACAGCGGGGAAGGAATGCGTGAGACTGGAGGGAATGCGGCTCTCTCACACAGACCCACGGGGAGTAGTGAAATCATTCAGAAATATGTGCACAGTGCGCTTGGGCAGCCATTGACAAACACACACACAGCGCAGTGTCAATGGGATGCAATGCTGTACCCCTGATGCACACTACAGTGACCCTAACGGGTAAACATGGGAGAGACGCCATCTGTCACGCCATCTTTACACACAGACCCCTGTCCGTTCATCTTACGCACCAAACGCTTCCAAACATAATGTGATCAACACTCTCGCACACTCATCCACCTCTGCATCATTTCCTCTTACAATGACTCCAAGCCAACTCCTCCTCCACATCTCCAGGGCAATTTGGTATTATTATTATATAATAACCACAATAATAATAATACTTTTATTTGTATGGCACCTTTCTAACAATTGAGTGCAGCTCAAAATGCTTCACAATGATGATACAATTAAGAAAAATTAAAAATAAAATAAAAACACAATTTAAAAAAGGAATATAAATAATGAAATAAATCCAATTACGTAAAAATAAGCAGGTTCAAAATATTAAGAATAACGAGTTTGAGTGGCAGAGAGAACATAAGTAATGTATGAACACAAAAAGAAACACCAACCAAAAGGCAAATAAAAAACAAAAATTTAGCTACTTTTTGAAACTGATAATAGAGCTTGTCTGAGGAATGTCAGTTGGTGGGGAGTTTTAAAACATTAGTGCGCATAAACAAAAGGCTGCTCCCCCAGTTTTCTTGATGTCTAGGTGAAATGTAAGTCTTCCCCGACTCCAAACTCATACTAGATTTACGACACTGTCTTTTGAGACATCGTATGTTACTGGTCCTCCACAGTACTGTTTTGATGCTAGATTTCTTCTTGACTACTTCAGGTGTTACTATATCTACCAGAGATTAAAAATGACTTTTGAAATTATTCACCTCCTCGTGTATGTATGATAACTCCTGTGAAACTGGCATCTCTCTTATCACTTTGACAAATACGTGTAGAGCTTCATCATTAATACACCATTTTTTTTGACAAACTGCGGTTCCATATCAGAGAGATTAATAGATTGAAGAATATGCCTCAACTGTACGATTTAACACTGGAACCTCTTGAAATGATTATATCCAGTGCATGCCCATGGGGGGCATGGTGGTGCAGTGGTTTGCACTGTCGCTTCACACCTCTGGCGGTAGGGTCTCAGTCTCTGCCATGGCTCCATACAGTTTGCATGTTCTCCACTGTCCTTGTGGGGTTTCCTCCAGGTGATCTGGTTTCCCACCACAGTCCAAAAATATGCTGAAGTTAATTGCTGTTACCAAATTGCACAGAGCTGCGTGTGTGTGAATATGCCCCACAATGCCCCCCCCCATCCAGGTTGTTCCTGGCCTTGCACCCATAGCCTCTGGGATAGACTCTGGGCCCCCTGTGACCCCGAATATCATAAACGGTTTCAGAAGTGGATGGATATAGCACTAGCAACAAGCTGAATGCCATCAAGAGTACACAGGCATGAGATTCATGGCTTTGCTATCAGCAAGATCATCACATAGAAAGATTCAAATCACCAGCTAACAAAAGAGAATCATATTTCACAATACAGAAGGAAAGAAATTCTGAGAAGCGTGAGATAAATGTCTGTGCAAGTTTAAGTGGTTGATAAAATTAGTATAATCATCACTGATGACTGACCTTTTAACGTCCATAAAAGTTGGATATACAGTGACAGAAAAAGTGCCTGGTGCAGCTTCCTTACAGGTAGCAGTCTGAGTATAGAGCAGTGAGACACCCTCCTTCCTGAAGGGGAGGGGCTGTTTGCATTAAGGATACTGCTCCATCACAGTATTACCACGTTTCACTCAAGAATATAAGATCTAGTTAATTAATCAATCACAAGAACACTGGTCGCACTTTTCCTTTATGGGGCATAAGTAACTTAGTAACTCAGTTACTACTCAAGTACAAATCATGAACACAATAGTAATTGCATGACATAATGAACTAATATGATTTATTAATGATGAACAAACATGACATCAGAATGTAACTAACAATTAATTTTTGCTTAATTAATACATTAAGTAAAAGTGTACTACTACATTATTTGTGCCCCCTCAAAGTGTCACCAAAACATTTCGTTATTCACTGAGCTGGCATTGAGTAGTGTCATCTTGGGTGTGTTGGCTAGTTGTGTCAAAGTTCTGCTCATTACCAATAAAAATTAAATTTGAATAATTCCTCCTTTCACTTCTCAACACTGTGAGAGAATTGCTGCAGTCTGTGATAATGGGTAGGCGTTTCACCGTGATCGGTGAGTTCTGGATGAGGTTTACTCATGTATTCATCTCCTATCCAGTTGGTGACGTATCCTTGTCATTATCCAGGGCAACTCTGAGCTGGTCTGCTAACATGTCGGAGCCAGAGAAGCTTGGATGAAGGTCATCTCTGCGATAGTCATGGTCTATCCCAAATTGTCCCCGTTATTCATATAGTCAACGTGTTTGTCCACTTACCTGGCAGGGGATACGCCATGATCACGAGGGTGGTCCACCCAGGGTGAAGCCCAGCCATCGCACTGCGGCTGTGTCGACCCCTGTGAATTCCCCACGTGTGGGAATCTTGACTGGATAAATTTTGTTAGTGAGTGAATGCGTTTGCATTCTGCCCACATATATATATATATATATAGCATCGTGGTTTTGGATGGTGAGATACAATGTATCCGAATGCCAGAAAATTTTTCATACAGGGAAGTGAGGCTGGAAAGTTGCAGCAGACTGAGCTTCACAGGTCCCTTAATTGTCATTGTTTTATCTATATATAAACCAGCAAAGTCCCACTTAGGTACCCTGAGCAAGGTACTGCCCCCATGCACTGCTCCCCAGGAGCTAAATAATAGCTGCCCACTGCCATGCCACATATGGGTTAAATGCAGAAGACACATTTAGCTGTGGTCCACTTTGTGCAGTTATGTATCAGCAACGACAATTAATCACTTCACTTAAATGCAGCACTTTAAGGCAGCTGTGAAGCTCAGTCTGCTGCAACTTTCCAGCCTCACTTCCCCGTATGAAGAATCTTCTTGCATTTGGATGGATTGTATCTCACCATCCAAAAGCACGATGCTAATATGCAGGTGTGTGTTTGTATCTGTCTGAAAAGGCATCCAGGATGGTCCCTGTCCTCAGATGAAGAACAGATCACAGTAACCCCCAACGGATGCGCAGTGAATGGAAACAGACGGGTGTGTTTCAGATGTCTGACATAGTTTGAAAGCGTTATGTGGCTCCTTTGGCTGTGATTTGGGATGTGGCTCCTTTGGCTGTGATTTGGGGCACATTACACTCTCTCTGCTTTGTTGAATATTCTACCACACACATGCTGGATACAACCAGCTCCAAATACGCCCATCTATAAAAAAAACAGATATCGCCATTCCATCCATCGTGTCCCCTGCATGTGCTCTGCGTTTCCTGGGAAACGCTCCAAGCTCACTGTGACCCTACCTTGGAAAAGCATTTATGGAAGATGGATGAATGAGCGGTTAGGTTCCCTATGTCCTGATGAGAGGAACCACCTACAGAGCTTGTTGTTATCATTATTGTCATGACCTCAGCAAACAGACCGATAATGGTGTCGATTTGCTCTACCTGCCACCACCAATGGGCTGACACACTGAACATTAATCCAGAACATGACTGTGCGCAGATGGTCCTGGTGACTGATTTCATTGATACATTCAGTCATTCTTAAGGGCAGCACGGGGGGGCAGTGGGGGCCCTGTGCCCTGACACCTCCAGGGCTGTGGGTTTGTGTCTATAAATGAACGGACTTTGCATGCTCTCCACTCAATCTCACTGGTTTTCTTATGGACGGACTTTGCATGCTCTCCACTCGATCTCACTGGTTTTCTTATGGATGCCCTCCCACAGTCCACAGACATGGCAAGATGAACTGGTGTCCCTAATTCGCCCATATTGGGTGAGTATGATGGACTGGCATGCCATCCAGTGTTCCCAGCCTTGTGTTACCCTGGGATAAACTCCAGGTTTCCCAAGACCATCTGCTGAAAAAATGGTTGTAGAATTAATGGAGATGTAATCCACATGCCTCTTAACAGTTACTCTGGGTTTGTCATTCCAGAGTGACTATGAAGTATCTCTCCTGATTAGCAGTGATTAATGACTCTTCAGACTGCGGGACATTCCCACTTTGTTGTACAAGGGAATTGGAAATGACAATTCCAGTGTTTTCCTGATCTATCAGAGAAATTTAAGCTGTACTAGAAGTTAAACAGGTGACTGTGTTTCTTTCCTTATACTGTATGGTCAGTATTGCCGATGACAATGACATAGGTGTTCAGGCATATGTGTGTGTGTTCAGTATCTTTGCCACTTGTACAGAAGTTCAGGCTGGGAGTTCCAAAGTGGCAAAGATACTGAATGCCCTTTTTTCACCTCTGAGCACCTGCCACTCGAAATGTCTGCACCAGGCCTGGCCATGCTGCTCAGCTTGTGGTCTGACGGGAGTCCCTCACCGAACCCACAGGGGGCGCGACTCACTCCTTTTGGGGACAGATGTGCCGCATTGTCCTACACTTCCCAGCAGTGGGTAACATGCTGGCTTTAAGAAAAAAAAAGTCTTGTCATTTTAAATCTTGAGTCTCTGGCCTGCAGTAACACCCGCGAGTCTGGAACTCATCCAAAGTGCAGCTCTATAAATGAGCACAGATTTGAGCTGCTTTGTAGAGAAGTGCTGTCTAAGCAGCGACATCACACCTGCCCAGGCGCTGCTCGGGGCTCCTACCCAGGCTGGGAAAAAGCCGGCATCAGTGCTAGTCCTTCATTTTCAGCGTTTATAAACTGTACAATTTCCAGATGATCACGTCTGAAAACAAACTTCTGTCGGGATTCTGTTTGTGCGCAGTAACGATTTTGCTTTTAATGTGTAAAATTACTGTAGGTAAAATATAAATTTTTCCATAAAGTGGAGTGTATCTCCATGGGCACCAGGTGTGTGGGTTTCTATCCTGCCTCTCCGCACGACAGGATCTCCTAGCTGGCGTTAAGGTGGAGAATCTATCCCTGGCTGAAGGCTGCTTTGAGAAACTGCAGAGCATCGCTGCTGAAGACTCAGTAGCCTGGCCGTGAGATGAGGGGGGGACCTGCGGCCCTGCAAGCAACCTGTTTGGGCCATGAAGTAACCACACATCTCTGCCAGAGTCCCGCCTCTTCTCAGCCTTAAATTAAGACGGTAATGAATGACCATCTAATCCAGGGTAACACAATTCAGAATACTGCAGGCTTTGACTGTCAAGGAGAAAAGTAACCGTTTTAATAGGAGAACAGCCCGCTATCCAGATAATACCCACAAACTCTAAACGGCACAAGTAAGATGGCACTGTTGCCTCACAATGTGAGGACCTGGGTTCAAGTCTCCCCCAGGGTTCCATGTGTGTGGAGTCTGCAGGTTCTCCCTGTGTCATCATGGGGTTTCCTCTGGGTAATCTAGTTTCCCCCCCACAGTCCAGAAACATGCTGAGGCTAATTGGAGTTATCAAATTGCCTGTGTGACTGTGCCCTGCAATGGGTTGGCGCCCCATCCTGGGTTGTTCCCTGCCTTGCACCTGTAGGCTGGACCCCCTGTACTCCTGAATAGGACAAGTGGTTACAGAAAATGGATGGAATCATCTACAATTTTTTTCCACATTTAGAGCGAAATTATCTCTATAGTCACAATCACCTGTAAAGTTAAGGCGTGATTCGGGTAGCAGAGCTCAAATCCCCTCAGCGGATACTGACGCCTCCAGCTGGATCTGGAACCTTCTACCACAGTCGTTCTGCAGGTCCCTTCATCTAGACCAGGGGTAGCCAATTTTATCTGCAAAGGGCCGGTGTGTATGCAGGTTTTTGGGATAACCTGTAGGTCAGCTGTTCAAACCCAGGTGTGAGGACTCTTCAGCCAATCAGTCCTCTAATTAGTGACCTAATTAGGGAGTTGCAGCGAAAACCCGCATACACACCGGCCCTTTGCGGATAAGATTGGCCACCCCTGATCTAGGTAATACCCATAAACTCTGAACAGCATGACTAGGACGGCACCCGCCGCCTGGAGAGGAGGGGGGCCTGGGCCGAAACGAGCTGCTGATTAGGGAGGAGAAGCATCGGGAGCCCCCCATGACTCCCGAGGAGCCGAGCCAGCCCTCCTTCTGGCTTCACACTGGCAATGGGGTCCCCAGCAGGGACACTGAAATTCGATCTGCCCTCTGCATCCTCACCCCCACCCAAATCTACACGCACACCTGGACTGACGACAACGGCAGATGGAGTGAGACAGCCGTTGGCTTCAGGTACACAACATCTCACGCTTCAGGCAGCTGGAGTTCTGCACATCTCCTGCTTGCATTGTGAGCTTCTAACTGTCCACGTCCTACCCAGCAAGCCAACATTATGTGGAAGAAGGAGACCAACCCCCCCAGTAATAGCATTCGATTGAACTGTAAATGTTTTTTTGCCTGGGGTATCACCAGCTGGCATAGGTATGACATCACTCATAGGGGCTGGCAGCTTTGGCCCAGAGGGGGCGGGACTGCTGCTGCTTCGGGGAGAAAGTGGGTGAAGATGAAATACGGCCATAGCGCTTCCACAGCCAATTACCTAACGCTGGGTGGTGTTCAGATGGGAGCCTGCCTTGGGAAGATGGAGACAGGGGATACCCTGGACGGGATGCTGGTCCATCTTAGGGCAGATATACACACTCACACACACACAGAGCCAGGAGTGGGAATCGAACCCATAACCCTAGAGTCGCAGTGCTAATCACTGAATCATTGACTGTGCCACCCATCATAGAATTAAATACAATTAAATAAAATTAGGTACAATCAAAAACAGTGCTAAGGAACCGTAATACAGACGAATGCCAGGCAGATGACTTTATGGAGCGAAATGGCAGCCCTGTGGGGATGCAGCTGCTCCCCCGCGCCTCGGAAAGGGGACACGGGCAGAAGGAGAGAGAGCATCATGTGCTTCACAAACATCGCCCTTCCGTGTCAGGAGATCAGCCGCTTTCTGTTGACATTTGCCGCATGTGTCGTAATTTAAAGCATGCGGCTCTCTGGCCAAAATCTGCATTTTACGCCCAACTTTCTTGGAGACTGAGGTCAACAAAAAAACACTTTTCTGTGCGCTTGTGTCTTTGGGGGGAGGGTTAACCCTATAAGACCTTTCAGCTGATTCCAATGTTTCCCTTGCATTTTCTCCAAAATAAACAAATTTATTTAAATGGAATAAAATACAGGTTTAAGAACGAGAGCACAGTTTAGCTTGTTTTTAGATTCATTTAGAAAATGCTCAATTACTTGAAAATCAGGCTGGTTAGAAATTCCTTTGGCCACATCTTTTAAAAATGACACAACATCCAATTAAGCCACAGTGACAGCTGGTAAAGTGAATTCCACCTGAAATTAAATTTCACCTTCAGAAGTTGGCAAGTGGATTGTTTGGTTCAATCTAAGATGTTTCCAGTCCAGGAAATAGGCTTAGGTGGGGGGGCAGTGAAAAATGCAACATGCAAACATAAAAACAGATGGCAGACACAAATCCCTACCCATAAACCCCCACGCTGTCCAGCTTACAGTGTGCGAAGAGCAGAAATGACTCAAGGCCAAACAGTAAGGTACAGTAAGAAGTGCAAATTAAGTTCTCCCAAGTACCTCTACAGTGTCTTACTGCTTTTATTTGATTTAGTTAAATCAATAATCGACAGAAATCTATTGCTGATCTTCTGTAGTTATAAGCTCACTTTTGCTTCATGCACATAGATGGGCGGAACAATGTTGCATCGGACATGATGTTACAGGCCAGTCTCTGTGTTCGTCTCTTTTAAAAATGCATAACTGCCCTTAATGAGTGACGCATGCTTGGGTGCCCTGTGACGGACAGGGCTGGTTCACAGTGACCCTTCACTGGATACAGAAACACATGGATGAAGGCGGGACTGAAATAGATGACTGCAGACTGTGGGCATGTGCGGAAATGCAAGAAGTGCGGGGTGCCGGGTGACAAAAGGAAGCGGGACGTCAGTTACTGTACGCCCACGGGGTTCTTCACGGCTCATATTGGACAGTAATGGCACTGGATTCCCTACAGTGTGTGCTGGGATGTGGTACTGAATCGGAAAGCAGCCTGAGGCCAGTGCCAATGGAAATGACACATGGAACTGGACCGCTGAATGAATAACGCCCCCTAGGGGCCATGAGAGGGGATGGCATTGCCAAAGCACTGAAATAAGACACGGATGTGAAAGCAAAATGGCTCAGTGCACAATTCACTGCATGGAGGAGCCAGTTCACTTTGCTCTATAGCAAAGGGCGGCTCCCTGATGCCGAAAGCCTGCAGGACCCTCAGCGCGTGGGTGCTACTGAGCATGCTCCAACTTTTATACAGTACGCAGTCGCAGGTTGTGTAAACAAGCATGAACAGGTTGGTCGCGCAGACTCGATTTTCCCGCCTGAGGCCAGTGCCAATGGAAATGACACATGGAGAGGTAGAGAGGCGTGGAATCATGGGAGTCCTTCCTGCGGAACCGACCACCGTGGAGGCGTCAGGCGTTTCGCTCAGCTGGGGGGATGAACTCCAGGCCCAAATGGGCGAAGATCTCCTCCTCCGAGGAGGCACGCAGGTACTGCCTCTGGGAAACAGACACAGAGAAAGCAGTCTTAGAGAGCACTGGCCAGTAAGACAGCAGGGACAGTGGGCGTGTGTGTGTCTGTGGGGGGGGTGTGTGTCTGTGGGGGTGTCTGTTTTTCCACAAGCTGGTCTGTGGGGGGTGTTTTGGATAGATTTAAGGGACAGGGAGCTGAAGACGACTGACTACTTTGCTTTTCAAACTGTTTATTAATCCCTCCCTTCTTATCCCAGAAACAGGTAAAGGCAGAAAATGCATCAAAACTTTTTTTTATACAAACAACCACTTTTAAAAATAACATGAACTGCAAGTACATGGTCAGTCGTCACACAGGTTTCTCTCTCAGTTCTCTGACAGTGTACAATCAGCACCTGCTGTGTATGTAATGTCAGTTAGTGTGAGCTTATCTGATTTCAAGATTGTTGCACCAGCTACAAGCATGGAGCTTCACCAAAAGCCAGTTAACCTCCACCGCCGTGACGGAGAACTGGCACCAGCATGCACCGGAAGTACACTGTACCCGCACGTCGAGGACACACTGGCATGTGGCAAAACCGGGCCTTCTGAACATCAGCCAGAGCAGTTACAACCTTGACAGGCGGACAGTATGATATTCCATTTGTGCAGTATTTTATAAAAGCCCCCAAACCATTAGCTGTCAATCAGCAGAAAAGGGTCTTCACCACATGGGGGGGTGGGGGGCAGCAAGTACCACAAATAAAGTGTCGCCCTCTATGTTTTGCATATTGTCAGTACAATAACATCCACAAGACAGGTCAACAAAAACCTCACTGTTTAATTTTTCTGTAATAATTATTACGTAGAAAAACAACACTGAGAAGTAATAGTCAATCAGTTTGCTAGCAATAATGAATAATATTTTTATACCCCCCCCCCGCCACCTCCTAATTTCATGGTGTTTGGTCCATCAGTGATTCTGAATGGACCACGCTAAGCCCGTGGCCTTTGGCGCCCGTGGGAACCCGTGAGGGCCCGTCTCTTACCCGCGTGGAGTCGAACAGGGCGTGGCTGCTCAGTGACATGCTCTTCTCCTGGCCCGCCCAGCGACGGAGCTCCCTCTCAAAGAGCTGCAGACAGAGAGACGGGTGAATGGAGGGAGGGAGGTGCGGCGAGAGGGGGAAGGCGGAAAGCGAGAAGGAGTGACGCTGAGGATAGGCGCTAGACCGCGAGTCCGGGGGAGAGGCGGAGGAGGAGAGAGGCGGAGGAGGAGAAACCGGGAGAAAATGCACAGCGAGAGGTCAGGGAGAGACAGAGCAATGGCTCGACGGACTGATCCGGACAGCAGCCTGCCCATTAACCCAGAGCGCACAACAATTTGCAATTAATTAGGCAATTAGCACCCAGCTCAGACGGGTCAGCGACACAGGATTGGCTGACTGTCAGGGGACCCCACGCTGACAGCAATCCATCGCAGCCAATCAGACCTTTACAGCCCTGTCCTTGGCTGGGCCCTCTACTCTCTCTGCACCCAAAGGCATTAACGTTCACAGCGGTGATGGGAGGAGCGAGGCCTTCGGTGGGTGGGGTCACTCGCAGTCATCTGTGGGTGTAGCCTCACCCAGTCTGCGACCTAACAGCTCTGCCCCCGTCACTGCATCAAGCAGGAACTAAGATCATGAGACAACCCTAATGTTAAGGAAGTTGTGCCTTACAATGCCACAGGAGCCAATGCAAGCAGAAACTAAAATCACATTCAAGTTTTTTAAAAGTATATTTTTCAAGGAAATTGTATAATACTGAGCTATATGTTCTTTGCTTTAAATTTCTTGACCCTAATAATGAACCCAACAGGCAGGAGAGTGACCTACCAAGGAGCACTACAGAACCCCCCCCCCCCCGTGTAGTACAGGTTTATTCTGGGTGCTCCGGTTCCCCCACCGTCCAATGGCAGCCAGGCTGATTGGCTTCTCTAAAACGGCCACAGTGTGATTGTGGGTGTGTGTCCTGTGACGGACCGTACCCCGACCCTGCGCTCCTGGGATAGGCTCCAGACCCCCCCACAAACTTGACCAGGATAAGCGGTTTGAAGATGGACGGATTTGATGAAAAACTACATCAAACCTATATCACAATAGTTCTGCAAAAGTAAACATTTCATGACATTTCCAAACTTAAGGATGTAATCAGGCAAGTCTAAAGAACAGGTGACCTGAATTAACTGAACAATTAGTGTGAAAGCAACAAATCATTTTAGGCACAGGATCTACACACGTCCCTTTTTAACCAAAGTCTGATGGGGCCGAAAGGCAGGTTAGGATGTTAGTGTCCCCTGCAGGACACCGTACCTGAGAGCCAGTCCAGCCAAGCAGGGCAAACGCATACTGACTGACAGGGGTGACGACCAGGTCCACTCTCACGGCCTTCCAGCCTAGGGACTCCCCTGTGCCCCCCACCTGTGCCTCAGGAGCTCTGGAAGCCTGTGTGCTTCCCTGGGGGGCCACATGGGGCAGCTTTAGCTTGAAAACGCTGAAGCAGCGTTCAAAGCGGTCCATGTTACTTGGGGGACGGGCTGGCCACTCTTTGGCCTCCAGGTACGAGTTCTTGTGAATTTTCTGGTACAGCAACAAATCCTGTTGGGGGAGTGAATAATAAATGATGAACCCAACAGGCAGAAGAGTGACCAACCAGGGTTAAAATGGCTGACATGGCATAAATCTCTAAAATGCTGTTGGAAAGCTTGACGTACCCGTGCCTCCAGCCAGCCGATGACCTTGGGCAGTAGCTCCTCCTCTCTACCCTCTTCAGGGTGAGTGATGAGGAAATCCACATCGTGGCCCGTCTGCTTCCCCCTGTGTGCACAGACCCAGGTACGGTGAGGAAAGACCCTGTTTGTGACGGTGGTCTTGAGAAAAATGGACAGAGAACGGCAGCAAACCGCTCTGCAACGCAGCCAGAAAGGCAACCTGTCCACCAGGTCAGATGGAAGTTAGTTCGTGTGTCACTGTCTTTCTGTAATGACACAGACGCACCTGCGGAATCCCCCCGTCAGCGTGATCCGAGTCCCCGGAAGCACAGCATGGACGGCCTCCCCCACGATCCCCCCGAGAAGGTCCGCCTCGGCTCTGGTGACGGGGGTGCTGAGGTCCTCGTAGTAAAGCACGCCTGGTAGGAAAGCAGCACGTGGGGCTGAGAGAGAGGCCAACGGCAGACTGAGGTGGGCGTTTTTTAGGAACTCATTTGAAAGTGGCAGACCTGGATCTCCAGAGTGAAATTAATAAACTTTCCAGGGAGGTTTTATACGATTCTCAATCCTACTGTCACAAAATTCCTATGCAAAAGTAGTTTTCAGTGAATATTGCAAAAGCAAAATACAAGGGAATTAAGTGCCCAATTCTGGTCAGTGATTTCTTTTGCCCTTTCATAAAACTAATTGTAATTAGTGGGGAATTTTGGTTGTATTAATACTTGAACACTGTTTATTGCTATTTTCATATTTGGACACCATTTCATAAGATTAGTTAGTACTACAGCATGGTAACTCCCAGCCACCACAGTGGTCCTGGTCTCTGATTTCAGAACCTTAATTCAGCCAGATGTACCACTGTTCAGGTCCCATCCTTCTAACATGACAAATGCTGCTGTACAAAACATCCCTACAGATGTTATCTGAGGGTTCCATTCTCCGTCTGCAGCCCATCGAGATCTTCCATTGGTCGCTCTGAGCGCCATCGAAACCTGACCTACCTCTGGTACCTCTGCTGTTCTCTCCCCCCCCCCCCCGAGGCCCGTTACTGCTGCTATTACACACCCATGATAACAGCACTACCTCGCTCCTCTGCTCGGAAGGTGTGATCCGGACGTCTCCGCGCTTTACTTACCCACTCCCTGCGCTCGGTTCAGCTTCTTCCCAAAAGCCTCGAGGTCAGCGGGCCTCCGGATTCCCTCCCGGAACCAGAGCTGGGCCGTCTTCACACCCACGCCGAAGATACCAGTGAGGGCCTGGAGTCAGAAAGAGGAACCATGCTGGTAAAGCCTGTGGTAGATGACATCTGGGCCCATATTCACAAAGTATCTTAAGGCTAAAAGTAGCACCCAAGTCTGGGAAACTAAAGAGTAATCGAGAGGATTCCTAAGTCACTAAGACTGATTCACAGACAGTCGCAAAATGGCTGCTGTCGGTCCACGTCTCAATGTCTTGGAAACATTAAACAAATGCTGAATTGCTTAAAGAATACCAATTCAAATTCCTGACCTGTGTATAATTCAAATACACTATAATACAGTGCTGTACATAAAATATAGCTTATAGTTTTGCTGCTGCATCTCAGTGGCTCGTTTTTGGCAGTTTGTCATAAGTTTGTCATTGAGAGAAAATGATTTTGTCATGTTTTCTGTGCACACAGCACTAGTCTCAGGAAGCTAGTCAGAAACAGATAGGTTATCGAAAGGCAAAGTAGTTTTCCATTTTCTCCATATATTTTCCATATATTCTGAAATTAAAAACTAAGTGGACTACTTGACTTTTACTTAACTTTTAGTGCTATTTAGGAATAGTGGCAGGGTAACATGCTTTGCGAATGCAGGCACTGAAAAGAGTCTAGGACAGGGGTGGGTAATCTTATCCGCAAAGGGCCGGTGTGTATGCAGGTTTTTGGGATAACCTGTAGGTCAGCTGTTCAAACCCAGGTGTG
>JAODJU010000119.1:29948793-29983472 GCA_026776725.1 Gnathonemus echidnorhynchus | reverse complement strand
TTTTTGGGATAACCTGTAGGTCAGCTGTTCAAACCCAGGTGTGAGGACTCTTCAGCCAATCAGTCCTCTAATTAGTACTATATTATGGAGTTGCAGCGAAAACCCACATACACACCGGCCCTTTGCGGGTAAGACTGGCCACCCCTGGTCTAGGAAGAGACCAACCTTCATCGCCTGGTACTTCTCAGACTGCCGTGTGCCCTCCACCTCACTCGACACCCCATCCTCCAGGATCTCCTGGATGCGTCGAAGCAGAAAGACACTGAGGTAAGCGCTGACCCGGTCACGACACCCGTGTCCCACTAACAGATGTGCCTCGGGGTCACGGCAGCCCCGGCGACTTGCCCCACCTTGATGACCCTCCGCGAGTGCTCCCCCAGGCAGGGCAGACCGCGCAGATCCTCAAGGGAGCGCACGGGCACCCGCAGCGCTTTCAGCACCGCGCTCGCCCTCTTGAACGCGACGCTGCGCCCTTCGTTCTCAGAGAACTCAGCATTTTCGGACAGCAACTGTAGAGCGTCCTGGGGGAAAAGGTCGAGGTCACCTATAACCAAAGTGACTTACAAACAGCACATTTCATTCGTCACCTAACTCATTTACATTAAACAAAAAAAAAATGCAACTAGACTTTTCACTAGAGAAATTCAGTTTAAGTACCACACTCGAGTACTATTTTATGGGTCCGTTTTGTTCACAGAATGATAAATTCAAGTCATGGTTTCATGTTTCATCGCAGCATGAATGCTTCAGCAAATACAAAGGCCCAAAGTCCTGTATCACGGGGCCAGATTTATTGCTTAGCCGGATAACTTGGAGGCTAAGTACAGGCAACTCTGGCTTTCACGACGCTGGTTGACTTGTTACGGTAACTCGTGCTCTGCAGCAGGTCTGACGTGCAGCATATCATGTTTCAGGATCACGGACTTCAAACAGTGCTCAGACCAATTAGAGAAGTCATCGGAACATTAGCTAATGTAACAAATGGGCTTTCCCAAACTCACGAAAGTAGCGAGTAAGTCTTCTTGTTGTAATATCTTTCACCAAGCAAGACAGGCAGTTTTTAAATGACAGACCTTTGCTGTCCACGATCAGAGATTTTTGTTTTCGTGCCCTTTTGCTATGTGCGCCAAATCCTGTTAATATCTAAGGAAAGAGGCGATCTCTGCTGTAACGAGATATTGGTTCTGCAATTTGAGTTGATAGCAATTCTTTCACACCCCTTGGTTTTCCAGATTACTTTACGGGTGAATTTTAATTAATATGTGGATGTTCACACGTGCACTTCATGCCCAATAGCTCTCTTACAGTCACTAGTGGTGAATGAGCACAGTATTAATAAAAAAGATGTATAGAAATACAGAACCTGAAAATCAAATGCTGCGCATTGGACCCCATAGTCCGTTGCATAAACCACACTTTGCTGGACATGTCAGTCTCATTAAGTTTTATAGTTGGGCTTGGATATCGCTCTCCTAAAGCATCCAACACCATTGTCATCTTCTCCAGGCACATACTCATGCTGTGAGATGGATAAAGGAATATTGAAGGGGTTTTGAAAGGTGACAAGTTAAATACTGAATAATAAAAAAGGGATTATGAATATGACTAAAATGACTAAGAATAATTACGAAAACCACAAAGCATGTTTGGAAATTATTGGCATTTTCTTACCGACAATCACATTGTATGTATGCATTTATGCCGTCAGTAATCCGCTGCCAACCTGCTTTTCTAGCTCTGCCGGCAGCCACAGTGTTGCTCTTCACCGTTATTGTACTTCAGAATTCCTCATATTTTACCATAATAATTCTCTCTTATGCTGCATTGAAATACATAACTCTGTTGCAATTCCTGCATTAATGATTGGCTGATCGTTACACAAGGCAAGCTTTTATGTACATGTTCTCAGGAAGTAATCTTGGTTTCAAAAGAAAGCCTGGCTTAATATAGATTGCTGATAGTCAGCGTCACGATACCGTTTATCTCAATTTGCATTCTTATACCAGTTTGGTGATACAGGTGCCAGTTTAGGGGCACCATAATGCTCTATTGGTTGACTTCTTCCATTTGAAAAATAAAAATGAACCATGGAAAACAAATGCAAACCATACTGGCAGCATTATAACTCAGGATACAAAAAGTAACACATCTGAGTATTTCCTAGCAATTTTAAAACGCAGCCCATAATTTCTTTATTTGTTCTCTCACCGACATTTTCACTGCAAAAATATAATATGCTACAAATATTTCAGAGGGTAACAAATAATAAGGCCTGGTAACTGCAATACTAAGAATGATAGCAGTGGATTGTGGGAAAGAGGAGGACTTACAGTTAGGGCCATGTTATGATGCTGTAGTGGAGTCCTCCTCCGACAAGCGTAGCTGTCCATCGTGTTCCCTGCACTCTGCGTACTGGGCTCAGGTACCTGGACAAAGTTGGTATAATAATAATGACATTTTGAATGAAATTGTCTTTCCACCTACTCCATCATGCTCTCCATGACATATAGACCCATATGTGGGTGACCATGAGTTTAGCAGTGAAGGGCAGCCACCTGCAGTGGCGCCCATGGGACTGGGGGTTAATGGCCTTACTCAAGGGCCCACAAACGGGACTATTCTACTGAGGCCGGGCTTGAACCAGTGACCTTCCGATCACGGGCACAGAGGCCGAGCCACTAAACCACACACACACTGCCCCCCATTAGCCGACATTTGAGTTTTACTTTCAAGGAATCTTTACGTAATGTGAGGCAACTCAAATTTTAAAAGGTCTGCTTACTCCACACCGGGTACAGTTTCTGTCACATCAGTCTCTCACCCGCAAGCGATGTCTGTCCTCGATGCTGACGGGGCAGCCCTCTCTCATGCTCTCCGTGAACCACGTGATGTCCAGGAGATGGACAGTGTCTCTGCCTCCTCTCTCGGTTACCTGGCTCTCCAGCCATGCCTGCACCTCCTCCCCAGAGGTGTTTTCTGACACAATGTGTGTCACAGCCTGGCTAAATCACCAAGATATGGCAAGTACAAACTCAATAAAACAGAACCAGATTATAAAATCAAATCCAACGAGGTTATCTAAGACTTAATGCGGCTGCACAGTATAATTCTGTTACCAAAAACATCTCAGATGTATAGTTTTTGGCAGCAAAACACGAGAGCACATTTCTTTACCTTAGAGAGTCCTCTACCCGAAATCCTTTGCTCCTGCTGAGCCGTGTGAGAAATGCTCTCCGGCTGGCGCCCATCCTTTTTTCAAAGAGAAAGATAACAATATGTGGAAACTTGACATTCTCGGCATTACTGCTGCCAGCTGGAGAGGGCACCGTTTTCCTGCGCTTCAGGGGAATCATGGGCATGAAAACGCACCACTCTCTGTTTTTCTGAACGCGGAAACCGACAAACGAGTGACCCCTTGACACGCTGCGCGATTCAATGAAGGAGGTGCGGGCGCCCCTCCACCTATGCGCCCCGAAGCTGCTACGAGTGTAAAAGCAGGAAGGATGTGCAGCTATAACCATTCCGACTATGAAATCGCTAATTCTCATCAACGGAGAGAATCTCATCCTCCATGTTTAAGTTTTACAGCCTCCGATTAACCCAGGAAAGACCGGAATACAGTCAAACATGTGTGCGTGCCGAAGCTGTACGATCAAACGCGTTTCGTTATTGCAGCCCCGATTTGCCATATCTCGTTAGCAGTGCGGCTAACAAAAAAAAAAACACTGGCCATGCTGGGAGCAATTGGCTTGCATACAAGTTAAAAGCAGCCGGGTGAAGGATATATTTAAATCATCGGGGTCGCCGCCACAAATGCAGGAAAGTAAGAAAACCAATCGCCTGATCTGAGCCGAATGGGAAGCGCCGCACCGGTTATTAACTAGTGAGGTGTAACTTTCCTAACTAGCAGTATACCTCAGCAGTACTAAATTAACCAATATCACTCAGCACAAGCCGAAATCAAACCGGCTTTTGCGCCCCTAAAAGTCCCCATAGACACCTTGTAAAATCGGCCCATTAAAAAGTTTTGCTTTGTACAGTAGTTATATTAAAACGTTCTACGCATTTTCTTCACTCCTGATTTGGTATTTTTGGATATGGATTTTAACCCAGCAAACGAGAATCGTAATTTTTTTGCTGACTAATTACAACCGCGTTTTAAACTTGCAAAAAAAAAACACGTCATATGACCATCGGCAGGCGCCTCACGCTTCCTCAAACGCTTCAGACCTCCCCTTTATATCGCTTTCCGTAACTTCTGCCCTCCTCTCTATATTTTCCTATGTGCAAATCACTGCGTGTGCGGCAGTAGCGCTGTTCCTGGGCTGTAGTTGCCGATGGCCGCTCCGGAGACGAGACGGAGAGCGAGGGACTGGCGCGCGAGCCGCAGCCGGGGGGGAGCGGCGCTAGCGGCGCTGTGTGCCTGCGCGCTCTGGGGCTCCGCTTTCGCCAAGCCCAGCAACATCGTGCTGATCCTCACTGACGACCAGGATGTCCAGCTCGGGGGACTGGTGAGATCCGCTTCCCCGGGCACTAACCTGGAAAGCTCCCGTTCATGACCGACTCACATTTACCAGTAACTTAAGCTGGTGCAACTGCCCAGGACGTTTGACTTTGAAAGTGCTATTTGATGTGATATGTGGCTCGTTTGCGGTATTAAAGGTGATCTCGACCCTGTGTCGCACCTATCATCTGGAAAAAGGCATCGCAGCCGTATTTCTGCGGTTTGAAATGCAAGTTTCAATATACAAGCACCGGCCTTAAGCTCGCTTGTTGCTTTTCCATGTAGCCCGAAGTGTGAAATATGCAGTAACTCTATTAATCGGCGGACAAAACACAAACTCATTACTTTACATTTACTGCCCCTTGCCTCCCGTGTTATGGGTTAATAGGAAGATAAATGTTGAAACTTTAGGTTAGTTGTCTGATTTGATCGGGACGGGTGGATTCGTGCCAAATAGTTTACACCTATGCTGTCATGTGACTGTGCAGGTGGAATGGCTGTAAAACGTGGCGAAATGCTGTTTTCGTATACTCTTAATCTCCCCAAAGACAAATGGTGCTTGATCGGAGGTTGTTTCTGATGCATAAACATGCCAGCCACTCTGAGCTTCCGCTTTCATTCATTTTTTTTTCGCTTCGTCTCCAGCAGTAAGCGGTTTGCTGGGTCGAAGGGCATTCACACACATTCTAGTTTACGATCCCCTTTCTGATGCGAGTCTCTATTGATTTGTTTAACAAAAAAAGTCATACACACGATAAACATTGACAAAATGTACACACACACACACGTACACATCAGTGAAAACAAATGTCGCCTTGTCCATGATAACTGGTTGGAAGATGTTTTAGCGTCACCAACTTTGCTCAGTTTTCTGGCGTGAGATTTTCAATTCGAGATAAGTCTACACACACATGCACGTGCATTAACATGTATGTAAGTTTTATTACTTTGTAAACAATATGTAGGGTTTGCAAACTACCCCAATGCTTTTGATATAGCTAATTTTAAATTTATGATGGAATAATATAGATTTGTCATAAGATTTCTTGCGTGAGAGTCATGCCAGATGCCTGAGAGCTGACAACCCAGAATGGGGAAATGGAAAGAAATGAAATAACCAGTGGTTATGGGGGACAAAACCAAATGGTGTTAGCCAACATTATCAAGTGTACGAGGTTGCTTCAAATGCTGGGTCTTGTAATTATTAACTTGCACAATGTTTATTTTCTGCTGCTTTAGACGCCAATGAAGAAGACAAAATCCCTGATTGGTGATGCTGGTGTCTACTTTTCCAATGCTGTGAGTATTTGTTCCGAATATTAGAAGCCCATAGTTTGTGGTAGACTGTTTGACTTGTGTGTAGTAATAAGTAAATGCCTCAAGAGCCATCTGGCTCATGGATATCTCCACTTCCCTGATGCCTCTTCATGTTCCCTGAATGTTACACTTCTGGTCCTTGAATTATCCTATTAGGTTCTTGCTTTGTTAGAAATTCTGCAGCTTCTGTATTCATTGGAAGCTCAGCCGAGTCCTCTGCAGCCGTACATTTGTAATGTGCATTTTGCCTCATTTGAATGTCACTTTGGACAAAAGTTTCTGCTAAATGCAGGGTTTTTAAACCCAGTACTAGGGGACCCACGTGATCCACATTTCTCCTCCCCTCCAGCTTATGAAGTTTCTGTGCATGTCTGAAACCTGCTAACACGCAAGACAAATAATTTCCCACCTTTTCCTCACTTCCTCAAACTGTCTTTCATATGCACAGTTTGTTTTTAAAAAACATTCTAAATTGCTATTGTGGTATATAAAAGTTTCCTTGAAGGATGGATCCTTTACTATAAATATTATTTCTGATCAGTACTAATTGTTGATCTGTTTGTAAGTTGGGCTTTTCTGTAACCTAATCTCCGTTCTCCAGGTCTGGATATTTGCTGTACCTCACCTGTTCTTGTGCCTTCCTTTCCCTCGCCCCCAGTTCGTAGCGACGCCTCTGTGCTGCCCCAGCCGCAGCAGTATCCTGACGGGAAAGTACCCCCACAACCATGAAGTGCGCAACAACTCCCTGGGGGGCAACTGCAGCAGCCCTGCATGGCAGCAGGGACCCGAGATGACAGCATTTCCAGTCTTCCTGGGAAAGCAGCTGTACCAGACCTTCTACGGGGGAAAGTACCTCAACCAGGTCTGCCGTGACCCCTTTCTTACCATCCCGCAGTACAATGTTCTCTCTATTGCTCTTTAGTAATCGGTGTTGTATCCCAGCATGCAATGCTTACTTACCATAAAAAAGACTAGGATGATTATCGAACTGGGAGGCATTTAATAATAAACTGCTCACCCTCTCTGCAGTGTTCATTTATTTATATCGGTGCTGTCAATCTCCAGCTGTTGCAGTAAAGCAGAAGGCAGTATGTGTGGCTGGACGATTCAGATTCTCCTGTGTGTTATTTTCTGCAGTCGGCAACAGGCAGCTAAGCAACACTGCTGCTTCGTTTACTTTGAGGAAACATTTATAGGTGACTGCTAGAGCTGCACTGATAATGGAGTGTTTGTTTGATTGGCTTTGTGTAGTAGAAATTTTTTTTTTGTGGCTACTTGTGCCTTTCTTGAGTCCTGCACTGTTTGTCTAAATAGCGCTCTCATATTGTTCATCTTTATCAAATCCTTCAATGAATCTCATAGTAAATATCATTCATTTGGACAGCAAAGTCCTCAGCCGTTATATCGATTACATTCTGAGGGGCTTATCAGCAGGTTACTTGGACTTGGAGCCCGAGGAACATCTGTCAGTTTTAAGAGGTTCCCTGGAGTAATATCTATGAATGAAATTCTTGACCTTTGATTGCTCTTGTAAAATCACCTATAACTGCTCTGGTAAGACACTGCTTTGGATATACATCACTGTACACATAACACAGGCAAAGACAATGTGTTAAGCTATTAGGCTGGGTAGCAAGAGTATATTTCGTCAGGAAAAAGCACAGTTTTGCTGTAAAATATGTGAATGAACAGTAACGCAACAGCAATGGAAAAACAACAAGAATTCTGTTCTCCAAGATGCCGCCAGCGTTGCTGGGCGGCTCGATGGCACCGCGTTGCGTCCCAGACCTTCTCCTCAGCGGCACCACAACCATCCTGTGTTGGTCAAATTTCTCCAGCTCACTTAGTCAGAGCTTGATGAGGTGCTGATTAGCCAAACGTGATATGCTAACAGTCAAGCTAACAAATACATGGGGTTATACGTGGGGTGGTATAGTGTGGGATATACGCAGGTATGTGGTAAATACCCACCTCTAAAAATGGATTTACCATATATCCACCTAAAAATTGTCAAATGGGTATCGGTCAAAGGGGAAATGCATATATACAATTATACTGTATAACGGAATCTCTCGAGTGAAGAACGTCTGACTTATGGACAAGTCGTACTTATGAGCAGACTTCCATAAAGCCTATTATATTAAGAATTAGTTGCACGATGGTTCATAATAATGAATATACACTCTACTCAGATGCTCGTGAAAACACTGTGCTGTTTCTGCAGTTTGGCGGCTCCAGGAAGGAGAACGCCCTCGGCCATGTTAAATTTCACATTGCCTTTAACACTCTTGCAACTTGCCTACAAATTCAACTTAAAGATGGCTCTCGTCCGTAACCTGGGGACTGTCTGTACCCACCCAGCAGGGCACCATTACCACACTGCTCACTGCCAGTTCCGGGGTCACTTCTGGAGAAGTCTTTAAGTGACTAAGCTGACACACTTTGACAGGCATTTCTTTAGCAGCCTAAGACTTCTTTTGCACCGTGTTGTAAGTGTGATTAATGTAATAAATAGCTGGCCTTTGGTGATTGGCTGCCCTTGCTTCTAAACCCCTCCCACTTCTTTGTCTCTGCAGTATGGAAAGAAGGAGGCGGGGGGTGTGGGCCACGTCCCCCCCGGCTGGGACCAGTGGCACGCTCTGGTTAGTATCACCAAACCTGCCCCGATTGCTCTGAACTGCGTGTCTCACACACCTCTTCCGGTGTGACGCCACATCTGGTCACCTGTCTCTCTTGTACTGGACGCTAATGTGGGCTCTGTAGCACTTCCTGTCTGATCGGTAATTTCACTGGTCTTGCTGGGCCTCTGTCTTCAGATTTAGCATGCTGCTATGCTAACTGCAGTGTTTTGCGCCTTGGTCTCGGCACAAAAAAACCTTGGGTCCAAAGTTGCTTAGCAATTACATCGGCGTTTGTCATTAGTGCCTGTTTCATGTGATAATTAGATGATGTCATGTGTGCAGGTTGGGAACTCACAGTATTACAACTACAGTCTATCGGTGAACGGCAAAGAGGAGAAGCATGGAGATCAGTATGAGAAGGACTACCTGACAGATCTCATTGTGAGTGTGAGCTCCGCCGAAGAATCAGGACCATCATGCAGCACACCCCCACCATCACCCCCCCCAGAAAGCCAGGAGCACCTGACAGGAAGCCGTCCATCACAAGGCACTCAGTCGCATAAAACAGGGAACTTGGAAATGCACTGTTTTTGATCCAGCGTGTTTTCTGGTTGCAGAAGCTGTCTTTAATCACCAGGTCCAGCGTATCATAAGTCTGGTTTGAGTTTATATAGTTTGCATTTCAACACGGCTGACATCAGTTTTCAGGTTAATGCAACACGCATTAATACAATAACGCGAAATTCCCCTGCTGAGGCAGTGAGAGGTGGGGTGTGTAGCCAAGCACCAGTCCGCTTTCGCCTCAGAGACCTGCTGTTCTGTGACGCTTTAGTGACACCTTCAGTGTTATGCTCGGTTACATTTGGTCGGGTCATGTGACCATCTGTTTACAGCAGAGTTTATCAGTCACTTGGAAAGAAATATGAGCTCTGGCGCAAATTCATTCTCCCCAAGCAAAAGCTGTTTGTCTAGTAAGACTCATAAAGCAGAACCTCTTCTACCAAACCTCCTTTTTCTAGCAGTGTGTTTTCCCCTGTGGGGATTGTATGGACCTAAATTATGGGTTATCCTTTGCTTCTGAGACTGCATGCTCGGCAGCCAGTGTGGTTAATCATCAGCGCAGCCTGGATGTGACTCATTTTCTGCTGCTGTCGGTCAGCTGAGCCCCTGTATGGACTCCAGTGTCTGAGCCCAGCACGATCTGCTTCAGTGTTGGTGTGTTGTAATGCTCTCCTGCCTCTTCTCCATGCTCCCAGGTGAACAGATCCATGCAGTTCATCGACGAGAGAAGCCCACAGCGGCCGTTCTTCATCATGCTGGCCCCCCCCGCCCCCCACTCCCCTTGGCTAGCGGCCCCCCAGTACCAGAACGCCTTCAGCAACTTGAAGGCGCCCAGAGACGGGAGCTTCAACAAACCTGGTGGAAAGGTTGCTTGAGGGGGGCAAAGGTTTGGGATTTGCATGGGAGGTGGGGGGTGGAGCATCTGGGGATGATCCATCCAGTGGGAATTAATGTCTCTCAGGTCTGGCCATTCTTCATTCACATGTGGATGGGGGCATTTTTCTCATCTCTGCTGCCATCTAGAGGAAGTGAAAGCTTAGTCTGTGGTTCCTCCTGTGTCTGTCTGTCCAGGACAAGCACTGGCTCTTGCGGCAGCCCACCAACCCCATGGCCAACACCTCCATCACCTACCTGGACAATGCCTACCGCAAGAGGTATGGTGTTTCCTTAGGCATACGGGGAGGGATCCCTATAGAGTAGTGCTTCCCGACCCGGTCCTGGGGACGCCCAGACGGTCCACGTTTTTGCTTCCTCCCAGCTGCCTATGGGTCCCCAAGGACTAGATTGGGAAAGACTGCTTGGGAGCTCTTCCGCTGTTGTGCGCTGTGGATCACAGACTGGAGTACCTCACTTATGATTGGCTTCTTTGCTGCTACCCATAAAGCCAAAACTGGCAGTAGATCTTCATAACAGCTGCATCTTCCTCCAGTTACCTGACTTTAGAAACTCCACCCTGCATCCACAGAGGTTCTTCTACAGCCCAGCAGGTCCTTACTCTGTTAGATAGTTACTCTTAAAATAGCTGTAAGGTTTGCATTTAAGAAGCACTAAGACACCAAAATGATGGTACTGGTGCTGATTGGGTCCAAAAGCTGTTGTTCTGCTGCCCCGTACTGCAGGTGGCAGACCCTGCTGTCTGTGGACGACCTGGTGGAGAAATTGGTGAAGAAACTGGAAGATGTGAAGGAGCTGAACAACACCTACGTGTTCTTCACCTCTGACCACGGCTACCACACTGGTGCGTCATGGATGTCCTGCTCTCATTCTCCACTTTGGCCGGTTCTTCAGTCATTATATAGATTCTTTCCATTTCTCACAGTCACTATCAATTTACTCCTTTGTCATTTTCGTCATTTGTTTTAACACAGGCCATTTTTTAAACTTTAATATTGTCCATCCATCCATCATTCATTGATGCTCATCCAGAAGGGGGGGTGACAGTGGGCCTGGAGCCAGAGGCAGGGGGCACCCTGGACGGGATGCCGGCATTTCACTGGGCACTCGGCTGCACCCATTCACACATGCAATCAAACGGGCCAGTTTAGGGAGTGTAAACACTGGATGGACATGCAAGGTTTACACAGCTGCTCAGTCAGGGCTTGTCTTATCTCTGCTGGTTGCTGCTTCCAACCAGCACCTGGCCCTCAAATCCCAGTGCCCGAGGCTGAGGGACAGAGGTGCGAGCTGGCGGGGGCGTGTCGGCGCACATCTGCTTCCGGTCTCCTGTAGGGGCAGTGCAGAGCACAGAGAGTGTCACGCATTCCAATGCAGAAGCAGTACACTGGGGTTTGCAGAAATTAAATGAAATGGAAGAAATGAAAGGACATGTCTTCCTATGTGGCAAAAACCAACAGATTTAAAAAATAGACAAGACCAGGTATTTTCATCAATGCATGAGTTTCTGGATGCGATGTAGGTTTATGTAGCTTGAGGCTGTGGGTCTCTGAGCTGAAATGTCTCACTCACAGGACAGTTCTCCCTGCCCATCGACAAGAGGCAGCTCTATGAGTTCGATATCAGAGTTCCTCTCATGGTTCGTGGGCCTGGCATCAAACCCAACCAGACCCTGCAGGTGAGAGTCCCCCTGTGCGCCCCCAGTCCCCCTGTGCGCCCCGAGTCTCCCGTCATCTAGCTGCCCCATACGCCCCTCTGATCCGTTTCATTTTCATTCTGATTCCTTTGCTTTCCCCTGGAAAGTGTTGCACACATCTGCTTTTAATGTGACATTTTTACATTTAGTTTTAGAATAATGTCTATTTCAAAGTCTTGTGCTCCTTGATTTTAAAAAATGCAGTTTATAAAACAGGCAGATCCTCTCACAGAATCCATTTATGTTGTGGACAGTGTAACTGGGAGTGATTTGCATGTATTTGTAGGTGTTTAAGGTGCCTCTGGTTTCTGAAGTTAATTCCACGTTCGTTCATTGCTGTGTGAGGCGAGAGGCGATTGTCACGCCCTGGTTTGATGGTTGGGGAGAGTTGACGTTGAGCCGTTTCTCACGTTCATTCCTGCATGTTGTACATATTGCGACTCCTTAGCTGAGGTGAACTTGAAGATATTGTGTTTCAATGTTTATTTCTGTGTCTCTCAGGCCCCGGTTTTGAACATCGACTTGGGTCCCACATTCCTGGACATCGCAGGAGTCAACCTGTCCCAGGTGAACATGGACGGTCAGAGTTTCCTGCCACAGATGGTGAGTCGCCTGGGCAGACAATGGTCATCAATGGCAGCCTCCCCCAAATCCCGCCACCCTGGAGAGGTTTGCCAGGAAGTTCGGGCTGACACCTGACATGTTTTCATGCTTCCTGACCCCCCCCTCAGGCCCCCTCTCTCCGGAATGGCACGTCCCGGCCCTACTTCCTGGTGGAGTACATTGGGGAGGGGCATACTGGCCCGGATCCAGACTGTCCAAAGCTGGGCTCGGGCCTGTCGGTGAGTACAGCTCGCAGCTTCCGGCTCGTTCCGTCAGGATCCGGCCTGCAGGGAGCAGCCTGCTCCTCTTTATCGCCGATGTCACTTAGCGTTACTAAGGCAACCTGATTTCTGCAAATGGGTGCATACATTTTTAGGATCTTTGCCCTTAAGTAAAGATATTAGTGGGTGCAGGATCTGCAAAGAGAGATTGCTTTTGTGAAACATTGTACAGATTTCCCGAAACTCATTTCTCTCTTGACCTGTTTTATGTGCTGGAAATCGCTATAGTTTTCCCTCCATTTTTATAAAGAACTTACCATCCTATTGGATGTCTTGTTTAGATCTTAAGAGCATTTTAGGATCATTCAAAAAGCCAGTGCAGGTAATGAAACTTGACAGCGCTTATTAGCAGAGTAACGCTACATGGTTTTTATTCTGTGAAAACGAAAGATCGATCTGCTGGCCAGATTTAATAATTAAAAATGTCACGGGCCATGAAGGTAAAATATAAATAAAATGCTGCGTCCTGTTTTGAACCAATATGGGACACAATTTGTCTTGTATTTTTGAGCCGTGCAATCAAGCCCCCCCTCTAAATAAGTAACAAACCAACTTGTTCATCCTCCAATGATTTGGGGTGGCAATATAATTTTGTGTGACACCACAAAAGGTGAAGTTTAACCTACACAAGATGGTGTAGGGACTCTGATCCAGGAACTAGGTTCCTAAACTTTGGTGGAAAAAGTGCCACAAGAAGTAGCTGAGATACCTGGTATCCTGCTGGCAGAAATGCAAGCAATGGGGTTATGGGTAACACGCCACGGTTAACACGTCACGGTTAACACGCCACGGTTAACACGCATGCCCCGTGTGCCCCCAGCAATGCTTCCCTGACTGCGTGTGTGAAGACGCCTTCAACAACACGTACGCCTGTGTGCGCACGCTCACCGGATACAACATGCAGTACTGCGAGTTTGCAGACAGCGAGGTACCAAAGTGCGCAGCTGATGCCTTAAAGGCTGCTTAACAAGATTATGCACCTTAGAGTCAGGGGTGTGGGTTCAAATGCTGATACTTTAGACTTTAGTTTGTTTCTATCCTGGGCCTCTGTGTTACATTTTGGTCAAGCTGGTGATTGGCCATGCGTAAAATGTAATTATTTAACCAATAACCTTCATAAATGAACAACTGCAATGTAAAGTATATTTTTTCTTTGTTCATTTTAAGTAATACTGGGGCCATTATTTCAAACATTCATTGATCATTCTTAACCCTTGAATCATTCCTTTCAATGATAGACCTGGTTATCTATTCATATAGCTACAAAGATTATTAACAATTCAGCATATGTGCAGCCAGGATATATAGAGGCCAAAATCGATTTAAATATTAATAAAAGCAGATATTTCTAAAACTTCAGCATGTCTAGGGTAAAAATGACATAATCAGTTTCCCCCATTGAGTACTTTCTGTTGCACTCAGTGGAGCTACATAGAGAAGTATGAATGTTACAGGTGATATTTTTGACTGTAAACTTCTATCTCCACTTTAGTCCTTTGTTGAAGTTTACAACCTGACAGCTGACCCTCACCAACTGGAGAACATTGTGAAGAAGGTTGACCCCACCCTCCTGCAGACCATGAACCAAAGGCTGATCAGGCTCCAGTCATGTGTGGGAAGCTCCTGCAGGGACAATAAGTACTAGCCAATCACTGGAGGGTGGGCGGGACCACGGCTGTCCTAAGGTACAATACAGCCCACTAGAAAGCATGGCAGAAATGCTTTGGCCTTAATTAAGGCAGAGTAGCAGTGACTCTTTGCTGTCAGTCAAAACTAGGCTAAAATCTGCATTCGTTGTGTTTTATTTTCCAGATTGTTGAGCACTTTTAAGAGGGAGTGAAGAGTGGATCCACTTCTTCCTTCTCAATGTGAAACCAAATGTTTTGGTGTATTTTGTGCCAATGTTTTCTAACCGGCACCAATTCCTAAACTGATTTTCACTGTGTAAGTTTCACTATTCATCAATATGAACTGTGACGAGCTCCTGTTTAGACGTTGAAGTGATTCTGTGTATGCTATCAACAACTATGTTTTTAAAGTAAATCTGTCTTCTGCTGGAAATATTCCTGGACTTTAAAAATGAAAACGGACACACAAATTGCCTGGTTTGCATTTTTTTGACTTGTTTTTAATAATGTCCTGATTTAATAGGGGCAGGGGGACTTAAGGAGGAAAAGCACAATGCTGTAAGCCAGTGTTTCCCAATGAGGTCCTTGGGGACCCACAGACAGTCCACGTCTTTGCTACCGGGAGCAAAAAAGTGGACTGTCTGACAGGGAGCTGGGAGGATGCAAAAACGTGGACCGTCTAAGTCCCCAAGGACCATGTTGGGAAATACTGCCCTAAGCCATAGGGAAGACTGTCATAAATAATGGCGTGCCTTACATTGATGCTTTGGTCATTTGCACTAAAGTAAAGTTTTATGTCTTTTTGCACAATATGAATACTACTGCATTATGAAACAATCAATAAAAGGGTAATGATGAATGTTTACTTTGGGGTTTTGTCATACTCAGAAAACATTCAGGTCATTTGTTTACATCATAAAATAAAAAATATCTCCAAGTAATCCTAGTAAAAAAAAAAAAAAAAAAAGTCACACGGTCTTGTTACAGTTGTGTCCAAGAATATGTGTCTGGGGGCACTGGGGTCAAAAGCTCAAACTTAAAACAATGGCACAGTCCTACTTTTGACGTCCTTTTCAATAAATCCCACCCAGGCAGGCATGTATGAAATACAACAAAAGACATCACAGGCAGTAACCTACCTTTCAGCTTCATGTTGCCCTTATCTCTCAAATGCACATGGTGTGTGTATGTATACTGTATATAAGATTAAATTGTATAGCATAGCAGCTCAAATGTGTAGCGGGTACGTGGCATGCCTTACCTCCTGCTTTCTGTAACACTCTTGATTATTACTGCCCTAAGGTCCTTACAGGTAACCAAAAAACATACAGAAGTCAAAATGATTATTAATTTTAAGATAAATGATGCCAAACATAACCCTGTTAACCATTACCTTTCATGACTTGCTACATAATTAATCTGGTTAATATGCCAATGGGATAGTTCTTTATACTTTAATTTTGTTTAAAATCGTTGAAATGGTTAATATGTGTAGGATATTGACTTGAAATATCATTGAATTACATTTCTAAGAACAGCCTTACATAATGATTTGTTTTGGTAGGCCTACTGTAAGGATACTGCCTGCTTTAACATTATACCAGAGATGAAATATCCGACTATATATTAAGTGATTTCCCATTGCTTATGAAACCACATAGCTTCGCTGTCCTTCTAGTCAAACGTACAGCCGGAACTCATGCGCTTTGGGATGTTAGCTCTCACCCGGACCATAAAAGTGTGTACAGAGAGGACGGCGGAAGTCTCGAGAATCTTTAACAACAACGGCTTTTTTGTAGTTTTGCGACGTTGTTTGTCTGACTTTTGTGTCATACCAGTAATCAGCAATACATTCACTGACTTCGTTAGTTACATACGCGTAAAGGTGGGAAAAGCTGCTCGTTTTTACTTTTCTTTTTATTGACCTGGGCACAATTGTAATGTCGTCCCCAATGGAAATGACCGAGCTGTATGACAACGCTCTGCTTGGCATACTACAGCACGTCGGAAACATCCAGAATTTTCTTCAGGTTTATTTCGGTTTTCTGTACCGAAAAACCGACTTCTATCGCCTGCTCTCCGGCCCCAACGAGCGCATGGGTTTCCCCCCTGGAGTAGCGGAGAAGATGGTTCTTAAGGTAAAAAGATCAGTTAGCTTAGTTCGCCCTTTCTGGTGCATTTTACTACACAGCATTATTATTGATTAAAGAGTGAGTGTAAGCTACGTTAAGTGCAATGTATTTTTGTAACAATTGTAGTTATGTCAATATGAGAAGCTACTGTGACATTCGGAAAAGGGTGTGTTATGAAAGTAAAGTGCTGTGGGGTTTAGTAAATACGGAGTTTTGTATTAGCCTTGGAGATCACAGCCGCTTGATTACGTGTATTGCTGGTTTGTCGCCCATTGCGTGACTAACGCATCTACGTAGACACGTCTGAGTATTTAAATATATTACAGATACTGTGAATTTCTGTAATTTTTGTTGGCGCTTTGGTTTTTATAAAAATGGATCCAAATCGAACAATTTTGACCTGTTTGTTTTAAACTATTACGATCACAATGAAGCTACACTAAATAACACCACACAAACTGTAAAAACGTATAAAAAACATTTTCGTAATAGGGTTTTTAGAATGAATATTGGCAAAATCAAAATAGATTACAGTTAATGTTATACCTATTAATGAATCGTAGATGGTTAATTTACTAAGCATTATTTCCAACAGTGTTAAAAGGCATTCTTCAAGTTTGTAAAGCTTTTGAAGTAAGAAGTAAGATCATGTGATAATTACATTTTATGATAATTTGTTTGCCATACTTATGGACTAGTCGAAAGTTGTTAAAGTAGTTTAACAATTTTGTGCACATAACTGAACAAAAGTTCAATAAGACTGTGGAGTAATGATCAGATATTTTGATAACTAAGAGAAAAATCCATTTTTATTAATGCATATCTATGAGTTGCAAATTTATACAGGGTCATTCCATTTTAATTCAGAAATTTCCAAAAACATCTTTGCTTCACCATTTTTGATTTTGATGAAATTTGGCATTTGAATTACACATATCTTCCAGAGGTCAGAAATATTTATTTTTGACCATACCATGAATAGGTTCTCTTTCTGAGCTTTTATGAGAGCTATAGCTGAGTGGTGTAGCTGAACACTCTGAATGATGTAGAAATGTTCCTATATATTAAAGGGATTTAAAAAAAAAAAAAAAGACATTTCTGGGCTATGGAAGGTGTATGTAATTCACACGCCAAATTTCATCAATATCAAAAATGGTGATGCAAAGGCCATTTGTTGAATTAAAATGAAATGACCATACTATTAACCATTTGCATCAGTAATTTAAGAAATAATCGGATGAAGTTGGCTTGTGCGATTTGTGATTTATCATACATCAAACTTTTTATTGCATAAATATGCATTGATAAATGCTTACATTTTTGTTACTCCAGACATTCAGGATGTTTGAGCGTATAGCAGCACAGGATAGAGAGAGACTCACACAGGAGAAGGAGATGAGGACGGCGCCCCCTGCAGTGCAGGAGGTGGTGGTACAGTCTGAGCAGCAGGAAGCAGGTGCACTGGGACAAGAAGATTTGGCGCCAGTGGTGGAGTCTGTGAGCCCAGCAGTGGAGTCTGCGAGCCCAGCAGTGGAGTCTGCGAGCCCAGCTGCGGAGAAGGCCCCACCTTCTGAGCCAAAGCCGGCTTGCAGTGAGGCTGCCCAGCCTGCAGAAGCTGGTCAGGCAGAGGGGGGCTCAGATGCCGCTGATGGAGCGTCGTGAGTGTCTCTCTGTGCCTGTGTGGGCACCGAGGAACAGCTTGAGCCGTGCTGTTACCTTGGGTGCTGTGTGCAGGATGTTTTGTAAGGCAAGGGAATCATGAATTGGAAGAAAAACTGCTGTTTTCCTTGCTTTTATCCAAGGTTTTACCTCTTTATAGAAACTGATGTTTAACAATTCAATAAATTGTTGTATAGTGCAACAGCAGGGTTCCTCGCTAGCTACCACTGTACCTGATATTTCCAGGAGAAGGAATGGGTAGTGGCCATCTGTTAATCTCCGTTTAGTGATAAAAAACTTGCAAAGGTGTATTGCTTAGCCATTGTTGTTGTTCCGCTTATTCCAGAGGGCAGACACAGTTCCAGGCAAACCCAGACAGTTATAATGGAGCTATCAGGGACAACTACAGCTGGTCTCAGGATTACTCGGATGTGGAAGTGCGTGTGCGTGTGCCCGCCAACATCGCCAGGGGCAAACAGGTGAGTCCATCACTCCCTTCCTCTGCATGGCTTATGTATGTCTGTCTGGAATAATTGATGTAGTTTTAACTGGCATTTGCTGAATGAAGCACTGATTTGTTTGGGGTTCAGCTGTGCTGTTTAACCTCGGTCTTGTCATTTTTTTTTGTATTTAAGTGAAAATTCAAGACTAGTTTATTTTATTAGTTTCTTGTGAATTGTCAGTGAAATGATTAGCTACTACAGACTGTAGTACTGACTTTGTAGTCCTCTGAGCCACATGAATTGTGCATAGATTATTGAATCAGTGCTGCAGTCTGTCCGTGTGTTTTTTCGAACATGAGGGGGGCATGATCCAATCTGTGTGTTGTACTACACAGCGATGCAAGCTAAAGCCGCAGATTCTCAGGACAAACTATTGGAATAAATCTGAGCCCTGGCTATTTATTTAGATGTAGGGTGGCCAGCAATCACTGCCTCAGAGGCCTTGTTCTGATAATTTGACTGTCTTGAGCTCCTCTCATGCTTTGGGATTTTCACATGAAACCCAAAAAAATGCAGTGCAAATCTTACCATATTACTGCATAAATTAGGAAACAGTCAGCATTACTTGCATTGCAGCTCAGATAATGTAAGAATATTGGAAGAGAGTCCGGAGTGGACCAGAAGGCAGTGGCATCGAGGCGATGAAGCACATGCTATGTAATGGCTCTGTGGGCACCTTGGCAGGTGTCGGTGAATCTGCAGGCGAGCAGCATCCGCGTGGCGGTGCGGGAGGGGCCCACAGAGCGAGTGCTTTTAGAGGGAGAGCTCACGCATAAGATCAACACAGAGAACTCCCTCTGGAGCCTGGAGCCTGGAAGCTGCGTGCTGGTATGTCGGGGAGCATCTGTCCCACACGTCTGGCTGCCGGGGCCGTTTCAGCAAAGGGCGTGTGCCTGAGGTGTTTGTCACACATACAATCACACTTCATACTAGGGGAACAGATACACTCTGCATAGGTAAGGGATTTATACAAAGGGCTCTCTCAAAGGCTGTGAAAAATGAGGCATCGCTTCAGCTGTGACTCTGCAGGCCTTCACTGAGTGCTGGATGCTCAGGCATGGAGGTGGGGAGCTAGCTGATGAGGTATATCCCCTCTGATTTCCGCTCCCTTCAGCTGTCCCTCAGCAAGAGCGGTGAGGTGTGGTGGAGTGCCGTGTTGAAGGGCGAGGCGGAGATCGACGTCAACCAGATCAACCGGGAGCGCTCCATGGCCACAGTGGACGAAGAGGAGCACGCCGTGCTGGACCGCCTCACCTTCGACTACCACCAGAAGCTACAGGGCAAGCCGCAGAGCCATGAGATGGTGTGTATCTGTGCTTCTACCCTCCTAGAACAGTGGTTCCCAAACTGGTCCTGGGGGGATCCACAAACAGTCCACGTTTTTGCTCCCACTAGAAGCAAAAAATATGGGGCGGCTGTGGGTCACAGAGGACTGGACTGGGGAATACTGTCGTAGAAGATGGGAAATCGAGCAGTTTACCCATGAGCTTTTGTTTTTGTAGTTATGTGAAGGTGTCTGCGGAAAAAGGTGTAAACCTTGTCAGTACAGGGTGATTATGGTGTAAATATGTGTATTTATATCATGATGCTTATATGGGCCTGTTTGTGTTGCAGAAGGTGCATGAGATGCTGAAGAAGGGCTGGGATGCAGAGGGATCCCCCTTCAAAGGGCAGACGTTTGACCCGACCATGTTTGACATCCCACCCAGTGCTGTGCAGTTCTGAGTTTCACCAGGAGAGGGTGCCACAGACAAACTGCCTTCAGCCTCACAGGGAGAGGATGCTCGGATGCACACACTTACACACATGGGCGTGTGGTTTCCGCCCATGTGCCCTGAGTATGAGAGGCCTGCGTTCAAACCACAGTCTCCTGCCAAAGCTTCCAAAAGCAGAAATGGACTGGACTGTTCAGAATTCATCTCTTAGGGGTTCGTTGCTTTCTCTTTGGCAGTGGGGTCAGAGTTCTCTTTTGGTCAGAAGTCTGCTTGTACACCGCTTAGTTCCTGAGATTTTCTAGAAAAACTTTCATGGGGTAAATACAATGTCAGGTGCTGTATATGTGCTGTTAATTTGTATATTTGTTGACTTGATGGGAATTCCCCTCTCGGCGTTCTTCCCCACAACTGTGTGTTCAGAATTCATCAGTTGTCTTACTTCTGTCCTGCCACCATTCATCTTCAGTTTAAGCACTTCAAAACTTGGTTCCCATATCTTATCAACTCCTTTGATTATTTTATGCAACTATAAATAAATAAAAAGTGTGATACGTTTCTTGCTTTTTTTAATATATATGATTATGAACTCCATGTCATTTTATTTACCAGGGGACCTCATCCTCCCTGTATCATTGCAGATTTTATGATGTGCTGCAGGGTTATTTATGTACTGCAAGCTGTTGCAAGCCGTGTAGAACTCAGATTCGGCTGAATTTACAGTTATTGATTTCTATGATGTGTTTGCTGGCGCCTGTTTTTCTAATATACTCTGATTTATAGAAGTTATCATTAGGTGGCGCTGCACACACGCTTATTAAAGAGCGAGGAACGAAATGTATCCGCTTTACTCCATCCTCAGGGTGCAAGGAATCTGACATGCTCTGCTGGTACAGAAATCAGGAGCTGGAAATAAGTGTAGATGTTCCAGCTTCAAAAAAAGTCAGATGAGTAAGGCCGAACCGCACAGAGAATGCTAAATTAGGGAGCCAATTGGTCCAAACTAGTGATTATGTCTAATGAGCAGCACTACGGGCCCCCAGAACCGGAATTTTCTACTACAGTCTCAGTTAAAACAAACGTAGGAACCACGCTGGAACATCCACTATGAAACACTATGGGCAAATAATTTTTTAATTCAGGAGGTAATTTGGGAAATGGCAAACCGGGCAATGTGAGCGGGACAAAAAAACTGAAAATATTTTCAAAACATCTGCTCCAATAAAGGAGTGCATTTCGTAGCTGTTGCTGCTTGTTGTTCAGACTGGTTTGGTTACCATTTATCGAAAGTACACGTGTGCCAGAACAGATGCGTGATATTTAATCTCAGTAAAATGCCGTCAACCGTGAACATTGTACTGTGTTCACTTTGCCCTTCCATCATCGCGTCCTTGTGCATCGCCGACTGAATATGAATTACTGTCTTTAATATTTAAGAAGGCTTTTTCAACAAAGTAAAAACGGATTTATAAAGAAGCCACCAGGTGTGAAACGTAAGAACACGTTACATATGCCTCGTTCAATCGGTTGTTTTTTTAATGTATGTGCACAACGGTGATGTCGCTCGCCGAAGTCGGTGCCCACGCACGAAGTTGCAATGAGCCCCCGATTGGTGGCAATGATGACCCGTTTGGTTGTGCCAGGAGGGGAGGCTTCGTCTGTGCAGTGGCAGCCGAGCGCACTGCAAGCTGAAAGGCGCACACACACCAGAACAAGGAGGGGAAAGAGGCAGGCAGCGCAGCCTCCCGCACATATCCGCTTCCCAGCAGCGCGACCGGCTGAACCGCGGGCGCCTCGTCCTCCGGATCTCCGCCGTTGAAATAAGAGAAAGTTCAACTTTTTATATATATAAATATATATATATATATATTGATTGTAGTGCAGCTCGGCAGAAGACGACGATCGCCGCGGAAAAGACGGAGACATGGCAACCACGACCTGTACGCGATTTACGGACGAGTATCAGCTGTACGAGGAGCTCGGAAAGTAAGATCTGACCCCTGCGATCAAACCCACTGATTCCGGTCGCGGTCTCGCCCAGCACCGCCGTTATTTTTACGGTCGGCTTCGCTTAGGTGGAGGTGGCGCTTCGGGGTGGCAGCGCGTTGCACTCGCTCCGTCTTAGACGTTTCGCTTGCTGGGGCTCCGCTGCTCCCCGAAAATGCAGTTTTCTCCACGGGCGCACATGCATTAAAATTCACATGTAATTATGTAATCTGATCTCGACTGCTTTTTTAAAGAAATTGCGTAGTTGGTAGCAGTTATGCCGCCCCCCCCCCCAAACTCGTGTGCTGATACAGTTGCAGTAGTTGAGTCGCTACAGCTTGGTGGTGGTGGTGGTGGTGGTGCTGGGAGGGGGGGCAGTGACATTTTGAGCTGTCAAAAAATCGAAGCGGCTGTTTGGTGTCTATAATACGCGTCTCTGTGGTGAAGCATGCCTGCTCCCTGACGTTAGGGGTGTATTTTATTCTCTTCCCCCCACCACACACCCCCACTGGTTTGTGTGCGTTGTTTTTTGCCTTGTTTTCTGCTCCGTTATCGAACAGATCGCCGACACCATATTTATTGCGGTCATAGATAGACAACAAGCCAGATGCCATTATTTTTAATCCAGACAATGAGTGCAGTCATTTGCACGTGTGGTTCCTGAAGTTTAAGCTGCTAATTTTACGCCAGCGCCCTAACATAATATGTGTGGGCTACGGGATATGGCGAGCGATATGCAGCCTATATAAATGTGTGAGTGGGCTGGGGGTGTGCAGTTATTGCTCGTTTTTAATGTGCTCCTTGCACGGTGGATTTGGTTTGGAAAAAAACAAGTTAGACGCGATGTTGTAGGTTTTCCGGCTCATGTTGTGAAGTCGGCCCGCTTTCGGGTCCAGCATGGTCCACGGACCGGGTCAAAATATGCTGTCTGTGTCACCCCTTCGCTCCGGTGACATTTGAGCAAGCGGCAATAAATAATTAAACAAATAGCTATATTTGGCCTATATCACCTTCACTTTCAAGACATTTTAGCATGTTATGTTTATGATATTAAAGGAGCCACTCGGTATACTATAAATACGTTACTTTATTTATACATGTTCATTTACGGTATTGTGGAGTTACGCCTCTAACGCATATACAGCATCTAACCCCGCTGCCAAACTGCAATTAAATTAAGAGGCTACAGTCGATCAAAGCCGAAACCTCGAAACAGCATTTCCTGTAAAACCTTCTTTTTTACAATTTTTTTCTTAACTAGCCTACCGATTACAACTTCCTGTCTTTACTTTTTTTAAATGTATATCATATATTATAAATACATTTGACACGTTGTTCGGCATTGCTTAATTTATGAAATACATTTTTTCTTTTGATTGTAATTGTCTTAAGATTTTTTTTCAATGTAGGCCTACTTTAATTAACATAAAATTTCATGTTATAATGACTTTGTAAGGCCCTCAAATCTATTACATCAATTCAAACCACAATTTCAAATTTTTATATACTAATTGTCAAGGGCGTCAGAGGAGCACGGATACTCTGACAGACTCATAGGGCCCAGCTCTTGACAGGGGCCCTTGAATACATAAAATCTGGCGGGGGCAAGGTGACATTTTATCGGGGGGAATTTCCAGGTACCCCCTGCTAATTGTAGTTTGATATAGGCATGCTGATGTTCGTATTATATTATTTGAGGGGGGGGGGGGTGTACTGAGTGAGAAAGCAAACCAAACTAAGGGCCGCTTACCATAAATATGGTGATTTAACTAGTTTGCTAGTTTTACTAGTTCGTGTCTTGTTCTCGAGCGTCAGTCAGGTAGAATATCTCTAATGGCGGTGAACATAACAGACCCCGTCTGTTTAAGACAAATGCATCCGTGAACTTTTCTCATTTAAATCCTAAGTGGACAGTTCTATAACCTATTGTTTTCTTGAAGCATTAAGACGCGCAAGCCATACTGACGGCTCCAGGTCGAAAAATGCATCCTTGGTGGCCGGGATCATCGCCGGTAGTTTGTACGCCTCTCGCTGCCTTAATCGCTTGACAGGCGGAGCCGTTTAATTCAGCTCAATGTCTCCTCTGAGACAGAGCAGGCCGGCTCAAGCACTAATGAAAAGCAGTTTGCTAACACGTTGATTACCCTGAAGCGCAGACAGGCAAAGGCGGCCGTCCCATTTCCACTCACCGGAGAGCTGGAGCAAATGGAGGGCCAGTTATAAGCTAAAAAAATAATAAGATTGGGACCTGCGTATGTTTGACTGGCTGGAAACAGCCCGTTTTAATACAGTGTTGTGACACTGAGGGAGTACCGACACCGGGCAGCGAACATTTAAATGAACGTTTATTTTGATGTGGCTGCCATGGTCCGCCTTAGGGTGCATATTTCCGCAATCGCTGTTTATAAATTAGCGAGTTCTCAGGTGACATCTGTATGTCGCTGTGATGAGTGGTGTTTACTTGCCTTCTTTTTTTAAAGTGACCACCCACCCCAAGTCAATATTTATGACTAAATTACAGGGCATTTTCCCCTAAACATTCTGATGTTAGGCCAGAGATAATATGCCGATATTGTTCCGCAGTATTTTTCCGCCGGACCATCTGCTGTAGTTCAAAGCACGCTGTCCTACACGAAGACCCATTGACTAATCTTGCTTGACCACCCCTGTCAAGTTGTCCTGGGAAGGGCTGCTGCAATACACAAAGTATGATTAGATTTCAGCTCTGACCACTGAGTGCCAAGTGTGTGTGTTTTTCTTTATCATGAAATTTTAGGTTCTTGTAAATAGCGGGAAGTGCTTCCATTATATATGAAGTTTCGTGCTCTGAGGAGCATTCTGACCCGTTAATAAGAGTGGCTGTTGTATGGCTGCTCCTGGCTAGCGCAGTGCCATCTGGTCACGACGTCTCAGGGCTCAGGAAGCAAGTCGGCTGGCAGTGGCCTGCGCGGCGCCATCTTTGATCACGTGCCCGGTGCTCCCCTTGCCCTTCAGTGTGGATCTCAGTGTTCTGCCCACAAAGAAGGCCGCAAGTCAAGCAAGCTCTATAAGCATGCTGAGGAACTGCAGGAGAGGTGGGCAGGGCAGAACAATCCACATATGGACTTCAGCAGGTGGGCGGGGCTCTACATGTCCACATATGGACTTCAGCAGGTGGGCGGGGCTCTACATGTCCACATATGGACTTCAACAGGTGGGCGGGGCTCTTTATGTCTGCATATGGACTTCAGCAGCTGGGTGCAGCTTGTTTATATCCACGTATGGGCTTCAGCAGGTAGGTAGAGCTGTATATATCCATATATGGACTTCAGCAGGTGGGCGGGGCTGTATATATCTACCAATGGTGGAGATTTCAGGTCCAGAGAGTACTCTGTGACTGTGACTCTTTATACTCAACTGCTTGGTTGAAACAAAATCCTGGTCTGGATTTGTACTCCCTGGACCTGAAATCTCCACCTCTGATATCTACATATGGGCTTCGGCGGGGGGGGGGGGGGGCAGTAGCTGTCCACATATGTAATGCAGTAGATGGTTGGGGTAGTATTTGGCCACAGAAACCGCAGCTGGTGGTACAGCAAAACAGTCCATATAGCTACTGCAGCAGGTATGGGAGGAATATAATGTATCCGCTGTCCATGCATACAGGGACCGCATGAGAGCTAGGAGACAGCAACCCAGATAGGTGGATGGTCCTCCACTCTGAACTCTACTGTAGGAGTAAATTAGTACCGATTTTTGCTCATTTCCCATAGAAGGTTCTAGAATGTTCTAGAACGGCAGCGTGCTGAAACTAGTTGAGAGTGATGGGATGAGGTATAGTGGGTGGGTAGACAGCTGGCATCGAGTTGGCATGAAAAATGTTGTCATGGTGATTTCGATACGTTGCCATGTCGCGCTGAAACACAAAAAGTTGCAAATGTCACGAAAAGAAAATATAACAACCCTAAAAAGTTGAATTTCAACTTCAAGTGATTCGGGTGCCCAGTGTCCTCAGAGATGTGCCTCTTATTCTTCAGATACCTCTAATGTTGGAGAATTGGGTGTGAGATCACTACCTGACTCAGGTGTGAAAGGCATCCATGCTTCATAAAGCTGTGTGACTTTGTTGTTTTTGTGAATGAGCCTTTAATCCAGGGCGGGTTTGTACTTCTTCATCTGACGATCAAAAAGTGCAGCTCAGTGGTGGTGCATTAAGGTCAGGCAGATGTGGGGTTGAGATTGTTTGTTTGTTTCTTTGCTTTGTTTATTTTTTGACCATTGTGTGGTTGATTATAGTGGGGTGTTTGTCTGGAGTGAGGAAATGGGTACATTGTTGGTACAAAGGTCAGGCTTATGCGCTGGACAGGCCCAGCCACCCCACCCCCCCCCCCTTTAGGACCCCCCTCTCTCTCTGTCCCTGGTGCTTGGTCTCATCTTACACATTACAGAATTAGCTGATTTAGCAAAGTGTATCTCTGGGGACCCTGTTAAGCAGACAAATCCATATATTGTGTTACAACAACAAGGTAAGCTATATTTAGCAGGCAGAGGGAGTGACATCAGATTTTATTATTGTTCTCTCCTGGGTATATTATTGTGGTGAAAACATCCTTAGAAAATTCCTTGGTCTGTTGAAAGGCACTTGAAATGTGACATGGCCCACGTGTGAGATGGAGGCTGTGGTTGCAAGGCAGGTCGTCTTGTGACCTCAGCTTGTTTTCTACATGTTGCGTATGCTGCAGGTTTCTCTGATTGGTGATATGGCTGTGGAATCACCCCATTAAACGCCTGGCAATGCTGGTCACCTGTTCCGAAGAACCAGGCGAAGTCGCTTAGTCATTGGTTCACATTACTGGCAGCAAAGCGGTCTTGTAGAGTTGACAATTTCATACCTTACTAGGTACCACATCAGAGAGTTTGTTTACCATGTTCTTCTGGGTGAGCATTTAATGGGAGTGTATATCCGTCCATCCATCCATTCATCCAAGTATCTATCCAATCATCATCTATCCGCTCATCCTGGTCAGGGTCTTGGATGTGTCCTTATTGTTAAAAGCATTCATTTAATGTCTGTGAGCATTATATTAAAACGAGAATAGTAGAAGAGGAATGTGAAGAAGAGGTGTGAATTTTCTAGATTGCACTATATGCCATTGTTTAAATCAGAAGTCTTTTCTGTAGTTTTTAAGAACCTTTTACACATCTATAATCTTTTTTTTAGTATATAAGCTCAGGATTTTAAAATGGGAAATTCAATAAATCAAATAAAAATATTTAATTCATCCAAATTGATGATCTTTTGTCACGTAGTTTTATTTTTCTGTTAATTTATCTCGTCTGCTTGTTCTGTTAATGTATCTCGTCTACTTCTTCTGTTTTATTTCTTCAGAATGAGTTCGGGTTTGTGTGGCGTCTGTCATTTTCCGCCTGTTCTGTGTGTCTTGAAGTGAAAAGCCATCATTTGGTGTGTCTGTCGGGATGAGCTGTCCGCGAGGTAAATGAAAAGGGGGGCAGAGGTCCAGCTGTCTATTTCCTGTCACTTCCTGTTTTCCCTCATGGTGCTAATTTTCTGGAACGTGTTTTCGTTAAGTATGATAAGTCACCTAATTTCCGTAGTAGGTTTTCTCATTTGTTATTACAGAAAGGGAATCATCCAGTGCTTGCGATGCCAAGGCTGGGGCGATGGCACAGTCTAATTTTGCTCCCTGCCGGTTTGTTTCCTCAGGGGAGCGTTTTCAGTGGTGCGCCGCTGTGTCAAGCTGTGCACAGGCCAAGAATATGCTGCAAAAATAATCAACACCAAAAAGCTCTCTGCGAGAGGTAAGTGAAGCATGAATGCAGCACGGGGATGATGCGCTTCGAACCCGTGACGTCTGAAATTATTATCAGCTCTTTGACAGTTCGCTTAAAATCTCTTTGACTTTAGAATTTATTCAGTGACAATTTAAATTGCTGTAATCAATCGCACTTTACTGAGCAAGGTATGCCCTCATAAAAATATAAAGTGTCATGGCAAGAGCTGTAACCATGGTTTGACGTGGTGTGGTTGCCACGGGGTCTTTTGGGTCAGAGGTCACCACGGCACTATGATAGAGCACTCGCATGGTTCTCTCAGATAAGCAACAGCGTCTCTCTGACTCGCTGAAAGTATAGTATAAGGTTTGGTGCCCCCCAGCCCATCATAAGGTTTAGACTACTTGGCATATGCTCTTAACTTGACATTACCCACAATGCACTAATTCCTGTACATTTCTACAGTAGAGATGTACATACACAAATGTGGATTTTATTCCTTTACACCATCTTGCACATCTTTCGTACACTTCTCTCTACGAGATCCCAATCCGCAGTTTAGGCCATTTCCGGCATCCATCATGTCTGCGATGTCACTCTTCTGCTTGGAGACTGAAATGAGCTTTAGCTGAATTCACATTTGCGATGCTGTTTGCATATGCTGTCAGTCATGTGACTGCTCTTTGTCTTACCCAAAGGTATGCCTGTAGCTTTGTATAGCTTTCATGGTCCTGTCAAAGTATGAACACTTGAGTAAGGTCTTAATTGGCTGTTTTAAAAAGTGAACTGTTCTATGTTTCTGCTTGTTCCCCATTAGATCTCACGCCTTTCCAGCTTTGTTGTCAGTTGAGATTAAGCTAAGAGGCAGTAGGCCTCAGGGTCGGACCGGGACAGCTTTTTCGGAGCGATGTAGCCTCCCTTGAAGTGGCCGAATTCGCAGTCTGTGCTACAGGGGGGGTAAACATGGCACCTTTGAAGTTCCACCCAGGCTGGAAAGAGCCCCTTTGCAGCTAATGGCTTTTAAAAATCAGAGATCAGACGCTCGGGTATTTCTAAATGCGCCCGTAGTCAGTAACCGCGGCTCTGCATGGGAAACAGAGCGGGCCGCGGGAAACCAGGGGGGCCCAGTGCGGCGGTTTGCCGGTTAATGATCTATGAGCGGATAATGGAAGTGAAGTGAGGTACGACTCTGTCGCTACCCTGCATTGTTTGCCCGGTGACGCACATTCTGCTGTTTTCGTAAGGCGATTTGTGGCCCCTGTTTCATAAGACAAAGCGAGGGGGCTGGATTTTGTCGATTTGTAGATGGAGAAATACGAAAAAAAACATATTTTAGCTTGAGCTACAGATTCAGGCTCCGTGTGGCTCTGGGTAAATATTTTAAAGTGAATGGGGTTAAGTAGCTCGCTCACAGGTACAACGGAAAGCACCTTAAATCTACATCCTTAACTGCCACACACCTGCTGGGTAAATCTAATGTATTTACACACCCCTCTCTGTAGGCTCAGAACATGCAGGGTCCTTTTATATACTATTCAGGTTTTGCGGATTGTACATTCTGTTTATGGGATGGTGTGTTGGGTGGGGGGGGGGAGTGTTATGGCCACAAACCAAATCAAAACGCTTCATTGGCAGAGCAAGAATCAATACCTAGAATCAATGCGGAATTTAATGCAGCACTCCAAGTTATTCCAAGGTGCCTAAAATGTGGCTTAAAAGAAATCGATGGCCTCGTTTGTCCCCTGGCCAGTGACAGCACTCTGTCTCCTCCGTCGATGCCGGCAGGCAGAGATAAAGTCACACGCCGGCTATGGCTGTGGCAGACGGGACATGGGGGACCCAGGGGACTGTTAACCGGACGGAGCCGACCGGTTTGCGCATGCGAGCGCTGGATAATCTGGGGTGTAACATATTTCATCCCCTAGTGTTGTTGACCGTTTAATTCCAAGCACCCCTTTTAATTGGCGGGACAGTTTACAAGGGGAGTTTCAGCCCCCTACCCTTCAAGATACAACGTAAACCTGCTTTGGGTTCATGTATATTAGTGATCCCATGTGTTTTTCTATATTTGGCCATATGTGTGCCTGTTTTCTGTGTATATATTATATCTGTGTGCGAGGCTGGGGGGTGGGGGGGGGCAGGAACATGTGCAGGTGCTCGAGCTGACCGTCTTGTGTGAGTAGGCAGCTCAAACACTTGGCAGGCTGCACTCCCAACGCCCGTGACACAACATGCCTGAAGCACGGGACGCTCATCTGACCCACCCCCCCCCCCCCCCAGTACCCCCTCCCACGGGGAGCCAGCAAAAGACTGGTGACACGCTGCTCTCTGGCTCGTGGGGCACATCAACGGCCAGGATGGTCCTGGTGTGCTTTCGCTTTGCTGGGGACCGCCACGTGACGCCCCGCCCTCGGCACGGGGGCCTCTCTCCCCACAGCAGGTCATGCCAGGGGCTCCCTGTAGTCCCCGTGGGTAACACATTAAGCTGGATCCGAATTACGGGGATGGATGTTTTGTGAAGCATGTTTTTAGTTGTTTAACATTCAAGTGTAAGAAAACTGAGGGAAGTAAAGGGGAGGATCAGCTAGTAACACTGAGCTTGGCGGTTTTTGTTGAGTCTGCCTTGGTAGCAGGATCTCTGAGGTAGCATTGTAGGATGCTGAAGTGACTAGCAAAATTCACCTAGAAGAAAACCTCTTAACGCTCCCCAGAGTAACAGAAACTAAGTCAACGTTTTCTGTTTGGCAGTGAAGTGGTTAATGGAATAGTGGTAAATGGAAACTGGAGCAAATGTGAGGGGGCAGGTTGGGGTGTGAACACTGGCAAGGAGGAGAACCAATTAGGGAGCAGTTGTATTGAAAGGGGTGGTACTATAGTGGGGGTGGGCATGCATTCATGATGGGCAGTCTCGTGGCCCAATAGGGCAGTGCAGAGTTTAAGCACGGATTGTGATTGGTCAGTTTGGTGGCTCAGCGGTAGCTGCAATGCAGTAGAGGGATGACCTGGATTTGCCCAAAGTGCAGTGTCACCCACTCAGTAGTGAAACTCCTGTAATGACTGAATGTTGACAGCGACCCTGTAATCAGTCCTTTCTGACAGGTTCCATTATCATTGAGCGTTTTCTTGAATGATAGAGGCGGCATCTTGAAGCCACAAAGTTGTGAGGTTATAAAACGTCAAGGCAGTTGTGTCGGGAACCTTAAAGGGAAAAAGTGTGATAGAACCTACTGTACAGAGCGATGTATTTATGTGTCACGTTGGCTTCTTCAACGTAAGACTAGTGCTCGGAGGATCGACAGCCCCGAGCTTGGGTTCAGGTTTTCATGGATTCTTTTCCGGTTGACGGGAACAGCCGTCTGCCGGGGCGGGGGGGGGGAGGGGTGCGGGCAGGCTGACATGAGGATGGCATGCTCAGCCCCGTTTGAGCCACCAGTGTCAACAACAGCCCCCCCTTATACATCCCCCCTGTGCTGTTACAAAGGGGGCTGACAGAAGGAGAGGCCCTGAGCTGGGTCCACCGCTTCTAACCGCTGTGACACGGGTGGCTGCTAGCTGGCGTTTCCTCGCCAAAGACGTCCCAGCTGCCACCGGAGCTCTCGCTTCCGGGAGGGCCGTCACGCGGGGGCGGGGGCGCGGGCGGGGGAATCACACCATATCAGCAGTGCTATCCCGGGTGCTGTGCGACCACACGGACTTCAGAGCTGTGTCTCACGTCCTAAAGCCAACTACTGCCAGGGAGTGGAATTGTGGGTAAATCTTCTGATTTCGTGGAGGTTAATGGGCTGTTGGAACGAGCAGCATGTGGCGAAGGTCCTGCCCCCCCGGTTTCTAACTTGGATGTATCTTGTACTCGGTCGCAGGGTTCAATGACCAGACATACACACTGTGCCCTGAACCAGAACCAGGACCAGGACCAGATCCACACTCCTGCAGTTCCTGCTCACTGGATTGGCTCCGCTCAGTGTCCCTGTTTTGCCCCCATAGACACACTGACAGTTTCCCCCTCCTCCCTTTCCTGGATCCTGCTCTCTCTTTCTCACGCACGGTTTCTCCGTTCTTACCTCCTCACCCCCGTACCCCCCAGCCTTCGACCATTCAGCTTCCTTTCGTTTGAGCCCTGCGCTGTCACTTTATACATTTTCACCCGCTGAACAGTGTGCTAACCCTCCCCCACTCACCCAATGGGCTTGCAGCTCAGCCCAGCTGTGCCGTGAATCTGCACGCACCATAGAGCCCCAACGGGGGGGGGTGGGGTGGAGGGGGGGGTGAAGGCTAATCGGCACGTACCATAGAGTCCCAGCAGGGGGGAGGCTTCACCGCGAATCAGTGTCAGCCATGAGGAATGAGACCTGCCATGACCAGCTCATAACGCTTTGTTGGATCGCCATAGCAACGCAACCCGAGAGCCGGCTGGTACCACCTGGCAGCCTTCCACAGGCGGGGGGGGGGGGTAGTCTTCTATGGCCCAAGAGAAGATGAGTATGAACAAAAGTAATGTGAGAGTAATGATTCAGGGGTAGGAAAACTCCAGTTTTCCAAAGAAAGTCAAGTATTACTTTACTGAGGAAACATCAGAGCCTGATTATAGAACAAAGACACTGAGTGAAACCCCCCCCCCCCAACGTCATGGGTTCATCTGGCAGAATCAGATCTTAAGGGATTTATTGACTAGGGCTGACGTCACTTCAGATGGCCAAGGGAACGAATGGCTGGCAGTGACACAGACCCCTCAAACTCAGCTGACTTTATGGTTATGTTACTGACCAGTTTACGTTTGTAGGAACCGTGTCAAGATGAATGGGGCTTTGTCATGGGGGTGTTCATGGTGATGTGATTATTCTGCTGTCCGTGGGATTTGAACCCACAACCACCTGGATATAGGCATAGAGCCCTAACCTATGGAGCCACACGGCACCCCAGATAGCAGGCCAGATGCAGCAGTTAGCTATCACCAAGCGATGCTTTGAAATCCCGCTGCGGTCTGCATGGGACAGGTGACGTTACAACCTTCAAACAGAATGGATCTGCTCCTCATAATGGCTCTATGCTCCCTGATGTTCCCTCATTCAGCCATTATCTTTGGCTTTAACGTTCCCTTGGGCATGAAGGAAACGGCTCGCACTGCCACCAGAAGGGGGCAAGATTTTCATCCCATGATTGCGTCATTAATTATTTATGAACTAAGGTGGCAAGGACTTGCATCGCACAGCGATTCTGACCGGTGGGTATTCGGGTTTGATGATTCCTGGTGGACCCCATGCTGTAACAGTACACTAGGGTCTGGAGCCAGAACCAAGCCTCCCACAGCAGCTGGGGCAGCACGTGTTTAGCTGTGAGAACGGGTTCGAGGAGTATAAGGTTTGGTGCCCCCCAGCCCATCATAAGTTTGGGTTTGGATTCAACACCATCCGGTTAGAGGGGATGTGCACCCCCACTCCGTATGCCATTCATCACCCCCATCGCTATGGGAGACGCCGCTTACTACGTCATCGGCAGTTTAATCCCCTACCACGTGGATCACAGCTGGTGGTTTATCGCTATTCTTAGTGTGTGATTGGCCGCCGTCTCGCTCTGTGCCACGTGATTGGCCGCCGTCTCGCTCTGTGCCACGTGATTGGCCGCCGTCTCGCTCTGTGCCGGGCCTCCATTATGGTACCGTGCAGAAATACTCCTGATTCAGTCAGTCAAGGCTTTGCTTATGAGGTGATTGGGTGAAGCCAGGAGTAAACAGGATGAAATTTGCACAGCACTGGGGTTAATTAGTTAAGAATCCAGAATATGTTATGCCCACCTTACCTTTCAATGTGAATATCACTATATTTGTGTGTTTTTTGTTTTTTGAGGGGTGATTCAATAACATTTTTTTAATACAAAAAAATCCATTCTGCCTTCGCTGTCCGTTCCTGGGCTTCTTTTGGAATCATATGAGCAGGTTGTGGTTTGTCATGTTTACCGTCGAGCCCAAATGTCATTTTGTCCTTTCATATTTGCCGCCCAGTATCCTGACCAGAGGCTGCGCAGGTCTGGCCTGTGGGGCATTGTGGGTAATGGCTGTTCTCCCAGATTGCCAGCTTACATTAGCCTGCACGCAGACTGAGAAGGAAACCCCGTCTCGCCCCGTAGGACCGGTGTGCGTCTCTGATTCTGCCGCTCTGTCTCCTTAGATCACCAGAAGCTGGAGAGGGAAGCTCGGATCTGCCGTCTGCTCAAACATCCCAACATCGGTACGTCTGTGGATGCAGGCCGATCGCCATGGTTACGCAGGGCGCTCACCGCCACCACCCACACACCCTGCTCTTTAAATACGTGCATTTTCACGTCAGCAGAGGAGGAAATTGAATCTCTCGCACTGCTGTCAAGGTTTAAAATATGGGTCACGTCAGTTCATTGCATCTGTCTTTCGCCTGATAGCTGATGCCTCTTGCCCCCGTCAGGCACGGACCCGGGGGGAGGTGCCCCATGAACTGCCTGCTCCAATCTGTTATATAACAGGGAATTTGCGGTGTTTACTTGCCTCTGGGTTTTACAGAGCTGTCGCCGCCCTGCAGGGAGTGCGCAGGTGGTGCGCGCGAGCCTTTCTCACTGACACGCGAGGGTAGCTCCCCCCGTCCGCTTGCTTGACGGTGAGGGGGTGTTCTTCTCGCTGCTTGTGGCTTCTTGGTGAAGTTCCGTCTCCATGCTGTTTATCACCATCCTGTCCTCTCTTGCAGTTCGACTTCATGACAGTATATCAGAAGAAGGCTTCCATTACCTCCTCTTTGACTTGTAAGTGTCTCCCAGCGCCACAAACACAACCACGCACCCCCCCCC